>VZTX01011477.1:0-61643 GCA_013400915.1 Pardalotus punctatus
GTGATTATATGTGTATTTCAACAAGATTGAAGTTTCTACCTTGATTGTGACTCTGTGTCTAAATAAATCCACAACAACAAATGTCTTTCAATGACATCCAGGTTATTATTTTTCATACCCCATGATGACATTTTGATCCATGTTTTAGAAAAACCTGCAGTGTTTCACTTACCTAAAATCTTGCCAAGTGTGAGAGATTTGATTGCATTGAATTCTGTGCCTGAAGACAGAATAAACTTCATTCTTTCATTCTGGTTAACCTATAGAATGATAGAGCGAGGAACAAAGTAGAATAATGGAAGATAGCGTAGACAAAATTTTCAAAAAGCAGGTAAGATCAAGGTTAAAAATAAGAGTATCTGAGGGGAGCTTTTGTTACTTATAGCATAAAAACTCATCAGGAAATAGATTATCAGCTTCCTCAGATCACTGATTATAACTGATATGCCTTAAGTATCCCACTAAATAAGCCTTTATTTATCTTATTGATTTGGCTGGTTCTTTCTTTTTTACCTCTAAGATGAATAAAAATAGAAAACCTTTAAGAATATGAAAAAGTCCCTTTTAATTTAAAAAAGGCATTCAGTATTTAAGCTCATAAAGATCAAATATTATATCGTAAATACTCTGCCTCCCAGGGTACCTCTAGAACTACTTCAAGTATCAATACAAACCCAAGCTCTAGCTTCAAAATACTAAATTGCAACACGGAGGTATTTAAAATTTCAAATAAAGAAACAAACAAACAAACATTTTCTGCACATAAGCATCGACCACTACCAAAATAAATATTTCTATTTTATGATTAAATTTCAACAAAACTAACAAAAATATTTTCCTTAATACCCCCATTCCTTTGACAATGTAAAACAGACCAAAGAAAATTTTACAAATAGACTTAAATTATTATATGTGTTGTAATATACTTGTACTGTAGTTTAATGTATAATTTAAATTTTAAAAAAACCCCTCAAATGGAAGAGCCAAACCAAACAATGGCAGTCAACACTTATTTTAAAAATATAAAAATTTAAACATCAAACAATTAATTGCATTTTCATAATTTATTATGAGGTGATACTGACCTTTTGAAATAGACAAACTGAATTCCAAAGAGATTGGCTAACATTAATTTTGACTGTGCATCATGAGAGTGTTAACTTTGCTTTGTTTTCTTGAGATATTAAGGCACAGTTTATTTGGGGGTAATTGCCCTGTTGCAGATATTTACCTCATTTTTCTTGGCTACTATTTTATGATAACCCACTTTGTTTCCCCCCTAACTGAATTACCTCTAAAAATAGCATTTCCTCCTCTCTATTAATCTTCACGTGTTGCAGTTGTCCATCAGCCATGCTTTTGAAACTGATGCTGAAGACATCAGGATCCTGATGGCTATCTAGCTTGTACCTAATCTGTAAACTTCCTGCGGGGACAAAGAGAGCAAAAAGTGTAGCACACTACATACACAATAAGCAGTGTAGATCATATACTGCTTCACAGGGGCACTTCAAGGGCCAAACAAATGCTTAATTTGTTTAAGGAATTAGCCATGAGAAATGGATGTAAGTGAGAAATTAAACGCAACAGAATGAGTAATAGCAATGTTGGAATTACAATATAGTCGCAAAAATAGTCATAAGATGTCTCAATCTTGGTTAATGAGTTAAAATTTGGGCAGAAATTTTGTAAGTACCTTTAAAATTCAGCTGAGAAAGACTCAGTCTGGTAGCTCTTATAATTGTGATTTATCAAATATAACTTGTACTTGAACAGTAATTCAGAAGCCCTGATCTTGAATAATGTTTTCCCTGCCCCAACCTGTAAACCTCTGACCACTTGAAAATTAAGTAAAATGTAGTGTACTAACCTCTAGCTCACTTTCCATTCCTCACTGTTAACTCCCAGAATACAATCTGAACCCACACAATCACACAAAGACTCAGAGGAGAACACAGAAGCAATGTAGTTTCCTTGTCAGAAATTCCTTCTCAGCTGCAGATGGACCACAACTTTCTACTAATGCTCTAGAAAGGCCCATGTCAGACCCAGGCCAGTCATGAGCAAAACATGTTCCACCTCACAAGGATTCTATAGCAATTCTATATCCAAATATGTGTCTGGGAAAGCATAGAACCTTCCTTGAGAACAGAACCTTCCTTGAGGACAGAACCATTGCAACTGCAAAGTCTTTGACAAACCCAAAGATTTAACTCAGTCTGATGGTTTTTTAAATTAAAAAAAAAACCAAAACCTAGATGTAGATGAAATAATGGAAAAGACAGATCCAACTAATATTTGATTTTTCAGCTTAAATAGAAACATCAGTAATGTCATGTGTATTTTCACAGGTATGTATATATTTATTTATTTATTTATAGGTATACACATAGCTTATGAAATCAATTTAATGAAATGACCTCTGATTAATTTGGGAAATGGATAATGTACTTTCAAAAGTAGTTTATTTCATTATTTATTTTGAGGATTGCAATTAAGAGGTCTCATGAGTAGAACACAGCTCAGATAAATTTTAATTTTCATTTCCAAACTTTAAAAAATTTCTAAAGGATTTTCAGAAATAAACACTTTTGACAATATGATAAAAAAACAGTAGTGAAAACTAAAAATAGTAGGAGGAATGTTTTTCATGGGGAAAGAATTGATTGATGCGGCTGAAAAACAAAAAGTACCATCTAAAGAAATAACAGGACAATATGTAGTTTGTTATTCAGGTCTGGAAATCAGAGAGAATCTGAGTTGACCATTATGATGTTCATTAGTGTGTCCAGACAGCCAATCTGAAAACTCACCATTCCTGGTGAGAATGACCGAGAGGTATTCCTTGTAGAAGGAGCTGACATAAAGCAGTAAGCTTGGTGTCCGTGTTGTTCGAAAGGCAAATGTAATTGTTTCTCTGGTCAGTGTCATGTCAGCATAGAAAGATGAAGCATGAGAACTGGAATTTGTAGCTAACGTGTAGTATTCTTGAAAGTTGTATGTCATAGAAGTGCCAGTCCAAAAATAGGCAGAGATCTCTGAAACAAAAAGTAACTCAATATTTAAATATGACGCAAAATAATGCAAAATAATACTAGAGATGGGTTTTTTTGTTTGTTTTTTTTTCTTTCTGCCACACCACAGAAGAAAATAAAATATATTATTGACTATTGTTATAAAGCTGAAAAATAAATAAAATAAATATAAATGGAACTAGTGTTTAGAACTACAGAGAAATATAAAATCCAACCTGGTCTAGAGCAAAATCTCGTTTAGATGTTTGTCTTAAAGACCTGTTTTGTGAAGAAATGCGTTTTTGTCTAGGTTTTTTTCTATTGATCATCCTAGTCCTCAAGCCAAATATATTCTGTCTTGCATGTATACTGCTCCTAGAAAGAAGTGGGTGCAGCAATTCGAATCCTAACATATAGATTAGACTCGGCCTGAAACACATATGTGGTAGAAGAGACTGGTCAGGTGGGAGAAAGAAAAGGAAAACAGAAACTAGCTTATGGTCTTCTTATGGATGAATCACTAATAGATGTCTTCTGTAATTCTGTGATTTCTCATAGCTGTTTTCTGCTAAAAGTAACTGTCTTAGACTATGCTGTTTTGGAGCACACAACTTTCACACTTTGGAGAAATTTCTTGAAATTTCTGTAACCTGGCCCACTATCTTTGACAAAAGCTGACTGAAAGTTATTACATATGTCATCCCATAGTTTTAGCAACAGAAGCCGCTCTCCTGAATATTAGAGTCCGACCAATAGCCTCTTCTGCTGTTTGTGCATAGGAGGAAAATGTTTCTTATACTGTGGCATCAGATCAACAGTGCAAGATATGGGAAGACTTCAGATGAGTCTCACTTTTGTGGTGGCAGTGATGACTGGGAGGACTTTGTGCTAATTTAGAGGAACATAAAATTATGGCATATAAACTGCCTTAGTACTTTGCAGAATGCATTTAATATATGGAGGAAGCAAGTATTTTTTTTCAAATCTGAATTATATGCAAACACCAAAACTTCTATATATACTCCCATTTTTGAATTTCAGACTTGATGACTTGTGATCATCTACCAGTATGATAACTTCAGCAAAGAACTACTTTAAAGAGGCTGGAAAAGTGGGCTCAGTCCTGTTTGCAAAGGTCCCACTTTCTTCTTACAGCAAAAAGTGGACTTAAGTTCTTCTGCTTCTTGGTTTGTTTTTCAAACTCAGATTTAGTTTTGGATTACTATTTGAAAGATAGAAATCCAAATGTTTTACCATATAAATACAGTTCCTAGATTTAATAAGAGTATCAAAGAATCAAAAAAGTTAAATGAAGATGTTGATCCTCTCAGGAAATGTGGTTCCTGCTTAAATGGTGTATATTGAAGTTATCTCTGAAAGAACAGTGTTTAGCAAAACTTACAGATATTGAGCACATTTAGCTGCATATTTACTTACATTATGTAAACTGAATATTTTGCAAGCATTTAAACATATCTTTAAAGGAATGTGAAGACCTTGATCTGGACTGTATAGTCCTATTTTCAATAACTGATAAAGCTATAAGACATGCTTGCCTTTCTTACAGAATGGACCAGCATAGGCAGAGAAAGTGCAGTCACAGGAGAATCCACTGTATTTCTCTCTACATTTTCCACCATTATGACACAGGTTACCATAGCTGCTACAATGTCCAGGACAGCCTGGTTCAACTCCTGGTGTTATCTTTGCTCTTTCTTCCAGATCAAGGGCCATTCCATTCAACTGTAATGAACGAATGCATCCCAAAAATCCTTTCTGCCTGGATGCTGTGCCACCTAAAAAGAAATTTATAGGAGCTTTAAAAACTTTTAAATTATTTATATGTAAAACCATCTTTAAAATTTACAGCCTACAAACAATATATTATGACTTTCCAAGATCCATGCTTATGCATGCAAAAATATTTATAGATAGCTTTAAAAGTATATCTGATTTCTGTTTTGTCAAGTAATTACAGTGAGCCCTTGAAGATTTCATTCATTCAAAAAGAAGTAAGGCCCAGAAATGAGGTGTTTTTCTTTTTCCTCTCTAATTTTTTTTTATTTAAAGAGAAAGGGGAGGAGAGGAGAGCTGTGCAGTTTCACCTTTTTATTCTGCTGACTGATAAACTGTCTTTCAGTCTGTCTGTCTGTCAGTCAGCCTTGTGATATGGATGATAATACCTGTACCATTAAAATTTTCCTGGAGAAGCTGGCAGCTCATGGCTTGGACAGTTGAACTCCTTGCTCTGTTAAAACTGGCAGGATGGCTGAGCTCAGAAACTGGTGATTAAGGGAATTAAACCCAGCTGATGGCCAGTCACTGGTTAAGTTCCCCAGGGCTCAGTGTTGGGGAGCTGTGTGTGTTTCATTTTATTGGTGATTTGGATGAGGGTATCAACAATGCCTGCAGTTAAATTTGCAGATAACACCATACTGGATGGGAGTGTTTATCTGCTGAAGGGCAGGAAGGCTCTGCTGGGCAATCTGGACAGGTTGGCTTGATGGGCTGAGCCCAGTTATATGAAGTTCAACAAGTCAGAATTCTGGGTCCTACTTCGGTCAAAACAACCCAATGCAAGGCCCAAGGCTTGGAGAACAGTGAGTGGAAAGCAGCCTGGTGGAAAATGATCTGGGGTTGCTGGTCAGCAGCTGACCATGAGCCAGCTGTGCTGAGGCAGCCAGGAAGGCAAATGATGTCATGGCCTGTATCAGCAACCGTGTGTCCAGCAGGAGGAGGGCAGTGAGGGCTCCCCATCACTTTGCACTGGTGAGGCCACACCCTCAAGTGCTTTGTCCAATTCTGGACCCATCACTGCAGGAAAGACATTGAGGTGCTGGAGCGTGTCTGGAGAGGGGGAATGAAGTGGGTGAAACAGTTGAGAGAGTAAATCATATGAGAAGCAGCTGAGGGAACTGTGGTTGTTTAGTCTGGAGAAAAGGAGGTTCAGGGGAGACCTTATCACTCACTCTGTACAACTGCCTGAAAGGGTGCAGCCAGGTGGGTGTCAGCCTCTTCTCCTCTTCATTGACAAAATAAGAGGGCATAACCTCCAGCTGTGCCAGGGCATGTTCATGATGGACACCAGGAAGAATTTCTACACTGAAAGTGTGATTAAGCATTGGAACAGGCTGCTCAGGGTGGTGGTGAAATCCTCGTTTCTGGAAGTGTTCAAGAAATGACTGAATGTGGCATTTAGTGCTATGGGTCAGTTGACAAGGTGGTGTTCATTCAAAAGCTGGGCTTGATGATCTTGGAGGTTTTTTTCAGTCTTAATCATTCTATGTTACCCCTCAGCTGGTGTCTGTTCTGATGTATTTTGTCCCATAATGAAGCTGTGTTTATTCTTCAATAACAGGAAGGTTAAAGAACTTCTCTACAGAGGAATTCCAGCCCAGTTATACCTGACTACCAAGTATAGGTGATAACTATACAGGGCAATCCTAAGACTAACATGAGTGGTTGATTAATTTGTTTTCACTGTTCCTTATTTTTAGCAATTTCATGATAGTTAACATTTTATTTGTCTGTGTTGCTTAGCAAGGTGTGGAAACTACATACCACCTCTCTTGTCCTTTGCTGCAAAACTCTTTCTTGTTATTTGTTCTCTTTTACAAAACAAAAGCAGAAAATATTCCACAATGTGTAAGAATGTAAACTGGAATCATCATACATTTCCAGTTCTCTCTTGGATGAATGTTTCCCTGTGATCATCCATTTTGAGTTTTTTTTTAATTTCAAGGTTTGTATAATTCTGTGTAAATCTTACATGGAGTATCTTGACATAGTTGTTGTTATTTTCAGTTATAATGGAGCAAAACCACCTGGCAGTGGCAATTTAATGCCACCTGTGTTAAAATGGCAGGAAGTTGGAACTAGCTTATCTTTAGGGTTCCTTTCAATCCTAACCACTCCACAAGTCCATAATTCTATGGTTTTAGGGCCTGCTCTAGTTATTCTGGTTTTGCAAAACCAGAGTGTATAGAACTTCTTCTTTACATGGAATAAAGAGTGTTTTAGCCTGAAGAAATCACAGTCTTCAAATGTTACTGAGTGAGTGTTTGGTGACAAAGGAAGGTACTAGATTTACAAGATGATTTTTAAGTAAAGAGTGCCTCTGCTAATGTCATTCTAAAGACACTCTATATTTAATTTTTCTCTAGATCTTTCAATTTATCCCAGGATCTTCATGAATTTTCAGAGTGAAAAAAAAGCCACAACACCAGAAGCTAAACAAAACCACTATTCCAATGCAATTATTCACCTGAACATTATCTGAAGAAAACAAGCTAGACAACTTGCTTGTAGATAAGTGAAAACAGTTTTCACTGCAGATAAGTGAAAACAGTCCACTCTATACAAGAGATGGACAAGAGTATATAAATTTACTTGATTTGCCAAATTATTTGACATAAAAACCAAAACAAACAAACAAACAAAAACTAAAACAAAATAAAAACCAAAGCCAACCAAAAAAAAAAAACCAAACCAAATCCACCACAACAACAGCAACAAAAATAATAAAAAAAAACAAAACAAAAAAAACAAACAAAAAAACCAACCAAAAAAACCCCAATAAAGAACCACCCTATTCAATGGCAAACCACTTCCAAAAAAGTTGCAAGAAAGTGCAACTGTTAATGCAGGATAGTATATCAGATTTTTTAGGTGGATTAGATGGACTACAGAACCAAAAAATTGTCAAAATTATTAAAAAAGTGTTTATCCTTGATAGTGCCAGAACATCTGTAGGATTAGACCGTTTCACTGATTTAACTTCAGGTATTCATTTAATAGTAGTTACATGTCAAGTCAGAGAACAGCAATACAATTTACTGTACTATAGTAAACAGAAATCTGGCCTTTCCCTTAATAGATCTAATGCATTACTCTGAATATAAACCAATCTCAAAACTTCTCCTAAGTCTACTGTAAGTAGTATAGTGGATATATTTTTTGTTATGCAATCCTTCTCCATGCTTTTAATCAAAACATAAAATTTGATCTACTCTCCATCTTCTTACCCTTGATACCTTTTGAGGCACAGGTCCAAATTTTGATCAGAACATACAAGGCTTCCTTCTTAATTTAATTTTTTCCTAAGGATTCACATGTTTGTAGGTACAGTTTAAGAACACTATCCCCCTTAAATGTATTCCTCCCTGGTGCACAGCAAATAAAACTTACATTAATTTAGTATGATTTTCTCAGAGCAGATCTAAAAAAAGGTCTGTTTAAAAGTAGGGCAAACTAAATGCTGTTATAGTGTACAATCAAAACTTATGAATTCATAATAAGGTAATATTACAGTAAGAGCACTACCATGTATGTAACACATAGCCTCTATATGGCTTTCTTGTAATATATAAATAAATATCAATTAGTTATTTTTTACTCAATTTCTACTTTTTCAGCATTTTATCTAAATTTCTTAATGTCATATTTCAACCTGAGAAGTTGTGGATAAAGAGAGACAACAGAATTTCCTCAAAATTACAGAAATATCACAGCTTTGTTCAGTAGATTACATCCTTTCAAAAAAAGGTGTAAATCTAGATCCTTGGACTGTCCTTCAAATGAACCTCAAAAGAAGTAAACTTCATTTGAAATCCTGCCCTGAAGTAACTGTTGGCCAAGGCACTCAATCTATAATCTCAAAGTAATGAACACCTCCACAGACTTTTCACAAACGCTCTCATGTCATCATACAAAATGTTTTCAAAATACCTGGTTGCCAACTCTTTTTCTTCCCCTCCCCACACCATCATTATCATATTTTTATGATAATAATTAGGAAATTATCTGTGGAGTGCCTACCTACAAAAAGCTGGCTATTGAGCTGCAAGCGTATATGTCCATCAGGTGGAGCACTGTGAGACTTTTGAGGAAGTTGATCTACTTGTAAGGATGCCTCTTTGACATTTCGTTCAGCCTTCACATAATGCCATTGGTTGTCATTTAAGGAATTGCGTGATTGCACTATGACTTCGCTAGGTCCATTTCCCACATCAAAGGAAAAAATCACTTCGGATGGAGCTAAAAAGGGGATAGTAATAACAGACATTTAAATTATTTCATGGTAAATTGGGTCACAAAATAATTAATAGCAGAACAAATTACTTTAAAGTTTAGCCTACTATTTCATGGGATCAGACTGATTGTTTTAGAGGAAGAGTTTACTTCTAGGGGCTGCAGCTCATTCTTTATGGTCACTGACAGCAAGAGCAATGATTTATGCACAGCATGGAAACCAATCAGTCTGTGGACCCCTAGAGAGCATAGCAGTCGAGAAACAGTGAAATGTGCTAGCTTTGCAATTTTTCAGTTTGAAAGAAATGCATCTCTTTATCACACGCTAATTGATTGACGTTGTTAAGGATATTTAAGTTATCACAACTGTAATCTAACCAGCATCTTCTAGTATTTGCTTTTGTTATTTATTCATATAGTCTCTAAAAATATCAGAGGGAAAATTTTGATGTAGTTTTTGAAATTTTGATTTAAATTGAGTTTTTCTCTAAGCAACTTTTACATTACACAGTTCTATAGTTTGCTTAGAGAATCGTAACTGAGTCTATGAAGGTCAAAATAAGAAGATGAGGAATATGGCAGAAAACTGAAGATCTGAAATTTTTGTGAATATTTTCTCTGAAACTCTTTCTTTCATATATTCAGACAATCATATATGGAAAAAAAAATCCCTAAAAAATGAACAGCCATAATTTTGAATTATTAGGGATTTCATTAAAGGATTATATGTCTCAGAAGAGTCTATGGATCAAAAAAAAGGTTCTCATTTAAGTTATTGGATTCAGAAAGAAAAGCCAAAAAAATTAGGAGACTAGGGAAATAGACGAGCTTCAAAAAACATTTTAAAGAGGAATTTACTGAATTGGAAAAGAATACTCCATGCAGGATTTTTACTTTCTTTTCACTTTTAAAAGATATATCTTTTAAAACATTTAAATCCACTTTGGCCAGACTTTAGACTGAGTAATGCCACATCTTTGAAATCCTTTAAGCCCTAAGTCTTGTTGTTATGAAGTATTTTTCTATAGTAGTTGAATTTGAGAGAGAAAAGTAAAATGGGAAATACATAAACTGTTTCACTTACCAAATAAAATAAAGTGTATTCTGCAGTCAATTTTTCAACAGAATGTCTTTTGTAATAAAGGACCTCGTCTGCTTAAAAATCAACAGTTTTACATAATAAGAAGAAATAATTGATGTCTAAAAACAGTTCCTCAGTGAAATAAATGAATTTTAGGATAAGTTTATTTTATTTAGAAAAAGCTGAGAGCTCACTCTCCCTTTATAGAGGGATAAAAGAAAAAAATTGAACAACCACACAGTAGGAGAACAAAGGCAACAGAAAGTCCATGTGACTGGCTAAAAAGAATCTCTACTGAATGTTACCTTCTGGAGGGAGGTCTTTGTTATCTTCTGGATACTGTTGGAGTTAAGCCTGAAAACACAAGTTCTGCTTTGAACTCACTGAATGTGCCTATTAAATAGCATATCAGAATGACAGATCTGATAAATAATGTTACTGTTTAGATTTTAAAGTTGAGAAAACACATAATAAAGATTTTGAAGTAACCACTGAAATAATGAATTATGTTAGTATCTCTAAAAAATTAATATCATCTTGAAAAAAGGGAACTGATCCCAGAAGTTCCCAAACAACACAAATGAGTGTATGGTCATCCACTGCACTCTCTGAAGACTAACCAGAATATGTCAGAGAAAGTGAAAAACTTAAAATTCTGTAATATGATAAGTATTTTTGCTAACAGCAATGACACTGCAAATTTGTAAGAACTTTTTGATTTAGAAGAACCACCAAGAAAATAGGATGTGGAAGGATAATACAGGGTTCTAAAATTTGTTATCTTGTGACAAAGGATGTAGGCAAAGAACACTTTGCTCATTTCTTAGGCAGCAGAAGAGGATGCATCAAGGAGTTCTCTTCAGACACAAAAATATTTTTTGGGCCCTACCTATATTGTTGTTCCTTAAAAATTATCCAAGTATTGCAGGAACCCTTGTAACCCTGATGCATTCAAACATAGGCAGAGAAGAGCTATAGAATGGCAAAGTGGAGTGGAAGATATGGCTGATGGTAGTCATGAAGAGTGACCAGTAGCTAGCTGTGGCTAAAACAACCAACAGAAAGTACAGCCATAGAGAACTATCCAGAGTATTGAGTGTGAGCATCATATACAGAAGCAGAAAGTGATTATCAACCAATATGCTACAGAATGCAAAATCCTAGCATTTTCTGTAAAGGAAATAATTGAATTTCACTCATCCTGGACACTAAGTTGAGAATCTGGGCAGGCAAAGGCCACCAGCATATTGGCCAGTTGTATATTGAACTATTCTGAACTACTTCCAAAGCTACTTCAGAAGTCGAAACAAATCAATTCACCATAACGTTTCCAACCCTACTTTAAATTTCTGTTTAACTCATTGGAAATAAACCTTCAATGAGCATTCAGTATAAAATACTTGGACCTTTGTCTAGAGCATTTGGTCCTATAAGTATTTAACAGAGTGTAATCTTCAGAGTTGATTCGGCCTTGTTTCTTTTGAACACTACTTTCGCAGGAAATCAGGAAATCAGGAAAAAGTTCAACAACTTTTTTATAACTCAGTGCAAAATGAAAAAAGGGATCAAGTGTCTTCTTTGAGACAATTCACTTAGGCTCTATTCTAAAATACAGTCAGGATGCACATATCCATTTTTGCAACAGTGTTCTAGAATACATACACAGGTGCACTGCAGAGTTTATAACTTCATAAAACCACTGAACTAAGCTTCACATTTCCTATTAAGTTTCTGGATCTAACACTTTTTGTTTGAAGTTAGACTTCAAGGCCTAAAGATCATTACTCCATAAATAAAGGAATTAGATGTAAAATTTGAGAACAGTCAATAAAATGTTACAAAAAAACCAGTCTTCCCAAGTACCGAATGTCAAATGTTAATGGCATAACAAGTTTTAAACTATTTCTCACATCATCTTAAACAGTGACGTCTGACATTTGCATTATTGTTATTTATAATTACACAAATAAAATACATTAATTTATGTGAAACTATTAAAAGAGCATCAAGTGTATGTTGGTAATTTACATTCACATTTATTATAAAGGATGTGTATTTTTATATGATGATGAAATCTAAATTATCTTATACCATATGAAATGCTCAAGTTGATTTTTTTTGTTTTTTGAGAAAGGTACTTCTGATGGATATATGTATTGCTCATTTCTGATTGATATTTCCCTCAATAAAAACAGACAATTCTGGGTCCACTACAGTCCTCCACTTAATTTATGTATGACATACAAAAAAATAATAAATCTGTTTGCTCAACAAATTAGGGTGTTTATGGAAGTGAAGAAATACATATGCTACACAATAATGAGCTAACTTCACTTTTTTAGATGCTGAAATTACAGACAAATTCAGCCTTTTGATTTCTCTCACACTCTCCTACTCATAAAGAGTAATTTTAAACTGTAAGTATGTAGCAGTTTGTATGTTTATGAATGAATGGGACAAGTGACATGAGTCTGTCTGCATATTATTATTCTGAAGAAAGACTTATGGTCTTCTGACAGATGTCTGAATAAATTTGGTTCTCAGAAGCATTCCTTTAATGCTTCTATGATTTAACTGTCTATTTTGAAAATGGAAAATCATTCATCAGACAAGAATAGCATCATTGCTTCAGAGAGCCTCCAGTGAAGTGCTGATCCAGTACATTTTTTGTATTGCATGACACCGCGTTTACAATGCTGTTGTCCTTAAACCTCTTCACAGATCTTTAACAGAAGGCAGCTCATACTCTTCGTAAACATGGCAAAACTAATGCTGAAAGCAGCACAGTTTTCAAATACAACAGTAGAGTCTGACATAATGAAAAACAAGTTCATAAAACATCACACAATATTCTACAATTGAACTACCTATGGAAGAACACAATAGGTGTTTTCCAGCTTGTTTCATTAACCTAAGACATTAACATGGACAAAAACCCAAGAAAGCAGAATAGTTTACTTTTTAAAAACTAATTTTTCTATAATAATATTTTTCAATATAACATATATATTTATTTGTACTCTTCTCTGGAAAATAATTGAATCTGAAAACAGATTTGGAAAAAAATCAGGAAATGTCTAATCCCAAGGTAAAAAGTGTTCTAAAGAAGTCTGAGTCACCAAGAAAGCATAAGACAATTCAACTAATGTGAAATTTCAAATTAATCCAAAAGCCTAATGAAACAATTCTTCATCCTTTCAAATACTATCCCCCCTAATAATGAGCAAAGTAAGAATAATATTTTGAATCAACTAAGATAAAGGCTTCATTGTATGTTGATCATCTTCTCTTGGATTTAGTGGAATATTTAATTCTCATGCAACAAAAAATTATTTCTGCTTATAAGATAAAGAATTTGTGTCTACACAAATAAAATTACACAAAATTGAAAAAAAAAAAACCAACAAAACAAAGACAAAAGAAAAAAGCTGAGATTGTGTGACTAAATTAGGATACTGTGCCACAGAAGGTCCGAGTCACACTTAGTGACCAAGTGAATCTTCCAGCAGACACACATAATGCCTGGTCTTAAAATTTGGAGGGAGAGAATTTGGCAGCAGAGATGTACTGAACACAAGAAGCAGAAACAGTCTGAGAGGTCAGGGGCTGATTGCTGTGCTCTTTGATTGAGAAACCTCTGGGCATAAAATTTCTTTGAATGGATACTTGTACAGTCTCAGTACTGTGATTTTTTGGGTAATGATAAAGATCTGGTAGTAGCAGTAGAAGTAATAAAGATAGAGAACTGTTTTAAAATATTCCCCCTTTAAATTAAATAAAATCTGTTTTTGTAGTAATAATAACAGCAACAAAAACACCATCAGTCATGTTACTTACAGTGTAACTCTATCCTTATGAAGTCTTGAATTCCCAGGTTCTCTAAAAACACTCCTGAGGAAGCAGTAGTTTTAAAGAAAAATGAGACATCTGCACTGAGTTCTCCATGGAAGGTGGGGAAATGCAGGTAGGATGTCTCTGTGTTGAAGGACGCTGAATTCCAAAATGTTCCTGGTTATCAGAATGAAAGGATGATAGAGACAGCGTTACCTAACATTGCCAGTGTGAGTTTTATAACTGATAATCAAAGAAAAGTGCCCAGGTCTAAGAAGGGGTTGCAGCATTCAGAGTCTAACATCCACAGCAGCTTCCTAATTAGTCCATAACACAAAAAAGTAGGTGTTACTGGGAATGCAGAATAATGTTTAATCAAGAATAAAGGTGCTCAGGTCAGGCAATGAAAAACCAATTAAGAGAAAACGTAATGAGTCTCATTGCAGTTGGAAGTCTGGTGGTTATGGCCTGATATATCCTTTTGTGAAGTAAACAAACACAGCAGCTATAAGCGTACACAAGTACTATACCTAGGTTACCGCAGTACTGTCTGAGACAGCTGGAGGTGTTTAGCCTGGAGAAAAGGAGGCTCAGGGGGAACCTTATCACCCTCTACAACTGCCTGAAAGGAGGGTGTCGTGAGGTAGGGTCCAGGCTCTTCTCCCAGGTTACGAGTAACAGGATGAGAGGAAATGGCCTCAAATTTAGATTAAATATTACGAATTTTTTTCACTGAAAGGGTTGCAAATCACTGTAGCAGACTTCTCAGGGTAGAGTTACAATGCATGAAAGTGTTCAAAAAATGTGTGGATATGGCACTTGAGGTCATAGTTCACGGGTGAACATGGGGGTGGTACAAGGCTGACTGTTGGACTTTTTATCTTGAAGGTCCTTTCCAACCTCAACAATTCTAGGATTAGTTAGTATAAACTATAACTATGAGAGTTGTTCATATATTTCTACATAACNAGTACTGTCTGAGACAGCTGGAGGTGTTTAGCCTGGAGAAAAGGAGGCTCAGGGGGAACCTTATCACCCTCTACAACTGCCTGAAAGGAGGGTGTCGTGAGGTAGGGTCCAGGCTCTTCTCCCAGGTTACGAGTAACAGGATGAGAGGAAATGGCCTCAAATTTAGATTAAATATTACGAATTTTTTTCACTGAAAGGGTTGCAAATCACTGTAGCAGACTTCTCAGGGTAGAGTTACAATGCATGAAAGTGTTCAAAAAATGTGTGGATATGGCACTTGAGGTCATAGTTCACGGGTGAACATGGGGGTGGTACAAGGCTGACTGTTGGACTTTTTATCTTGAAGGTCCTTTCCAACCTCAACAATTCTAGGATTAGTTAGTATAAACTATAACTATGAGAGTTGTTCATATATTTCTACATAACAAGTTAATGACTCTTGTTATCATTGTAGTCCAGTGAAATTTACCAGATATCTCAAAGAATGTAGGACATATCTCCTAGTAACTAATGTAGAAAAAATCAAAGATAAAAACTGCAAAATTTAATAAATTAGCATCGATATTTTCCAGGTTTTATATATCTTTAAGATACCATTCAATCATAATTTGCTAGATTTTTTTATTGATTATTGAAATGCTTATGTAACAGCTCTAGTAACACCCTCTTCTAATATGTGCATAACTTCATTTATAGCGTTCAACTGGAACTATTGCTGAATCCTTAAAGATGTATCTGTATTTCTTTATTAAGCTACCTTGCTTTCTAAACTAAATGAGGCATTCAATACTTTCCTATCTAATTGATCAAGACTCTTGCATATTCTCTTGATAATGTTGTAATCTGGGTCTAAATGTTATGCAAAACTGTAATTTTTTGCTCCTGCCATGCTCTGCTTTTAAGATGGGACAGGGAGCGAAAAAAGAAGATTTGAAAATTTCTCTGTTCCCTGCAAAATTAAACCCTATTACATGGCATACACAGAGGCCTAGTCCACAGCCAGTGAAGTAAAATTAAAGTCCATTCTCTCATTCCAGCAGAATTTTTACAGTTTTAAGTAAGGGTTTGGATCCCACACTTAGAAAAGCAGCATGGCAGGATTTTCACACATATTCTGGCAATTGCTCATTGTGACTTTGACACTTAGGAGACTGCAAGCTATGACAAGTTACAGCAGCCATCAGGACAACTTTTATATGGTTAGGCAGCTGTGAACAGATGGCTTGGGCTGGGAGGCGAATGTGGAGCTTTGCATCTCGCTCTCCTGTGCTGCCTTATGGGCTCCTCAAAGTTACCAACCTGCTAAAAGTGCCACCAGCCAAAAGCAGCAGCCTCATATATTGGGATCAATTTTAAGCCCATGTTCCTCAGCTGTTTCAGGTCATGGCTCCTAAGAGCAAACTTCACAACAGTTGTGACTTGAGTATATCATGGCTATTTAAAAATAATGGACTGGCTATTACCAGTAATTCAAACACAATAGGAAGTTTAACACTGTAATTTACACAAAATTGGTACAACAATACCAGCACTTAGAAGACAGACAATAGTGGCAGTAACAGCCCAGTAAAGTAATGATACAATTAGCTTCAGTGAAGTATTTGAATGATCTTTGTAAATCAAAATGGAGTCCTTGGGGGATGGCAGGGAAAGAAAGTTTTATTTTCCTCTTTTCATTTACTACCTACTCTTATCTAGCTGTTCTTTTTCTTAGCTCTGGGAACTGTGTGGTTTATTTATGTTAAGGTACTGTATCAAAAAAGCAAGTTAAATATAGACTTAGGAAAAGTATATTACAAACATACTGTTGTAAATCAGGTTGGGAAAAGAATTTCTTCACTTTATGACATCTGGCTCACAATCTCCTATTTACTTTTCTGGAACTGCCAAACAACATGTTGTTAGGAAATCAATATTATTTAGCATTTTATCTAAGCACTAAGACTGAAGTTTTCCTGTGAGTAAAAAAAAAAAAAAAAAGCAACATCCTAGTTGTTATAAGTGATACATGAAGTTATTTCTATTGAAAAAATTTTATTTTTGGCATATATCACCTAGTCTAACCAACTTGAAACTGTAAAGTGAAAAAGGGACCATAATATCAAGATGGATAGATTGGATAGATTAGCCGTGTAATGTTTCATAGACAAAGAAAAGTGATTCACAAAACAATCATGCAATTGCAATGTGTAGCACTCTTCAGGTTTCTACTCAAATCAGAAATCTTTTTGTGATTTGTATCAATTCCTTGTGATATCTCTAATTGTTGCATTGTTCATCCTTTCAGCAGGGATACAGAGTGTTGAGGAGGAGAAAACAAAGATCTTATGGTGCTGAACAGTATTTTTTGTACTTTGGGATTTTTTTAACTGTAATATCCACAGATAAAAGACCAGAAGGGAACACTGTGATCATCTACCTCAATGCCGGAAATGCCACAGAATAAATTCCCTGAATCAATTTTTCCCTGTAAAAGAGAATTTAGTCTAGGAAAAATATTAAATTGATTCCATTAAAAAATGTCAATTTATGGAAAATTCACAAATGTTTTTGCTGTCAATTTCTGCATATATATGCATTCACACAAAGTCTAGCCTCAAACCCCAGCCATTGGATAATTTTCTGAATTTACCTCCTACTTTCAAGAACATTATTTGAAATTTCTTACTCTATTAAACTCTTTTTAAGTTTAACATATCATCTCAGATTATGCCCAAATTCAGCAAAGAGATTTAAAGGCTTTCACTAAAAAATGCACCTCAACTTCTTTAACGCTATCCTTTTAACCTTACATTCTCTTCATATATTGTAAAACTGTAATCACAGACTTGTATTAAACTTCTTGATTATGCAGGAAGCTGCAAAGAGGATCAAAACAATGTTGATTAGAGTGAGCATAGGACAAATATAAATTAATAATAATTAATACAAAGCTAAAAAAGGGGAAGAAGTGAACACAGATATTTCTGCCACTAAGAGTCAAAGACATGCCCTGATTTCTTAGTGTACCACAGAGAGATGAAACAGACTTTTTTTGCTAAACTAGAAATTTAACCATGCTGCTTTAATGAAGGTATAGTTTACGATTGGTTAATATAGTTAGTCTCAGTTATATACAAAGCTCACACTGCTTGTTTGATTTTTGGTTTTTTTTCATTTAAATGTAAAACAGAGACCTCACATTGAATGGATTATCTGCTTGCATTTACGTGCTTGCACTGTCATTTTGCAGTTGAATTACTGGTTTTTTTATTCAGCCAAGTTTATTACACTCCATCAAATAACTTACTACAGTCTATCAGTCCCTCTTCACCAGTATTACCTTTATTTTTATTTAATATAAATTCATGATTAATATTATCTTTACATTGCATTGTAGTATATCCTTCTATTATTTTTTATTAAGATTTATATTATTAATTTTATTTTGGGCCCAAGAATGAATCTGATGCTGATAGATTATAATTACCCATTTAATACACATAATTTTGGCACAGTAGTTACCTTTAAGAATTTTGGATTTATTTACATGTCCTAACACTCACTGGAAATTCACAGTAATAAATCAGAGTATGTCTACTCCGCTCTTGTAATGAAAACAAAAACAAAAACCACCCAGCATAGAAGGGTGTTGTTTTTTCAGTCTGCTCATACTTACTCTATTAGAATTGAATCAACAGGCTTTTATTTGAATTATGACCAAAAAAATTGAGATAATTTTTTCTTTTTTTATGAAGACCATAGAATTTCTATCTGTTAATGGACCAATGGCTTCTTTCATCCTCATATGCGTCAAAATCTTTCATACTAGCCTGCTTAGTTGATATATGTTAATGTTAATCTTAACTTTCATTACATATAGATGTATTTTTCAATCTGATACCAGCAGTCCTACCATATAATTTGTTAAACATATTGTACCGTGGAATAGAAAAGGGATTACAGAAATGAATCAGTAACGAATAAGTACTACATTTGAAGATGATGAAAAAGTCTGAGTGCTACTCATATGTGTGGTGTTGAGTGTCACCAAATACTATTGAATGATTTTTTTTAAATGACATGTTTTTCTAGAATATCTTTACTACTTTCATTGTACTTTGGCATCTTATAAATATAGTTAGGCAACTTAATCAGAAATGCTGAAAAAATCATTAACATTTTTAAAACTTTATAAAATAAATTATATTTGTTTTGCTTTAGCATTTTTTTTCTTACAGAAAGCTTCTCTTTCCTGTCTTGCTGTGCCAAATATGGTTTGGTTTTCTATAAGTAACATACTTCATTGAGGAGATCAATCCTTAGAACTTAAAATAAAGAAGCCAAGTACAGCAATGGAATGTCAAATAAAGAGTGAAACAACAATGAATAGGCAACTTCTGCTGGACTGCATTTGATACATGACTTTTTAGAAGTACCCAAATAAGTAACTCCAACTTGGAAACAGTGGAGTGCATGGTTTATGACAATTCAATTCAACAAATTATTCCTGGTTCTACTTTATTTTGCTGTGGGCATAAACAATTTTCTTTTCTTCCAAGTAAGTGTCCTACAAGGATTAATAGATTATTGATGTAATGAGAATTTATGATCTTTTAGTTTTGAATCATTTAATGAAGTACTGAATGTATTATAAATACCAGTAAATGTTCTTCCCCATGTTTTTACATGGTATGCTAGACAGTAATTGTGAAATACTTATGTCTGTCAAATAGAAAAAAAACCTGTTTAATAAAGGATACCCCCTGTGAAACAATTGTATACTTTATTTCTGGAGAGTGACAGAAGCAAAACCAAGCAATAATCTCTTTGGAGATTATTCAAATCACACTGTGACTCCAAGAGTATCTATTCTTCCTTGTTTGACAGCACTTCTGAAATATGGGTATTTGCCACTGGACCTTTTTGGCATTCTTCACCTATCCAAAAGTAAATGTCATTAAAAGCACAATTCATTAGACTCTCATGGGTGTCAGCAACCTTAAGTTAGGAAAAAAAGGTCCTAATAATGGTCTGCTTTCTTTCTGCAGCTTCAAATTGCTGCTAGAAGCAGTGGTCTGGCAAGACCTTATTTCATAAATTTTGTCTAATGTGAAAATTAATATGTAGAACTCAGAAACTACTGTAAGCCAGAGTTCATTATAATTACTGTAGAAGTGAACATTAAAGAAAATGTTCATTATAAAATGAACTGATACACCGCTGATACATAAAGATCATAGGAAATAAAATCTAGTTGGTCATGCACACTGTATTTATTGTGATACTTAATATATACTATAGATGAGGAAATATATTAATATATTTTAATACAGTTGACGTATTATATATATATATACATAATCTCCTATGTAGAACATATCACAAAATCAATTACATTGGAAAAGACCTTTGAGATCATCAAGTCCAAGTTTTGACTGGATCTCATCACGTTGTCAACAAGACCACAGAACTGAGTGCCCCATCCACTCCTTTCTTGAACACCTCCGGGGACACTGACTCCACAGCCTCCCTGAGCAGCCCATTCTGATGCCTAACAATCCTTTTTGTAAGAAATTTCCCCTTATGTCCAGTCTGAACCACTCCTGGTGCAGCTTGAGACTGTGTCCTCTTGACCTGTCACTGGCTGCCTGGGAGAAGAGGCTGACCCTCACCTGGCTGCACCCTCCTTTCAGAGGGTTGTAGAGTCATAAGGTCACCCATGACCCTCCTTTTCTCCAGGCTGAACAACCACAGCTCCCTCAGCCACTCCTCATGGGACTTACCCTCTAGACCCTTCATCAGCCCCATTGCCCATCTCTGGACTACATTATATATCATGCTATAAAATATCTATCTTATAATTTCATAATGTTTGTAATATTTAATATATTATACATTATATAACATTTGTGGTTTTTCTCAACAAATTGCATTTTAGGTTTATGTCAAAATTCTACAATACTTTTTTTTCCTTCAGAAGTTCTGTGTTGTTTTATCAAATTTTGGTTTGTACCTCCTTAAATACATGTCTTCTCTTACCATCTTTATGAGACAAATTGCATTCTTTAACAATCAAAATCAATGTTCTTTTTTCAAGGTTTTTACTGTATTACTAGTAACTGTTATATTCTGAAATCTTTTCACTGAATTTATTTCAGTCCTAAATATCTTCTTTTTGAAGTTAAATCCTATAATGTCGTATGACATTAAAACAGTATTTTTCTGACATTCAGATTGACTTCTTGTGCTTGTTCACATAATATTTTAGAATTCTCTACCACAGCTTGTCTAGAAATACTGTGATAATTCATCAGCAGTATGAAGCATTGCAGCAATTGAATCACTCTGACTAAGCAAACATCAAATGAAGTCAGGGAGGTCAATGTTTTAGAGATTACTCTGGAGAAGCTAGTTGACTTCCATGTTTTAAGATCTGTCACATCTGAGGTCAGGCTATGTAATTAATAGTAGTTAGGAACTTGGTGAGTAATGGAATTCAAATTCCTCCCCAGTTATTAGTTCTACACAAGCTCTAAGTGTTTCTGTTTCATTGCTGTCTTTGTCACTGGCTTTACTGTCTGGGGCCACAGTGGACATCTGCTGCATCCCAGGCTGTGTGAGCATGGCCAGGTAACTGAGGGAGCTGATTACTGCCCTCTATGCAGCACCTACATTGGGCTTCCAATTTTAGGCCCCCTAGCAAAGGAAACCATTGATAAACAGGAACAAGTATTGTGGAGGCCACCAGAATGTTCAGGTCTGGAGCACTTGTCCTGCCCTTCAGGATGAAGGAACAGGGCTGCCTCAGTCTGGGGAAGGGACAGTTTTTCTGGGAAACCTGCTAGTAGACTCCAAAACCTAAGGGGTAATCATCAAAAAGGCAGATACAGGGTCTTTGCACTGGTGTAAGGTGTATGTATCAAAGACAGTGCTTATGTTGAAAGCACAGAGTTTCAGGCTTGATATAAGTAGAAAGAAGTTCTCACTGAGGACAGCCAAGCAGCAGAACAGGCTGCCCAGAGAAGCAGTGCAGGCTCCATCCTTGGGTGCTTCAAACCCCAGTTTGATAATGCACTGAGAGACCAGATCTCAACTCACAGCTAATCCTGCTGTAAACAGGAGACCTCCTTAGGTCCTTTTGCTCTGAATTATGCCATAATATTATATCATAGCCCCATGATATGTAGCACAAATGATCAGTTCACAATCAGATGTCAGACAAGGGAAAAGAAAGAACCCAAGGGGATTTTTAAGTCTCATAAATTTTCATAAGGAAATTAGAATGCAGTGCTGAAACACACATCTGTTAACAAATCTTCCAGGCATAATTACCCTGACAAGACAGAGATGACACAAAAAAAAAAAAGCATGCTAATTTATATTTGTTTATCTATACAGTTTTGTAAGTGAGCTTAAAAGTATAAATCGGTATTTTACTGGTATTTCTCTTATTCGTAGAGGCTGAAGAAATTTGAAAACCATTCCCAACATCATATGATGAAGGTGGAAAATCACAGAAAGAAAAAAAATACTTATAAATATTATATATGCTATGTATTAAATATAATAATGATTATAAATAACAGGTATGTTCATGAAAACTTGTAAGGTAGTATGTGATTTAAAGAAGTTAACATAATTGAATATTGTAATAACTTACTCAACCATGAATCAATTGTGGCCCATTCAACTGTATATCAGATATGGCCCATTCAACTCCAGCTGAGTTCTTTGGGGTAGTTCATAGCATTCTCAAAATTCGTAATTTTTTATTACAAACAGCAGCAGACATAGAATTTTGTGTAATACCTTATTATTGAACATAAGCCAAACCTGTTTTCTGTCCCATTGAAGAGGTAAGTTAATGAAATCAGAAGTATCATCAGAAATGTTCAATAACGTTTCAGTTTTGCACAAAAATATTTTTCTGGTTACCACATATATGTATTCCGAGTGTAACCCAGAATTATGGTGAAAATTTATAAAATTTAAATTCTTATGCGTAGTTCAAATTTTGCATGTAGATACTGCATACACTAAATTACCCTCCCATAGTACAGTTTTTCTAGCTGCATAAAAATTCAGAGGAGATAATATGCACAATATTTTGTGTTGGAGGCATGCATATCTGGTGAAGGGTTTGTTCCCAAGACATGGCAATCAGCTATGAATTCCCCTTCATGTAATGCTTTATTCATAACTTAATTCCAATTGCATAAACCAAAATATCTGTTTGAAAATGATTGTAACACTTTTTGGTTTTTATAACAAAACACTTTTTGATGTTTATAATGAAAAATACATTTTTACAACTTCAGTGGTTTGCAATAGATTATGATGTTTTTCTTTCTAACTCCAAAAAGAACTAAATGAAATTTTTACAGAGGTCTATCTTAGGCTTGTAGCAAATAACATTTAAATATTATTGCAGACAAAATACATCACTGTTTAGCAAAACTCTGCAGTTACTTACTATCACCACGGCAAAGCAAAGGCCCCAGTTTGTAAGCTGCTTCTGAATTTGGTCTGTCAGTATCAGTGATCACAATTTCAGTTACTGGTAGATGATCCTTGTAGGAGAGGAAGCCAGTATCATTAGCCCTGAAAAGACAAAATGAATGCCACAGCTCTCCTAAATGTTTCCAATAAACATTTCATTATCATTGAAATATTGCTGGGGAAAATGAAAGAAATTTTAAAAAAGAAAAAATCTGCCTAAATATTTATGTGTGTATATGTGTGTCTGTATCTGTGTGTTTGTATATGTGTGACACAAAAAGCTGCGAATAGAAACATGTGCTTTGGAGTTGATATTGTGCTCATTTGAAAGGATGGAAAGAATTTCATTGCAAGTGAGTAGTTTTATGGTTATGTTGGTCTGCATAAGAGTGAGAAGTTTTCTTGAATAAATGGGCACCTAATTGGTGCCCATTTATATTAACCTTGCCTAAGTCAATGAATTTGCTCAAGTCAGTAATTTTATGTTGTTGCGGACATACTGTATCTGTAGCTGACTCCATCATCAATATGAGATATTTAATGGCTTAATATAACTTTCAAGTAAGTCTGTATTTTTTTTCCACCTTGACAAAAGTTTGAAAGCACAAACAGAAGTGTACAAAGTCATGCTGACTAGAGAAAAGGCAGTATATGTTACAAATATGAAACTCACAGAAAAGAAAATATGCAACCTTGCACAGAGAGCACACAGTCCATACTTGTAATTGTAGACCTGGTTCCTTGTTTAAAATCGTTGTTGACTCAGTGGCAGAACTGAATTTTAAAATGTCATAAGCACCAGTTTTGGCCCTAAAATTCCTTCCCCTAAAGTCATGGAAATGTTTGGTTACTCAGGACTGTTCTAGAAAATTCAATCTGTCCATTCAATCCATTCATGGTTGAATCTTCCCTTTAAAGGGCAAAGCAAATAGCTCAGAAATAACAGCAGAAACTCGGAGAGAAAGGGTAATCTGAAAGTCCCACTGCTCAGAGATTAAACATGAGACACAAGTCAGCAAGAAAGCCATGTTTCTCTGAGAATGCCATTGGGTTTAGCAACCTTGTCTTTCAGTACACAGTGCACTGGGACAAAGACAATAGGGAGAGATTCCACCTTTGTGCTGAATTAAATTACTGACTTTTTTCTCTCTTCCCCTCTCCCTTTCCTAACATCATCATCTTTCTCCTGCATACGATTTCTTTTTATCTGTTTCGGAGCACAGTGCAAGCAAACAGACTTTTTCATTTAGTAAACTATTTCGCTTAAGTGAGGAATGCAAAACATATTTTTTTTAAATGTTAATTTTCCATGAGGTGAAACATTGCAGGTTTCTAATTCAGAACTGAGACAAAACCCTTCAAAATATTGAGTGTTTGTTCCAGTAAAACTATGCTGTAAACAAAAGGAAACTGAGTAGAAATTATCTTCTCTGGAGAGGATTTGTAATTTTGAAATTTTTAGGAACAAATTTTTTTATAAAACAATCTTTCTATTCTAGAGTTTAAGACACTTAAAGCTTTTATTCAGTCAAATAAGGAGCTCTAGAGTTAAATCTATGTCCAATCTATAAAATAAGATAGATTTCACTACAAAAATAAACTGTAAAAAGCAGTATTTCAAAACCACAGTGTGTAACTAGTGTTCTATGCTCAAAATCCGTCTCAAACAGGAATAGCTTCACCTCCTTTTTCTGCCCAGTGAACAGTATCTAGTCAACTGATCCAAAACAGTAGTCTATAGGGAACCAAACACAACATTAATCACAAGTACCAAAATGAGTGTACACATAACCGCTGTAACACTGGAGTCACTGGGAAGAATCTCCACTTATAAATGTCAAAAGTGGTTAAAAACAGAAATATAAACCCAGTGTCATTATATTTTCAATTTAATACACTCATAAACATCTCAACAACTTACTCAAAGCAGATGTGCGTGTGAAGACACGCACATCATCCTCTTATCTACTGTACTTACAAATATGTTACCATTATAAACTAACCCATATAAATGAGCATGAATTAAATGAATAACAAAACTGAGCAAGAATATATTACATGTATGAGCAACTATTCTAATTTTTTCCTCAAAATACATTCATCTTTTAACACTTACTTTGGTGTTAGAAATGAAATACTGTTTTTATTTTCATACAACATAATAATAGGGACATTGTAGGTGTTCTGTGTGTTTGTTTAATCTTTTTGTTGGAACAAACATTGCAGATATCACCCTGTGAATTTTACTGCAGTAGCAAATTCTTTTCTCCAAAAACTTTTGAAGCTCATGAAAAACTGTTCTTCAACCACCTCTTGTACTTTCATTTCTGTGTCTGCTGAATTCCCTGCTCATGTTGAGGGAGCAAGCATTTTCCAACTCAACTCACTAGTCGTTCCTTTAAAGGAAGGGTGGACTTTCAGAAGAAAATGACATATTGCTTGATTTTGCACACATCAAGATGTTCCTAAGTACCTTCCTTACATTTGTCTACTTTCAAACAAAGGATGTTTATGTATTTTTTAAAAATCCATATATTAATGTACTCACTGAACTTGATTAATGTAAGTTAAATGGATGTCACAATTTTAAGAGCTTTAAAGTTCCTTCAACAGAAGAGCTTTAATTCGAAAAATCCCTCTGGTTTATCAAATCCTATACTGCATTGGATCTGTTGTTGAGAAAGTTGTATGTGATTCTATTAAACGAAAGGTCAGGTTCAGATCTGACATTGTAACAAGAACTCATCAGCTATATTATTTATTTGAAAGTGATAACAAATTATACTGGAGAATTTTAGGCCCAAGTGGAAGATGTACATCCTAGAAATCCTTTGATTCCCCTTGAATTGGATTCCATATGACTGCTTTGCTTGCCTGATAGCAAGGTATTAATTTCAATTATCTAAGATGTAGAGGAAAAAAAAAAAAGGTGTAAAAAGTCTAAACTTAAAAGTGTATTTTAAAAATATGCTAAAAATTAACTTTTTTCCCAGAACCTTTTATTTTAGCTTTAATTACTTCCAGTAGTCTAAAACTAACTCAGGTTGTGCTAAAGAGCTAATGTCCTGATATATAACATGCAATAAACTAAAAGACTAGAAAGTATCTGCATAAAATTAAACCTTCCCTAAAATGCAGAGTGAAAGAATTAGCAATAATATTTAATGCATATAGCAATAACTTTGTGAAAAATTATGTTCTATAGCAAAGAATGAGGTGACACTATGACAACTTAGATTTCCAACTGCCTTGGTATTATAAATGTGCTAAGGCCTGTATATTTTCTCTTTTTAATTTTCACAAAAAAAGTATTGTGAATAAGCAACAGTAAAAAGTCACCATTCATCCCTGTCCGCATCACAGTTGCAGTAATGTTGGGAATCGATGCAGCTTCCCTCCAGTCCACAAGCACATTTTTGTACAGCGGGCAAGGAACCTCCCCAGTAAGTATGAGTTTCATTGGTTCTTCCAATCCACCAGCTCAGTGGCATCCCATCTAAAAAGCAGGTTAGAGAAAATCAATGCCCAATCATGTCTTCTATTTCTCAGTTTTTCCCATCCAATTTTCCAAAAGGTTAAGAGAAAAATCCCTGCTCAAATCTAAAACCTCTAAATGACTGGGAAAAAATAAATTACCACCTTTTCTTTATAAGTAATTATTCATTTTAATACTTCATTATCATGTATTAAATGATTGTCACAGATTTTTGCTTGCATTAGTGGGAAATGGAACTCACAATACCTAGTTCAGCCAGCCATGATATTAGAATCATTTATCTTAAGCAATCCATTTATATAATTCATTTTAAAATGGTCCATGAAAGAAGAGATATAATCATCTTAAAAATCAGGGTAGTTTATATTCCTGAGTAAAGAACAATTTCAGATGTTGGAGCTACCAGAAATAGAATGAGGAAAGTCACAGAAATGGTTTCATCCCATTACCAAGAGTACTACAGAGTACTACTACCCACATCTGTGATGAACATTAAACAGCTGAATAGTGGTGTTAATCAGAAATGCCCAAAGACAGCTGTTAGGTCATAGACAGCAGATTCAAAATTTATACACTCAGAGACAGCAGAAATCATGTTAAGGGTGCTCCCATAAGCAAGTTGATATATCTGGTGAGCAGAAGTGTGGTTTCCCAGGATTATTACATCTCTCTGTGGTGCATCCAGTCAGCATTGTTTGTAGAAAAATGGTAAAACTGGATGTTTCCTTAACGTTGCAGTACTGCAGAATAAGTTTAAAGATATTGCCAAGGAAGCATAGCAACAGAAGAAATATCTACAAAACACATAATAGCTAAACGTTATGAAGCATAAAGATAAACCATCTCAAATGAGATGGAAGAAGGGTGATGGATGCACAAAAGTCAAGGCATGAGAAGAAATCAAGTACCGTTAAATTATAGAGTTTCTTATAGATGCACTTCTTTTTGCTTCTGCTGGAGCTCCATTTTCAGCACCCGGCTCCCACAAAGAAGCTGGAATTTATTCTACTCTGAACTTCACTTACAACTGCTACTGCTTATTAAACCTCACTGTTAGATAAGACCTCTGTTACACTGACAATCTTTCAGATTGCAAACATATTGACTGCATTCATTACCGCACAACTGTCAGCCCAGCAGGCCAAAAAACAGTGAGCAGTTTTTCAAAAAGTCAAACTTGCATAATGGCATCAATGTCCAATATCAGTGTTTGTGTTTGCAAACCATCACAGGAGGAATAAAACCCAGAGACAGGGTATAAATAATTTATCAGACAACAGTTTAAAAAGGTTCTAACAACTGAGACTGTAAAAAGCAGAATATTTCTGCTGCTTCAACAGCATGCCTGAGGTTTATACTGTAGTCATGAATTAGCATTCCCAGTGTTTTTCTAGGGACATTAGGGTATGTTTAAAAGCTAGTCTCAGTTATTTTCATACAGCACAGTGAGAAGAGACTATTTACTGAAATGCTGCAAGTTCATACTGATTAGCCCAGATTTTTTCCCTGCCTTAGCAGAAAGTACTGCCTAAGCAAAATAAAGTCATTAATTAAAATGGTTAGAGGTTTCTTCATAATGATCACATAAACATATTAACAGATGACTTCTTTAATGAGATCACTAGCAAATGCTATCCAGGCTGATTGAATACAATGCATTCTTAAAACACAGTTAAGAATGACTATGTGAACTGTATGTTCCAAAATATGTATAATGCAACCATCTTCAAAGTTTGTACTTCTCAGGCATACCTAGTGAAGATTATAAATAGCGGACATAAGAGTGATTAAACGGTGTTTAAACAAAGAATGATTTTAGAAAACTTGTAGAACTGTCATATAACTTTCCCATGGCTATTTATTCTTAGCATTAAAAACTAAATTTTTAGATGATTTATCACAATTGACTGGTTGCACTATTTTAAAACATTTATTTTAGCATGTTTACTGTATATTATAAAATGTGCACCTATATATAATATAAATAGTATAACAATATAAACAGCATATTATTTTAGCACATTTATGTGCAATTTTCTTGGATTAAAAAAAAAATTATCTTGAAACCTCTGCTTGAGGTAAACCAGGCTTTTGAACATCTAAACATAGATTTAATTTGGAGCCCACAGGTAAAAGGAAGGTTCATGGGGACATCTTAAACAGCAGGTTCACCTTTTTTGCTGTGGAGGTGTTTTCAAACATATTCTTCCAAGAGTGAACACTATCCTAAGAAGTTCAGAGTCGTCCATGCCATAATTAGGGAGAAAGAATGCATAAGAAAAGAGCTTAGACATAGAACCAGAGAGTGCCTCATGCAGAGGGCTTCTCTCACCTGAGTAAGAAAGAATGCTGTTGCTATGGTGCAGCCCATGTTCAGGGTAAACAGCTCTGGACGGGTTGATTTCCTCTCACAAGATTCTCTCCCTGAGGGCGGATCCAAAGAAGGGTCTGCAGCACAGCTACAGCTACTCCTCGCCTGTCCATCACACTACCTCAGGCCCTGTGGCAGGCCTGTGTGGTTGGAAATTCCCTCCAGCTGTATTGTTATTAGCCAGTTTGATTTTGTACCTCACCTGAGATGTTCCTATTGGTTTCATGNTTACCTAAAACACCGTCACTGATTTGTGTGGGCATCGAACCCCACGACAGCAGATCGGGCCAAAGCCAGGCAGGGCAGGACGGCAGCAGCTGTGCTTTCCCTGAGAGAGAGAGAAAGAGAGCGCTGCGCTTTCCCTGAGCCACAGGCAGCAGCCCGGCCTAAGACAAAATGCCAAGGAATCTTTAGCAGTTTTGGAGTTTTTGGCAGACAAGTCAAACAATTTTGCTTAGGTTTTCAAAAAACAGTAAACAATGAGGGTTTTACCTCCACATTATTTGGAGTACTTAGAATGGATGTTCAGAGTAAAGTCTTTTAACAGCAGCTCTGTGTTGGTGAGAGTTAAGAATTAACTACATAACTTCACTTTTCTTTAGGTACATCGGAAGACCTCTCTTTATTTCTTAAAGCAATTAGAATTTTGTCAATACTCCACATTTTAACTACTGAGCTTTTTATGAACATTTATACTGGACAGCGGAAATTCAATGTTATTGATGTTTTTTGTCAAGTACTCAAAATATGCACATTAAGTACACACATTAACTTCTCCTGGTATCTATGCACTAATCTGTGTTTTTTTAAGAATGTATTTTCTCAGTAATTCCTTCATTAAAATTAAAATATTCTTGGAAGACAGAACAAGAGGAGATCTGTTAATAACAATCTCTGTTAATTTAAAATTCTTAATTCTCTGAAAAGATATCCTTATAAATCAACATTTGTATTTTTCTGGTTCAAATACCACTTGGCAAATGTGATTTTTTTCAGAAATCTGAGTAGTTAATTTTTGAAGTAGTTCAAACTCCATAGCAGCAAAATGCCATAAAGCTGTTAAAAATAAACAGCTTTAGCAGGCAGTATAATAAACTATGCAACATAACAAGATTTGTCTGCTTTACTTACCTGACTTATCTAAAAGCCTTGACTTTTTGCAGTAGTAAGCAAGCTCCTGTTCACAGTGATCTGCGTGTTTTATTGTAGCCTGAAGCTGGTCTAGGCTGGCAGAATACTTGAAAAACACAGCATGTGGGTTCTCTCGATTAGCACTTTTAACTCTGGTTAGGTTGGTGCTGTTATGCTGTATAATTGTCCACGTTGCGTCTTTCAAAATACGTGCGAAAAGTAGTAAAGAATGAGAAAGAGTTGCATAAGTTAGTAATGGAAAGAGCATGTATGATGAAATCAGCCAAACTTTAAGGTAACATCTTTGATCACAGAAAGTCCTTTGGGTCCCATGAAACAGAGATATAAATCACTGAGTAAAAATGAAAACAATTAATCATTGTTTCTATTCATAGGTATATTATTGTACCATAACTGTAACAGGTATTCAGCTTGTTACAGTTATTGAATAAGGAAAGAATATGTGATGACACCCAGCAGTTGTTTTGGAAATAAAATATTGTTTACTTGGTAAATTGCAGTGAAAGACTAGAAAGAAAAAGCATTTACTACTGTTACTCTCCCCAGGCTTAAATAATGCACAAAATAACACTAATTCTATCCTATACTCTATCTACATTACATATATCTTTATAGTTTGAATTAATTTATTCTGCATGAGAAAATGGCCTACAAGCATTTTATATTATACAAAGAAGCAGAAGTATCTTGCATATGCTGTATTTGTTATAAAACTGAGATTACATGAAGGTGAAATATTCTAGCCACCTAAAATTAAATAGTAGTCATGGTGAACGCTCGTATCATTCTTCTGTTTTGCACTTTTACCAAGCCCCTTCACCTGTGAATAGGAAAGAAATTAGCTTATTCTGTTTCAACTCCCACTTTCAAAACCTGTAAGTCTCACTCTCCTGAGTGAAATCCCTTTAAAGGTAGAGGTGAACAGGCTCCCAGTTAAAGCCAGTCTGGGACAGTCAAATCAAATTTAGATTCATGGTCGTTGTATTCTCGCATCTTAATGGCCAATATAATTTGAAAAGACATGAGAAATATTATTTTCTCTAAATTTTAGTATTGATATAATATTTCCAACATTCTACTAGTAGTATTCTAACAATTTAATAGACTTGTATTTTATTTCATCAGCTGCCTGTAGGCCACACATGGTAGATATTATAAAATTTTCATAAAGAGAAAAGAACTCATGCTGACTTAGAGATAAGTATTAGCTAGAAAAACTAAATGAAATATTTTTTATCTAGTTATGAAGTTTTATTAAGGATATGATTAGAGTGTCAAAAACCAGATATCTAGAAATATCAATTTAAATTTTGGTTGCTTTATATTGTTTTGGGTGCTGTTTTCTATTGGGCTTTTTTTTGGTAGATGGACATTTACACAGACACAAATACATCTCAGCATTACACTGAACATAAAAATGGAGAGAAGCATGTTGGATATTCGACTCATTGTCACACTCCCAAAATTACAAAGAAGAAAGAAAAACAGATCACTGCAAAGTTTGTAGCATTCTAATTGATAGTGTGGACTGTAGGTTTTGATTCTGAAACTGACCTCCAAGAATAGAATCAGGGAATGGCACCTCCCTCCCAGTTGCCTGAAAATAGAGCCCCATGAATGTCAAAGACAAGGCAGTGCAGAAAGAAATGTGGGCATATGCCTTCCCTGCCTCTGGTGGGAAAAGGGAATACCAGTCATGAGGAAACTGGGAACGAAACAAATAAAGAAGATTCATCCTGTCAGAATGCATCTTGAGATGAAGAACTGATCAATGATGTTTGCTTAATGTGGTGAATAAGGAGAGACTGAGGAAAACAGTAACAGCTGTTCGTGGACACACAAGGATAAATCAGACACTGTACTGTACCTTGGAGAGTTATACCCACTTAGAAAAATTGTCATCTTTCTGCCATGATTCTTTGGTCTCTTTTAGTCTCACAGGACACTAGAATATTTCTTTTTAAGAACTTGTGCCAGTCTGAAGTGTGCTTATTTTGAGCTAGCACAGCTCACTGTAGAAGTCAAGAGCAGGAGCTGACATGGTAAGATTAGGTAAACTGCACAAATCAACATCAAAATCTTATTATAAGGTTTCTAAGTCAAGTTCTCAACAGTTAGGGCATATCTAAATCAGTTAAAATCTACTTTATTCATATATTCTTTTAAAGAGTTATAACTGTGTAAAAATATATTTTTGTCAAACAATAAAATGTCTCCATCATTTTGGCTGGAAAACAATTCAAATAAAAAGGGCTAAGTAAAAAGAAAAGGAAACAGCCACAAGTCCATTAATAACAAATTTCAAAAAGCCATTTAAATGTAAGCTTTGTTGAAAGGACGTATATCAATACACCAATATACCATATAGAGATATGTTTTTTCTTAAAAAGCTGACCGAAAGCAAAGTCTGATAGCTAAAACCTCTAGTTATATCCATGATCAGATTTAAAAAATGGGTTGCAGAAGGGGAACAGGGTGTGCAAAAGTAGGGCTGCAATAGTCCCACTGCTTGTATTTGTATTCTTCAAAAGATCACCTCGCAGTTTGAAAGATGAAGTCTAATATCTATATTCCTCCCAACAGAGGCCAGATATAAATTACCTTTTTTCAGAAGACTATCAGGAAAAGTCAGAAAATTTCTCATAAAACAGAACTGATTTCTCATTTTCTTAAGTGTCCTCAAGGGTCTGCAACTTCAGTGAAAACAAAGCTGCTTCCCAAAAATGAACTAGTATGACATTGTCTCCATATGGAACACATGCCCCATTTATGCAAAGCATAACAGGAATGCTGTGCTAGATTCACAGCCTGAATCCTGTTATTATTCTAATTTTTCTGCCTAATTCTTTAGCCAATATCCTGAGCTAAGAAGCCACCTTAATTTTGTTCTGCATGTTTATATTTAATTCATGAACTGCAGAGACTTCTCACTTGATAACTCATGTTTCAATATAATGAGCATGCATACAGTCCCAGCTGTAAGTTAAGGAAATTTATCATCTCACCTGTCATATTGCAGTATACAAGAAATGGTCCCAAGGGGCCGCTTCCATCTGAATCAATATTGTAAAAGCCAGAAGTGTTTCCTCTGTGCTTATAGGCTTCACATGACTGCTCAAAGATGGCTGTAAAAGAACACATTCCATCACAAATGTAAAGGCACAGTTTTTCATTTTATTCAGAGAATTTAAAAAAAAAAGTGCATGAACCTGACATCGGGAAAAGAAGTTGGATGTGTGCTATCTCTGCTAAAGAATGAAGAAAAAATCATGCCATCAAAATTATCCTTTCATTAGAAATTAAGCATATTTGGGTTTATTTATCATGGAGACCATAAGGGGAATTTTTAGCATTTTTTCTGTATTTTCAGCTCAAAACTTCTGGGAGGAAAACATGAAATATAGGTGAGTAAATGTTTGTAAAACCTGCTGAATAATGGTAGAATGCCAAGGATATTACTTAGACCCTGGTAATCAGATTTTGAGGAAGCCCCCACTAACTACCTCAACCAAACCAGATTTTTGTTGTTGCTGTTGTAACATAAAGTGGTAGGTGAGTATTTTTTGGCTTTCACACTTCTTTTTTTTTTCCCATTTTAAATGGAAAAGCAAGTGACTTGTCAGAGATTTCACTAAAAGAACTAAATAAGCAAAGACAAAATTACAGCTGCTTGGTTCCTTGTCATGTATGCTTTGTATCAGTCAAGGTCTAAAAAAAAATCTATGATACCTCTTCTATGATCAAATATCTGAGAAAAGAAAAGATGTATGAGTCCAACTCTGTAACTGTATCTCAGGAAGCACTGATGATAATGCCACAGCTGGACATGCTAGCCTAACTTCTCCTTTAATGATTATATTTCTTTAGAGTAATCATAATGTTTTGATCTTTCATTTCAAAACTAAACTCTGTGCTCTATCAGTTATCAAAATTTAAAAAAATTCTGCCAAAGAGAATGAACAATTAGATTAATAGCAAAAAGTAGTTATCTATACAAATTTTTTTGAACAAGTTATTTTTTAAAAGTGTGATCTATTTTTTGCCTGAAGGTTATTGACATTATATGGCAACGACTATAAAAATGTAAAACTCTTCATATTGCTTACCCTATGAAATATCCATAATAAACAATTTATGCAATTTTCAAATGGAATTTTTTGGTTCCTTACAGTAAATAGTCTTAGCCAAACTTAGAAATGGCAAAAAAAGTTCAATTATTCATTATTATTTTTGACAATGAAAAAATATTGGTAACTCATCATATCATTACATTTCTCACTGAGCCCTGATCATCAGGAAACCACAGCCTCCATCTGTCCTCACAGACATCACCAGATGATTCAATTTTTGACTTTTCAATTTGTAATTTATCAAAGCACCTTCATTCCTACTCTGGGCTAATCACAGTTTTAACATTATACACTGTGGTATTCAAAAGCATCTATACTATTGGCATATTTTCTGTGTTACACAGTTCTTCTTAATACTGTTATTTATGGCTGTTGTTGACTCGGTGCAAGCGAGATCTAAATAGGCAATCTTCTAAAATAAGTGATTTCTAAAAAAATCTCATTTGTGTAGACATACATACTTATTGTAAAAGCTGCCAAAAAGGATTGTATAGATATTATAAAGCCAATTTATGAGGATAGAATTATTTATCTGACGATTAAGGTAAGCTTTGAATTTAAAAAAAAAAATAAAAAAAATCAGTAAACTTCCATATGGTTCTTTAGTTACTAGAAGCATACAATGGAAGCCAGAGTTCATGTTTTTTTTCTTCCTAGAACATGCTGAAAGCAGTACCAAAGTAAAGCATCTCCTGTGAAATTACCTAGGTTACTTTCAATTAGGTTTTTTTGATTTCTATGTTTTATCTTCTTCTAATCTACTTCCTGATCCAGTAAACAACATAAACATGTGTTTGGTGTTTAGCACAGGACTACCTTTGGACATGCATGTAGTCCCACTGTCTCAGAAATAATTAGTATTAGTTGTTGTGATGAATAAAGATGAATTTAACATATTTCTAAATGATTCATTGATTCAGAAAGAGGAATTATATGGATGGGAGAGGATATTACTAACTATCTCACGTAAAATACAGAAAACATGAAAGAAAAACTTTAAATCAATTTTTGTTGTTACATATTTTGATTCCCAAGGCCTTTCCTCAAACCAAATTATGAGTATTTTGATGATTGAAAATACTTTATGAATGATAAATTCTAATGTTTTTTGGTTTGGTTTGGGTTTTTGTCAGGTTTTTCTTCTTTTGTGATGAAGAAATTCAATCAGAAGTAAAAGCATAGTAAGAAATCAGACAACATCTTAGACTTACAAGAGTGGCAAGTAGCTCCCTTGTAGCCAGTATTGGCACAGTTACAGTGGAAGCTGTTCCAGGACTGTGAGCACTCACCACCATGTTCACAGTAATTAGGTAAACACCTAAAATGGAAAACAATGTTCATTTTCACTCTTTTTTCTCTTAATTTACATGCCACTTATATTTAGCAATAAAAGCAAAATCCTGAAAAAGAAGTATAACATGAAGGAAGTCTTCAGGGTCATTGGTGAAAATCTCAATGTAAGTACAAGAAAATTAAGATAATTTCTTCCCTGGTATTCCTTTTGTTTGTAAAAAGTATCTTAATTATGTAATAAGGTTCTGAGAACAGAAATAAAGTTTAAGATGCAGAATTGTTAGTTATTACTGTTCAAGTGGCTGCAACTCAGTACAGACTGATAAACCAATGAAAGGTTTATGTGTTGATAATTCAATGGTAACTTTTTGCAATTACTGGGATTTGTTCAACAAGATGTATTACAACAAAGCAACATTACAACAGATTTCTTTCGCTTCCTGTAAAAATAATTTTTAAAAAAAAAATTAAAAATCACCTAACAAATAAACCTGACCACAACGTCTGAGATCTATTTCTTATTCCAAAATCATATTTACCTCCTATCCTAGAAAGAGCTCAGTATGTCAGTTCCAACACAAGTAACTACCAGTAAAGCCAGTTTCCATTCTGGTAATGTGACTAAAATCCTGAAAAGTTTTGATGCTTTCTTCTAGGTATAGAATGGTTGACTGGAAGAATAATCTACCTACAAGTGCTTAGTGTTTAAGGCTGCAGCACTATACAAAATATCAAACAGTTGTGAGATGAAAGAAATAGAAATATTCTTTTTTATTAACACAGACATAATATATCGAAATAGATTGGCACACTTCAACCAATAATTAACTAACTTTTCACCTTAGAAATTAGTTAAAATTCTAACTTCACTGAGTGTATATGTATATGTGATACAACTCAGAAAGTGTAAAATAGCCTTACTGACTGTTGACATTAGCCACAGAGAAAAAAAAACACAAAAACCACAGGCTCACTAATATTCACAGCATATTAAAATACCTTTTAATTCATTCAAGAAATGTTAGGAGTATATTAAACTAGGATTGCAGAAAGTCCAACATTTCACACATTTGCCCTATGAATAATTCAGGGTCTTTGTAAATTTACTCCTCATGGCACTCCTTTCATGTTTATAAACAAAGGCAAGTGATTTTCACAGAAAGGAATTAGAAAAAGTAGCAGGTGAAGTGTAGGTAAAGTAAGTAAACTGATAGAGGTCACCTCTTTTTCAAGGAAATCTGTGACATTTTTTGGCAGTGAAAGAGCTATCTTGTATCTATTCTCTCACTCAAAAAATGTATTCCTAAGACTAGCCAAGAAATGGTATATATCTCAATGAGCTCTGTTTTGGTACCTAGGATAAAATTTAGGTACCGGGCTTACAATTATTTTGATTTTAAATACTTTGTTTGATGGAATTACATAAAGGTTCATACTAATGTTTCTTAGGAAAATGCTTTATTTTAATTTCTATGGGTATAACTAATCATCAGTTATTATAAATAAAAATCATTAGCAAAGTTGCCATTCAAGACTTTCAGTGCATCAACTGACAGCTGCTCTGCTTGTATTTCAGTCACAGCATTTTGTATATTATGCCTTTTTGATAAAGATATCATTCTCCAAAAACTGTAAGTGTTTTACATGGTCTTTACTTGTATTGACTCCCTGTCACTACTAATTCATCTTCCTAATAATGTTCAGAAGATGAAAAGCTTAGATGAAATTGATGACACTTGAACCAACCTTAATGGAAGTGAAAACAAGTTAGGAGCATAATTTAAATCTTTTAACATCAAATTTCTCATCTTTCCTCTGCTTCAGAATGTATAATAGAAAGTAGCCACTAACTACATAAAAGTAAATGTATAGCTATATCATACACTGTGACCCTACCCGCAAAGCAAGATTTAGAACAGAGCTTTTTCTGAACAAACTAATCTTCTAGAAAAATATTTCTAATATTTGAAACAGTATATCTAACACTTCATCTATAAAAATTAATTTTTGGATTCATCACCGTGTCTGCTAAAACCAGAAAAGCAACAGTTGATTAAACATTTACCACATATTTCTTGATAATATGCTTTTTTAAAAGTGTATGGCATCTGAAAATGATATATTTTAAACCAAGGCAGAAGGCTATTAGTAATTGTAAACTAATATTCAGAGGAGAATACTGATCCAGAATACAAATACAGTTTTAATAAAGAAGTGGAAAAATAAGAACTTTTTATATCAATTTTCAGCTAGACTTTTTTTGTACATTATTTCTTTATTATGGTTCTAAATTATGGCTAAAAGGTACTTTAAAAAGAGCAAATAACTGCTGCATTTTTAATTCCTATTTTTTTTCAGTCTTCAATTTATTTTAAAAAAAAAACAAAACAGAGAGAGGAAAAAATCTTCCTGCACAGAACTGTACAGTGACCATCATTTTTATTTTTGGCTTCTTTTTTTTAGAGATATAAACCCATTCATTCTGGGCTTTTTTGTATAAAACACTGCTGCCAGGACAAAAAGGCAGTAGCTTCTGGTAGGAAATTGTATGTTTCTGTGTATGGCTCAATGTCATTATGACAGACTCATCTGGTACTCTCTCCTCAGAGAGTAAATACGCTAACTTTGTAAGGTATTTAAATGACACTGTGTCCTTTAAAGTGATTTTGTGTTGGTTTATGTATAATTAGCAGTTATTAAACCAATATATATTGATAAAGGAGCTGAGAGAAAAAGTGTTGAGGAGAAATATATGAAGAGTATTGCTTGCATGCCTAAGATATGTATGAGCAATAGAACAATATAAAGATATCATGTAATGAGATGGCTAAATCAAGGATCATGGGAAGAGTGATGACTGGAAACAGTAATAAAAATTTAAGACTAGGACAAGGAATTAGAAAGTTTATGGAACTGAGGAAACTGAAAATAGAAAAATAGTATGCCATTTATTTGTATACAAAGAATAAAAGGTTAATAATCTATATTTAAAAAAAAAGATGAATTAATCATCTCTCCATGAAGACTGTACATCTCATAAAGAATACTCTTCATATGTTAAATGTGTATGCATGAGATAAAGAAGGGATTAAACAGAGTTATTTTCAGTTTATTTACTACTGCGTGTAAATCCAGGTTGCTAGGCAAAGAGTAAATTTTATCTGTCTTCATGCACTTTAAATGTGTAAAACTACTACATTTAGGTGTCCATCACTTCTCTTACAAAAGCAGTCAATAGCTCCAGAATCTGGGTCATGCTTCACTATTTGGAATTGGAGATGTACAGGCTTACATAAAGACTCAGGGACAAAGAAGGGATTTGTTTGTGCTCATATGTAGGGGAGATATTTACCATCAGGAACACAGTGACAAAAATGCTGATTAGCTTAGGGTATCCAAAGACATTTCTAAATCATGGCAGGAAGAAAGTATTTTTTTTCAAACAATATGGTGCCCAAGATGCTACAAGCTAACTATTGAAAATGGTTTAAAACATATAAGCAGTTTTAATGTTGCCAAAGAAGAATGTGCTTTATCATCTGGTATTTATAGTGAGATGTAGAATTAGTTTGATAAAGAAAGACATGAAATTTGTTCCAGACGATGAGCTGCAGATATCACATTAAATGGGACTGTGTGAGGAAAGGGAAAAGAAACAGTCCCAGAAGCAAGATAGCAAAAACCTGAAAGGATTTTTAAAAGCAGTCTATTTTGAAATAAAATATAATGAGGGTAATGAAATTTACAAAAATGGTTGGATTAAACTTCTATTTTGATAAATTAGGAAGACATATGCTAAGCATGCTGGGAGCTGAAAACTAAATCTGGCAGAGCCAATGTGAGAAAGGTACAATGGTCAAGATAGAAGACATAAACAAACATTAGCAAATTTTAGAGAAAACAAAACCAACCAACCAAAAATCTCCCCTAAAGATGTTCTTTTCTTTTTGCATCATTGATCTTGAGAAAAAACCATGTAATTTTGATGAAGTATGAAAGTAACATAAACTCAAAAAAAAGTCAATAAAGTGCCAGAAAGTAATAAAGCTTTGAAAACACTGGGGCATGGAAGTTTAAGTGTCTTACACAAGTCCTTATTGAAAATAAAAAATCCCAAAACCAGAAACCAATGGTATTGACACAAAGTAAGGTGGTAACTACTTTCCTTCATACGTCGTAAAAATTCAGTAAGATAAAAATATTAGAAGGGAATATATATAAAACTTTGCCCTTTGATACAGTGCTTAAAAGCTTCAACAAAAAGTAAGGAAAAAGGAAGGGTGCAGTTCTGAATAAACTAAACTTCCACTGAGTCAGAAGTGTTATGACACTTGTACACTCTAAATAATGTTGGACTTCTATATTTCTGAGATTTACAGTGTCTTTATACATCATTTATTGTGTATTTATACACAAAAACATTTCTTTAAAAACCTACATATACAAATTTACATCTTATGATCATTCAAAACTGAAAATAGATGGAATCCATATAAGACATGTAAAAATGTACCCATATTCCTTTAAAAATATTTGTGAGATATCTCTGTGTTTGTGGAGGAGGGGATGGCTCCTAAATTGCGACTCTGAGATGAGCATTTTGAGATGCCAACAGTTAAACTGAACATTGAAGAATTCATGGTAAATCAGACAGAAATTTGTATCAATTATATTTTGAGCCAATTTGATTATATTTTCCACTCATAATCTTGCTTAGATATCCTTTAATGTGTTTGACCAAAGAATGTGAAGATTCCCACATTAGATTCTTTTGACCTGATTCTGTTCCTGATTTTGTCTTTTTACAAGCAAGCAGTGTAATCGAAGTGGACTAAGTTCAATTCTTGAGTTGAAAAAACAGCATTGATACTGTGGTTTAAAAGCTGGAAGGAAGTGTCATGAGGTTCATCAATGAGGAAAGGAAGGAGACAGTGAAGTCTGAAAAGTAAGAAAATAAATCAAAAGCAGTAGTATACAAGAAAGGTAAAAAGAACCTTCTTCTTTGGGGAGGGAGACACTTCAATTAGTCATTCTTTTAGATAGATGCTAATTGCAAGTTATGAGATTAGTTCTGATCATAGTCTAAAAGAAGATTGTTCACACACTGTGATGGATACTATCTACTGTGTTTCTGGATAAGTAGAATATAGGAAACAGCAATAACTTGAAAAAATCTATGGTATTTTAAAGGGTGGATGGGACTTCATGCCACAGAAGGGGATTTGTGTCTGTTGCTCTACTTGAAAAGAAAGTAAACTATTTAAAATTTCTCAGAAGCATAAAATAATTTTAGCCAAAGTTAATTTTATTTGCGGTACAAGGAAGTCTACTTGCTATGTGCTGCATATACTGCATTTTTTCTAGAATCTTGAATTCTTACAAAAGAAAGCGTGTAATTTTGTAAGTGTTCCTTTCTTTGTCATCAAGTCAGTATCAGAAACAAAACACAGACATAAACAAATAAATATATGAGTAAACATTATTTTCTTACCTGTCTGTAATGCCACATAAATCTATCTGAAGATCACTGAAATTGCCAAAACCATTTTGCTGAACTGAGATCATATCCACTGTTTTGTTACCAATGGAAATAAATCGCATGCATCCTTGAAAACCACCAAATGAGGTATTACATACAGAAGTGTTTCCACTACTAGGACAGCCTGAAAGAAGAATAAAAGTTGGAGCTGAAAAGAAACATTTTATTGACTGGGAGATCTTAGTCCCAAAATGTTAGATTACGATACAAGGTCACATGATTTGAACAAGTTTTAAGTCACAATTGAAGTCAAATAAGCAAAAAAATCAGTTACTAAGTACAGTGATCTTATTTTAACAACTTCCAAGAAGATTTTGTTAAGTACTGAACACAACTTTTTGTTGCAGATCTTCAGTGACTCAACTAGGAAGTCACTTCCTATGGGATATTCCATTGAATCTGCTTCTCATAGACAAGGAAGAAATGGTTGAAAATGTAAAGGTCAAGGAGAGTCTTACAGCCAACATGAAGATGAAGCTGTGGAGTTTGTCAGCCACAGAGAAGAGAGCAAGAAATAAAACCCCAGAATTACAGCCCTGGACTTCAGAAGAGGCAAAATTTTTCTATTCAGGACCTGTTCTGAGGATACCATTAGAAATTGCCTTGGAGAGCAAAACAGGTAGATAGCTTTCAACAAAAAAGCTCTTCAGAGCATAAGAGAAGTCCATAGTAATATCAAAATAATTAAATAAGGCATAATGTGGCATAAGGCCTACTAACTGAACATGGAACTTCTGCGTGAGTGCAAAAACAAAAATAAAGTATAAAAATGTGGTAGCAGGGACATGCAACATAGATGGGAATACAAAGATATTACCTGCATGTCTAGGAATGCAGTTAGGAAAACAAGAGGAGCTGCAACTTGCCAAGCAGGTTCAAGTGCCTAACAAAAAGGTTTCTGTGGGTACAACAGCAGGAAAAGGAAGGCTAAAGAGATTATGGATACAACACTCCATGGGGCAGGGGACTTAGTGACAAGGGTCTCAAGAAGAATTGTTTTCTTCAAGGTCTTTTTCTTCACTGGTAAAACTGATTCTTAGACTTCTCATATCTTAGTAGAGCATGAAAAAAGAACACGGTACCCACAGTAAAGGAACAATAAGCCCAAGGTGCACCTGAGGGTGCTACAGGAGCCAGTCAATGCCATTTTAATAATTGAAATTGTCATTGTGAATTCATTAACATTTTAATCCTCAAAGGGTCTTGGCAATTTGTTGAACTTCTTGATAATTGGAAAAGGCAGATGTTATAACCATCTTCAAGAAACTAGAGGCCAGTTAGTCTTATTGCAGTCCCTGGAAAATTCACAGAGCGAAACTTAAAAGACATTTCTAAACATGTGAAGGACAAGAAGTTAACTGGGTAACTTTAGCTTTGAGGCTAAATCATGCTGGACCCAGGCCTTTGTTTTCTTTGCTGAAGTGATAAGCAGTATAGAAAAAGGGAGAGCAGTGATCATTGCATACCTTGACTTAACAGTTTTCTATGTCCCCCTGTCACCACATTCAAAATATACAGGTCGGATAAGCAGGCAATTAATGATGCAAAGTCCAGCTGATGACCACTGAACAAAAGGTTCCTCAGAGATCAGTAGTGACATCTAAAATGTCATTAATGACCGGGATGATGAGACAGCACACATTTACAGCAAGCCAGCAACTGATATCAAACCAGGGGCAGGGACCAAATGTTGGAGAGCAGGGCTACAATTCTAAGGGGCCTGGGCAGGCTGGAAAAATAAGATTTCATGAACGCCATGAAATTCAGTAAGAAAAAGACCAAGATTTTTAACCCGAGATATAACAAATCCATGTAACTATACAAACTGGAGGATAGCTGTCCAGAGAGAGGCCTGAGGTCTAAATGACCATCAAGTGGACCATGAGCTCGGAAAGTACCCTTGCAGCACAGAAGGCCAATGCCATTCTGGAATGTGTTATCAAGAGCACAGTCAGAAAATCCTGGGAAGTGGTCCTTCCTACAACATGGCACTTGTGAGACCATATCTGGAGTGCTGTAATTCTGGGCTCCCCAGTACAGGTAAGAGATCAGCATCCTAGAGTGAGGCCAGACGTGGCCTCCAAGGGGGTTTGGGAAGTTGAATGCAGTTATGAGGAGAGGCTGACAGATCTGGACCTGCTCAGTCCTAAGAAGAGAAGATAAAGTGATCTGATAAGATGGCACAGAGAAGATGGAACAAGACTACTTCCAGCAGTGCACGGTGATGGGACAAGAGAAAAAGCACAAAAATAAAAACCTGCAAATTCAGATCATAAGACAAAAGACACAAGCAACAAGTGTTTTCACTGTGACAGTGGTCAGTATGAGTATTGTTTTCCCCAAGAAGTTCTGAGATTCCCATCCTTGGAGCTGTTCAAAGCTGGAGTGGTCACAGTCCTGTACATCTTGATCTAATCAGACTTGTTTAGAATAGAGGGTTAGACTACATAACTTCAGAATGCCCAACTCAATACAAATAACACTGTGTAAGAATGTAGTATTTATTGCCTTACTGATCCTGAAATGCCTTGTTCACTGACTGACAATTAATTAAAAATTTGTAGTAAACAAATAAATTTATTTAATCTTGATTTGATTTAAAACATGTCCATTAAGCATTTTTTCCCAGTGGCAGCTAAACCCTGCATTACAATGCTTAAATGGTTTTTATTTTGACATTCTTCCAAGGGGTATTAATACTTCTCCAATGATGCATAAGGGTCATCCTTTGATATTAGCCAAACTGTAGTGCATGCTGGTTCACAGCATTTGAAGATCTTGTTTGAGGATGTTAGGAAGTGGTGAGTTTTTAGACACTTCTCTGTTCCACAGAGCTAATGGGGACTTTTGAAGTCCTGTAAAGACAGTGGAGTGGCTTATGATACAGGAAAGCAAAATGACAGTGGAAACTACTAAATGTATTCAAATGAGTGTGCAACAACATAAATAGTATAGATATATTTTTGAGAAATATAGGTTAGGAAATTAATTAAAACTGAAATTTTACAAGTTAATAAACTTTCACTGTGTTTAGCTCTGTTCAGGAACCAAACTGTTCAAAATTGTTATCATGTTTCTAAAGGCAAATGTTTGTTATGTACTTGGTATGTTTCTTTAAAAACCACATATCTGTGGACTTGCTAAATTCCAAATAGGAGCACAGTAAGTTTTCAGCGCCGCAGTCAGACAAATCAATTACAGGTCTAACCACAAGCTTTGCAGCATTCTGCAACTGAATGAAAATATAAATGCTGTCATTTCTCGTGGAAAATATGATGTTCATTTGGGAATGAGATAGTGCCAGTAGAGTTCATATAAATAAATAAATTGATAAATGAATAACAAATCAAATAAAAAACAAATAAATAAATGGATGAATAAATTAATAAATGCCAGAAAAAGCATGAAAAGTTTACAACTTTCAGATTTATTTATTTTACAAAATTGCATCTCAGATATTTTTCATGGCATCTGTTTTTTAAAAATTGTCTTCTACTTCTGTTAGAGAAAAGACAATACCATTAACATTAATTTAATTGTATTTCCTTTTAACTGTAGACTGGACATTGAAGATAAAAATAATTACTTTAATAATTAAATTTACATTATGTGTTTATTGTAATATTAAATAATCTCATTTTCTCTCTAGTTGCAGTGAACTACTATTACAAGAACTGAGAGATCCTTGATGATAGCATGACTAGAAATTGTGCTGACATAACACTAAAATATTTTCATGTTTTTACACATTTTCCTACTTAAGCATACATATTTCCTGCATAATTTGTGTTCATTAAAACAAGTAAACAAATCACCATGTCCCCAGGACATCTCCCCTGAAAGTCTGATACTCATATTTTAACAACCAGTACAAACATGGTAAATATTCATATGAACTTGGAAAGAAAGTAAAAATGCATTGTCTGCATTTTGACAGTGGTATATAACACAAAAATTTAATAAACAATTTTCTAAACTCAGAAACCCACTTCTAGTATTCCCTAACTTTGTAAGACATTCATGAGCTCCAGATTTCAGCTATAAGGCTGAAATCAGAGAATATGAGGGGTAGATATGAAGTTGGTACTTTCAGTTTTCTTGGAATTAATTTTTCCCTTCTGTACTGCAAGACAAATAGAAATGTCATTGTACAACTTAATTGAATATGCTGGTTTTTGTAACTGCCCACTTCCCTTCTGGTCTATTCATCTATGTCAACAACCCTGCAATGGTGAAAATCACCTAATCGGAGGTCTGGGAACCTGAAGCAACATAGAAAGGGTTATTCAAGACTAATATTTTCCATCCTTCTCTGATTTCACTGATTATTAGCCAAGTCAAAGGATATTTTTGCCCTTTGAAAAGGGTAGATGCCAGTTGTGAAAATTAATGTGAATACTCATGTAGCAGTTACTGTGCTTAGAGTCTGCTTGTAAGCATGAAATTTATTTAAAAATCATTTTTTCAAGGGAAGTCATCTGTGGACAATGACTTGGTCCATACTTATTCAGTGTTTTGTACACAGTCTTCTCAGTTTTCTCAGATATTTGAGAATTATTATTAAATAGTTTAATATTAATGTTTAAAACAGAGAAAGCATTAGTCTAATAATGCACTCAGATAATGTTTATCATTGCTATTATGCAGTCCATTCCCAACAGAATTACATAAATAACTGAACAACCTGTTTTACCCTATTAGTAACAATATATGTTATTAATGGCATCATCTCTTGATGACAGCTGACTGTTGATATTCTTAGGGAAATTAAGATATACAAATGTAGTTTTTTAGGCACAAATTATATTCTTGAAACATAGAAAAGTTGTGTCACTGTGGTAAAAAGAAAGGATCTGTGTATCATATAAAGAGGGTATTTACACAGGTAAGCATACACCTAAGGAGAAAACTTGAAGTCATTTCAGTGGAAGATTCTCAAAAATATTAATTTAGAAAAACAATAAGTCTGCAGCAAGAGAAATCTGCATGTGTCTGATTGCCAGCGAGACTATATTCAATTATCAGAACATGATACAAGTTATGATGATCTAAAATGTGACCAAGGACTTAGGGTGGTGATTTATTGTACCCAACACAGTAAAGTTTGAAGGAAACTGAAATCCAAACATAATAACAGTGCCTGAACCAAGCTAGGCAAAGAAGACTTGAACCAAGCCAAACAATTCGTGTCATTTGATTAGATAAGTCAGGAAAAAATGATATGTAACTCTTGGATATTGTCAACACAAACAAACAATGTATTTCACCTCCAAAGTAGAAAATATCTCCTGAATAAATCTGCAGAGGTATGGAGGCATGAGCAAATGAGTTCACATCATTGTCCACTCTTACACTGATACGATTCCTTCTGACAGAGAGAGATACAGAATGCCACTGGCCATTATTTAATCCAGCACCTGGAAGTAAAAGAAAACCACAAAATTTACTATAAACTTCCACTAATTGTTATACTACCTGAATATTATAGAATTGAAAGGAGAAAGGACCAATAAAACAATCATAACCCACATAAAATCTTGAAGTGATAGTGAAATGAAAAGGAACTTAAGAAGCATAAGCATCTTTTGTGAAGACAGAACCTGGCTTCACATTTGATAAATACAAAATAAAGGTACTTTACGGAATAACTTTTACTGTTGTAGTACTGTTGTTGTCACCTAATTATCTGTAATATATCCATTTAATATAATGACTGAGAAGAGTATCCTGCTAATCTAAGGAGGTTACAATTAAGACATCATTGTGATGATTGATACAGTATTTTACACATAATACATATTTTTAATACATTGTTATAAAGGACTTCTTCATGTTTTAAAATAAAAAGTAGTCATATTAAAACACAGCAAAATAGTAAAATCCTGTAGATGCTAAAAGCTTCAATAATCATCATGTCAATGTCGCAAGATAATTCCTGTCTCAGTTGATTCTTTTATTGGACATGTATGGGAAAATATTCTGAGAATTTAGCCACCAATGCAAATTTACATTACCTATGGCTGTGTAGACATAAGGTGCCACAAAGCAATAATCTTATAGCTCTGATTCTGGAAAGCACTTACGTATACATAAATAAATTCTATACAGGGCAGCATGTAACCACATGATTATCTTTAACAGGTGTTTAAAGTCAATCGTTCTTGAGTGTTCTTCAGAACAGAGATACTTCTTTCAGTGAAGAATACAATGTTTGAATTAGGCAAAGCCTTTTCTTGACTGCACAGTGCTTATTGATTTGTGGTCTGTGATTTCCTGCTTGAAATTTCATGTAGTTACGTACTCCTCTCTAGGATACGTTGTATATCCTACAGCAATAGTCCATGAGTTAAGACTCATTTAAATATAATGAAAAGAAATAAAATGAGAAAGATAAGGAGGCTCAAATAGCTAACTTCCAGCATAACTAGGATCCATCATTTGCTAACTACCATAATCTAATTATAAGATTGTTATACACTGAAGAGATAAACCCTAGAAGAACATTGCAAACTCAGATGAACTATCACCTAGATAGTATCTCCAATACATTTAAGAAAATATTTGTCCTATATACATTTTCTCTCATTTTTTTCCTTCCATCACTATATTTGTTAGGAAACACATAGCAAGCAATTTTAAACATTTTGCTTTATCCCCAGCCTTGCACAGGTACTTCAAGTGACTGATGTTTTCCTCAGTCACCTCTCTTCAATACTCTATCTTCTCCTTTAGAAATTAAAGAATCATAGAGTCATACAGCATTTTGAGCTGCAACTGATCTTTAAAAACCAGTTAGTCCAATCTCCCTCTGTAGAGACTTTTTTTACTGGATCCGATTACCAAAACCCCCATACAACATAACGTTGAAGATTTTCGGGAGGGGAACATGTAAATATAACCTATTTCACTTTAAAATTGTTACCTCTTGTTCTGCCACTAGAGATCCTTGGGGGAATAAAGAACAAAAATCTTAATTTTAGCCCTTCTTTTAAGTATTGAAAAGCCAAAGTCTCCCTAAAGTTGGGTTTTTTTCTCCAGGCTGAACAACACCAACTCTCTCAGCCTGTCTTCATGGAAACATGTTCCAGTCCTCTGACCATTTTCATGGCCCTGCTCTAGTCTTCCTCTAGCAGGACCATGTTTTTCTTGTGTTGGGGACCTCCCCCAGAGCTTGATGCAGTTCTTGGGGTGGGGTCTCATCCATCAGCACCTCCAGGCCCTTCTCAGCAGGCCTGCTCTCAATCCCTTCCTCCCACAGCCTGTTCCAATAGTGAGAAGTGCTCAAACCCAGGTAGAGGAACTTGCATTTGGCTTTTTTGAACTTAATGAGGTTCACATGGGTCCATTCTTCAAGTCTATCAAGGTCCCTCTACCTTCAAGGCTATCAAGGGTTGCATCCCTTCCCTCAAGTAAATCAACTTTACCACTCAGGTTGGTGTCATCAGCAAACTTGCTGAGGATGCACTTGCATCGTCTATGTCATTATTGAAAATACTAAATCTAGCAATATACTCTGTCACTTCATTTCAATTATTACAAGGATAACTGCTTTCAGTTCTTAGTTGTGCATCCTACTTCAGTAGATTTTTGTTCTGGTGGGTAAACCATACTCCAAATCTTGCAATATTTGACTGTCAAGGTAGGTAAGAGATTGTCCTCACATAAAGAATGGAATTTCATACCACCAAAATGTTTTTCTTAAGGGAAAATTAATAATATGAATTTTATGCTTTCTGGTTTGTTGATTATAGTTCACCTTTCTGACCTACTATATGATTTCAGAATGGATATTTTATCTCCTCTTCATACAGGTTGGCATGATTAGATATATTTAACAACGTCTATGTAGCTCAAGTTAAGACTTCCTAAAAGTCACTTTTATTAAGTCTGGGAACTGACGAATGCCATTGTGGGAGTACAAGACAGTCCAAATAAAACAGCTCATTTTAGCCCTTGAACAGGGAACACTGACTAAATTCACATCTGCTTGTGTGGAGCTATGGTGTGGTACATCTAAGTGGAGGACGCCAGTGGACTACTAACATTTACTTTACATCTGAAAATTATATTGTCTGCTGCTCTGCTATGAGTTATAAAAATGGTTAACCAGAAACAAGTGGAGAAAAACAAATCAATTTTTTAATACATAATAAGGTAGCTATTAAACAAGATATGCATTTATTCTCATTAGTTCCATCATTTAAAATTAAGTATTAATATAGGTGTTGGACATGGAAATGTTGTACTTTATGACTTAAACATCTTCATGAAGGACTTTTGCCTATTGTAGCAAAACCATACAGAAGCTGCAGAAAAAAACCACCAAAACCCTGAACAGGCTTTCTTACTGAGGCCCTGAACCACACTGCTCACTGCCCACTGATAAAGATAGGTAAACTCAGGAGAAGAATACATTCACAGAGCACAAGCGTAGCACCCTCGAGGTGGAGACCATGGCCTCAGGACTATCAGCTGCCAGGCCAGCACAGACCCTCACACCAAAGGGTAGGGGGGAGGCTTTGGGTGTGTGGTGAGAAAGCCTCTGGTCAGAGGCAGTGAATGCTCAACCTTGGCTGTGCAGGGAGCCCAGGGGCAGGGTCCCTTCACCCTGGGAAAAGCTCATCCTCATGAAGGACTGCCGAGGGGGTGTCAAAGACACCCCCAAAGGGGTCCCCAGACCCTATACCAGAGATGATGCAACAGATCCACCATGTTGCAAGGGACAGTGTCAAACTTAGCCCCATCAGGAAATGTGTGGGTGTTCCCACCTGGCCCAAACTTATATTAATCCATCAGATTCTCTACTCCTCAGTATGGCAGCAGTGGCAGGGGACCCTCACCACCCAGAAGACCAGATGGAGGGGAATAATGAGACCCCACCCCACCTCTTTTCCTGTTTCTTTCTTTTTCTCTTTACCTCTTTCACTATTAAATAAAATATATCAATATTTTGGCACCAACATCTAACCTCATTAGGTTTTAAGCATGTTTTTTGGGTATATTTCAAACCTTTCTGGGTTCAATCCATTTTATTTGCAGAGACGTCGTTTCCTTTGCTTTCTGTGTTTAAACTAGATTGGAAGAATAAGGTCCATGGGATGTCTCACAGAACAATAAAACCCATCCTCAGGAACACATATATAAAAATACAGTGTATATAAATTATTAGATCAGTGTGAAACAAAAAAAGTTTAGAGAAAGTAATTTATAGATTTGTTTGAAGTATAACAATCAAATCCCATGATTGTTAACAACAACTAAAAGCTGCCTGTAAATTAACAGCTGCATAGAAATACAGGGTCATAGAAGAAACTGAGTAATAAGATCTAACATTTACACATATTGTAATCCAATTTGGCCTCATAATTCAAAACAAATTAACTCTGTGTTGATTTCTTTTTTTTTAAATCTATGTTATTTCTTTGTAAATATTTGACGTACAACTTGCAAAAGAGGCTACAAATGAAAGATATTAAACAACTATTCTGTACCTGAAAGATAGAACTTATTATAACTTAATTACTTTTGAATTAACATGCCATTCTCCTTGGTTTCATACAGTTGAATAAATTATTCACAAACACAGGTTTAATTAATTTAAGAAATGTGCACAAGGAAATATGCTCTGATTTAATTATCAAATGTTACATATGTGTCTGTGTGTGTGTGAAAGTCAAGTCATAAGTCCTTGCGTGTAGGGGAACAAACCTGTCCAACCATCCATAATTTAATTACTCAATCTCCAAATGCAGACTTGAATTGCTTCAGTGAGTGCTACAACAAAAACTTCAAAAACTCAAGGAAAACTTTCCCATATGTTTTTTTAGATAAATTCTTTCTCAGAAGAGAATAAGATGACTTTACATTAGGTTTTGCCTTTGTAAAGACAAACATAATTCCTCCTGTTAGACTTTACGAACCGAAAGCTGAACTTAGCATGAGAACATTAAATTCTGTTTCAGCATAGAATGTCAAGATTTATTTTGGGATGTTTACACTAATATTTTATGTATTGTGTTGCAGGTTCGAAATTGAATAAATTGCTCCATATGCAAGTCTAGCTACAGCTGCTAAAATTGCCACAACCTTCAGCTGGTCTGTTAAAATGACAATGCATGGCAACTGTTTCTTTAACATATATCACTTAATTGAACAGCAATGGAAATGGCTCCCAAAAAGCCAAATTCATCACTGCTAACTACATACCACTGAAATACTTACTAAGAAATTGACATTTTCAAATGGTAAGCCTAGGGACATCTCTTGTCATTAAAGTGGTACTCTTTGTGCATCACTTATTTTAGATTATAAAAAATACCAGGGCCAATCCTATTATCACCCACAGGAACAGGATCATAGTATTTATGTAAATTTCAACATTATCTGTGGTCATTACAGACTTACAGTCTTTTCCTGAGTTAAAATAATCAACAATTTAAAATATTACTTTTAATCATTATACTCCTGTAGAAACAAAATTAACTTCAGAATTTCTTTTCCTTCCGCCCTTCCTCCCTTCCTCTCCTCGCCCTGCCTTGCCTTGCAACTTCTCTTCCCTCAACTTCCCTTCCCTCAGCTTCCCTGAACCCCCCTTCTTTCTTTTTCCCTTCTCTTCTTTCTTTTCCCCCTCAAGGGCTTCATTTTGTAAGAGGAATTAAAGCAAGGAATCAGTCAAAAACAAACAGGGGCATGGATCAAAGATTAAGGAGACCTCATCTTCAAATCCTCTGGCTATTTCTTTGCCCTGCTTGGTTCTGCTTTGCTCTCCTTGTCTGCATTAAACTGCCTAATATATTTTGTGAACATTTTAGATCAGTTGATCCTTATTTTGTCTTTGTACTGATTATAACTAGTTTGGGGGTTTCTCACTTTTTTGCACCTGTTAATTCAGTTTACACATTGCCTAACTGGAACTGACTCAGCTTTGTTTACACTGCTAATATTCTGCTTTGTGAATATGAGATAGGACATACATGCTGTGTATGGGTCAAAATAGATCTAAGATCAACTGATGTTTTGGATATCATAAATGTGTCTTCTGCATCAAAATTCACCATTGCTTCTGCATCATATTCCTCCAGCTAGTGGACTCTGGTCATCTTTATCCATACAGAAACCACTCCAACCCCAGCCTCATTTCCTCATCTTCATATATTCCTTGTAATCATATTTATCCACTTAATCTCCATCACAGTTTTTCCTGTCTGAGAAGTCATCATATCATGTAATATCACATAATATAATCCATCTACAAGTAAAGGACAAAATTAAATTTGTTTGCATAAATAATGAGAAGCTCTAAGGCAGCTATGATACGTGGAATAGCAGAGAATGGTATAATACTGATGAAGTGCTGCTAGGTGAAAGCCTTGTTATTATTGCATGGTGATGTTACTGAATCTCAACATTTTATAAAAAGCCTTTGAACTGAAGATGATGCCATCTCTGTCCTGCTCTCATGTTTCCTGAAAGACGGAGATTCCTGACTGGGTGAACAGTCTTGTTCTCATATCTAGTGCTAACAGCACTCAGAAAAACTGAGGAGATTCTTTGTGAGCTAGTCCCATTCCTGCCAGGCAGAGAGAAAGTTAAAGCTGGGATCTGTCTCTCAGAAACCCACTGGTATACTCTCTAACAGGACTTTATATCACTATAATTACCTCATCCTCTTGTCTTGACATATTTGTTTGCCAAGTTGAAATTACTCATAAGAAGACTAGAAGGTACTAGCTTTCCAAAAATCTATGTTTCTTTCTGGCAGGTATTAATTTTCCCCAAGTTCCTTTTTTTTTTTTTTATTATTTTTTTTAATGTAGACTCAAACTTGCCGGGTTTTCTGGAACACAATCTGGTGTTGGGCATCCACTGTCTCAATTTAATGGACATCTCTGCCATTGAGAACTCTAGAAAATAATAGGCCTAATATTTATAATGATGTATGACTTTACAAAAATATGAGTTACTTAATACATTTTGAAAGCACTGACAAATGCTGAAAAACATCTTAATGACTTAGCTTGACAGAGTAAGAGACTAAATTTCTTACACTTCACAACTGATAAAGCTGCTTAGATTTCTCAGATTATACACACGAGCTGTACCTACTGTGTGCACGTCAAGCTAAAGACTCAATTTTTCAGCCTATAATACTGCAAGTAATTTCTACTTGCTCATGGGAAAAAAAAGAATAGATATGTTTGTTGGAAAAGAAAGCATTTAAAAATAATTGGGTGTAAAATTCCCACATGTAAAGCATAGTTGCACACGCAGTCATAAAAATAAGTCAAGAATGCAGGCACTAAGTGCAATGACTTTTCATTAATCTATCTTTTTTATGCATAGGAGTCTTGGATCTTTTTTCTTAATTTCTGTTACCTGCAGCGAAGTCGCTCAGTACTCTTCCCATTTTATGAAGATTGATTTTAACTCTCCCATCACTCAGATATAAGAGGAAACCTCCTGAAGACTGGTGTAGTTTACTGGATAATAGGAGTCCTTCCTTGTTCCAAGTGCGAAACTGAAAACTGACAAATACATCTTGCCCTGATGGGCCTGGCAGTGCCAGATAACTGCTGGAGCTCAGAAATGTAACAGGAACCACCTGTGGCTCTAAACATGAGAAGGACACGTTGCCCTAGAAAGAAAAGAAACAAACAAGACATCAGGAAGAGTCGTGAGAATTTCTCTAAGGAAACTGCAGTTTCAAAATATGATGCATAGTACTTGAATATGTTAGTCTAAAAATCAAACATGAACATCAGCAGTTTGAGGAATGTTCATGTATTTTGACCAGAATAGATTCATTTGCCTGAGCAAAGAGTGGCAAGGACCTTAAGTGAATGAGGTAAGTTCCTAAATTACGAGGCTGATTTAATGGTACTTCAGCAGTTAGAAAGACCTGCTTTATTCCTAGTCTGGCTCAGCCTCAGTAAGTATTAGGGACTTGACAAATTTTTGAATGTCAAATAAAATGCCACTGAATGCATGTAAACACTTACGTGGGTCTAAATGCTTGGACGCAGAGAGAAATGTTGAGCTTGGCACTGTTTGTTTTAGACAGTGTTAAATTTAAGGAAAAACAATTTTCAAATTAATGCAATTGGAGATGTGTGTTTTCACAAACAGAATAATTCCACATATAAACTCTTGCTACTTACAAATGCAAAATACATACTTCTTAAATCAAGAGGGAACATGCTTTCAACCAGGCCCATATGGACTAGATGAGTTGGATTTATGCATGTAGCCTTTATTTTGTGCTTACCTCCTCCTGAAATAACTTGTTTCTTAACTAAAATTACAGTTGAATTAATTGGAAACTCAGAGAGTAACCTGTGCCTGTACTTGTACTGAGTGATGCAGATAATAAATCTAGAATGGGAATAATGCCTTTTTTGCATCTGGTGTCACTTAGTTAATACCTTATGGTGCTTGATAGTAGTACACTGTGAACTCTGATCTAATGACTTTCTGACACCATTTGAACTATAACAAATTGTTCTGTACAAAGGATTACTAAAGATTAATGTCTTTGGAATTTAAAGTACACTTAATTTCTGTTCAACAAAGAGGTTTTAAACTTCTGAGCATGCATAAAACTTTGACCTAAGAGTAAAATTTTAAAATAATTTTAAGAAAAATACTCACTAGTCCCTGGAGTGGCAAGTTATTAAAGTTTATGGGTTTTCATTTTCTTCAAGGAAAATATATAAATAAGTAAGAGCTTTGTCTTATGAACTCAGGTGAACAGAAATGAATAGTCAGCTGAACTGACACATAATGAAAAGGCACCCATCAGATTAATAAACCTGGTTAAATGATAAAAGCTGGCCATTTGCAGATTCCCCCAGTGAAGTGTCTATTTAGCAAGGATTCTGTGGTAACAGAGATATTTTCTGAAATATTTACATTATGAAACATCTAAATAGTTTTGAAAGTAGCACAATAATTTAAGACATGAAAATTATGAAATTTCCTATTGAAAATAATTTCAAAGATTCCTTTCCACTAGTCCAGCCACAGGCTACTATAGTTGCCCACTCCCCAATATTCATAAGCCTCATGGACAGAATACAATTCAGAAGTACCAGCTTAGTTTTTTTTGGAATATGTCAGGTGAGTTTCACATGAGAAGAGATGCCTCTCATCCATTTGTTCTGGGACAGAGAACCAAATTTGATTCTTCATATTCTGAACACAAATCCAAGTTAAAATATTTGTATCATGAAAAAAATTAATATATCTTTAATTATTCTGAGCTGATTTCTATGACATCTCTGCATTTCCTTCTACTAAATGAGTATGTAAGTACATGTTGCAAATAGAGATGACCCTTGTTCCCTTTTGGGGGAAGAAGACCCAAAACCAACAGCAAAGGAATTAGTAAAATTTCTAGAAAACCTTTTGTAACACAGAAGACATTTATTTTGTTATTGGAACGGTTTCTTTAAAAGGTAGGGATTTGGGTAATATAACTGTTGGCCATGTCACAATAAACGCATTAAATCCACCAACCTAAACTACAGGTCTTCAGACAAAGGTCAGTATAAATTGAAAACCAGAACTTATCTATCAAAATTATAATGCTCTGGGACAAAGCAAAGTGGATCAGTTGTCCTCAGCAATAAAGAACTTTTAAAATGTACTGCTGGTGTTCTTATTAGCAAGGTACATGTTCCTATTACTCTGGTTCAAAGCCAAAGATTTGATGGCTTCTGATGGATCTTGTTATTCATTGACTTTTGTCATGCAGTTAGATACCACACAACACTGTGATATGAGACACATCTAAATATCAGCCAAAGAGCTCAAGAATAAAATTTATCCTGCCTTTTCTACTAGATGAGTCTATACAACACAAAATGAAAAAGAGCCCAACTTGGTAATGACTTGATTTTTCTTTCATTACCTATTATAGATTTTACCAGAACTGTGTGCTAACAGGTTGGATTTGAAAGTGGCTGTGGTCTTTTTCTCTATTTTACTTATTTATTCTTTCTTAACTATGAATCTCTTACCACAAAGTAGATCTGAGATTTATGCCTCCTGGCCAGGTCAATAATGTTCACTCCATTATAATAAACATTTTCAAAACACCCATGAAAGTTCCTGCGTGATAATGTCCCTGATTTTCCAGGCACTGGAATCCCTCCAAAGCTGAGCTTAGAAAGAGAAGAGAAATCAATAATACTATTAAGTAATTTTCTAAGGAAAGAAGTTGACTATACTAGAAGAGCAGAAGTCAGACTGGCCTATAATGAATCTGCTACTTTTTGTTTATTTCATTGTATCACATCTACATATTAAAAGAAAAGGCTGACAAATAATGAGGCGATATCAAGTCAAATGTATGTAGTAAATTATTCTGACATTTTGGCTTTTTTCTTTTGCTTCTTCTGATGTCCCTTAGCATTGTCTTGAATCAGTTTTCAGGGTCCATTACAGCTGCAAAACCAAGGAGAAGAAGGACAAGGCCAAGTACATGCAGACTAGGCAAGACAGTGTGAAGAGAGAAGAAAATTAGCAACAATTTCTTTAGGAAACTTGAGCCTAACTTCTCCACTGTGTGCACACCATAACTCCCATAATGCAGAACAAGAGTGCATCGAATTACATTATTCTAGGATAGATTTGAAACAAATGAAAGGAGGTGCATTTTCCCTTTCAAAATGCTTAGGATATGCAGTGCCTTTATACAGTGCTGTAACATTATTTTGTTTCAGGAGACAGGAGGATTTAATAAAAATAAAAATCCATTGAGAGCTACTAAATTCAAGGATATCACACTGTCTAAATAAGTCCCCGAGGCAAAAGCTGTTAGAAAGTAGTAAATTATTTTAGAAAAGCATTGCCACAAGGGTGACCTCAGTTATGCTCTAGTCTATGTTTTCACTCTTGGGCACCATAAGAAATAGGATGCCAGTATAGGTGAACTTTTCAGCTAACGTATTTAAAAGCTATTCTGGACAACATTGTACAAAAGGTCAGTCTAAACTATTTATATTTTAATTTTGAAATTTTAATTAATGTTTAAAATAACTTTACTAAAAAATCAACCAAAGTAAAATATTTCATTAATATTACATTAAGAAAATTTTATAGTCAGAAATGCAATTCTAAATATGGTAGATTGTTCTTTTTTCAAAGTTTTTATGCTTTCCTTTTACTCATGTTAGCAGCACATACTTCAAACTATAGTATGTGGAAGCGAGGAAAATTTAACTTGCAATACCAATTGATTTAGTAAAAGATATCTATTTTTCAACCAATTAGTTTCTCTCTCCCTTTCCTTTTTTTTTTTTTTTTTAATTGTATGACCCTCAAAACTTTGATGTTATGATTTACATTCATAAATTCTGAGCAGATATTTTGAAATTGAATAATGCAAACAAGAACAGCACGAAGTCTCACTCTGAATTGCTTAAAAATTGGAATGAGTACAATAAAGTCTGTGGGTTCCAGACATTCTGTTCTATCACTCATTGTCTTATCCAACAAACAGTATATAGCAAATATAAAGCAGTCAGTCATCACATTAAAATTGTGAAATCATGGTATTTTTAACCATCAGCAAGAAAATTTTACAGTGTATTACATCTACTGTTTTTCATGAATCTACCATTGTGTAAGCAAGATTTTTTCACAGTATATTTTTCAGATCTAACAGGGATTTAAGTCTCAATATAAACATTTTTTAATGGTTTTATGCTGATTTATTGTAATTTTCATCCAGTTTTATATTCATAACTTTAATATTCATTAAATAATAACATTGAGTTGGGTGTCATTCATTATGTTTACAATATTATTTGTCACATTTGCAGCTCTACTGTAACAAAGGTATTAAAATAATGAATTCTGGGATGAAAAGGATGGTCTTTTGAAAATACTGAGTGAGAATCTAGTGGAAACTTAATAGTCCAAGAACATCTCTTTTTCTTTGATTCATTCTTTTAGCAGAAAATCCCCATGGTCTTAAGGACAACAAACTTCCTTAAGTTCTGTTTCCTCTGCCTGTTTCAGTGCACTTGCATAACAAAGGTAATAAATGCAATAAAGGAAAGGTAATTTTCACACCTCATAATCAAGGTCCAAATAACTGAATTCTCCTTTTGCATGAAAATGATGAGTATGTTTATCCACTGTAAAGTTTACTTGATTGTTAAAATGCTCAATGAGAACAGAATGCCAGTGTTGATCATCCAAAAGGCTGCCCAACGTAATATTAATTTGGGCATTAGAAGGATGAGTTTTAGTATCACCTTGAAAGAAGAAAAATAAAAACTATTAATTTCATTGAAAAATATAATTATTCAAGAATAAACTGCTAGTTTATCATACTTTATACATTAAAATCCACTAAACAGTTGAAGAGACGTTTTAGTCAAATAATACCTAATGACTATATTAGACTTTATGAGATTGTAGCTGTTACCTAAATTAATGAGTAGGGACAGCTTCCCTTTAGTTAATTCCAGGGTGATGTGGTCTCCATTTTGTCCTTCTCTGTGGAGGAGAATTCCATCACTTTGCATTGTCTTAAACTTCAGAGAAATCACATCTTTCAGTGCATTAATGAGTTTTTTATTTAATGTGTAAATTAGACAACTTTTCCCATCAAAGCCAACCACCTCAGACCCTAGAAGTAAAGAAATGAAAGATAATGTATAATGCTATGTCTAAAAGAAACAGTTGCATGTTACTTCAACATGATATGAAGTCCCATCACTAACATCTCCACTTGTGCCCGGTAATTTGTACTTTATTTCTTCCCCATATATTAAGACTGTTGTGTTTTAATGATGATGCTATAACTAGATAATAAAACCGGGCATGAAGACATCTGGTCTCTATTCTAATCTAATACTGTTCTCATATGCTGAAAAAAGTGTCTCCTTTCCTTGGAGCTATGAAGTTCTTTGACCATTTCTGTTCTTACTTGTCTTCTTAGACTGAAAAATCTCTATTAATTTACCTGCAATTCATTCCAGTTAACAAAATCAGCCCAGGTTGCTGCTGACAGGGAAGGGAAGGAAGGGAACTTCAGGGAAGTTCAGGGANATAGGACTAACTGATTTTATCCCAATAGTATAAAAGATAAATCTGTCAAAATCAGTACAGATTGAGCAAGATATACACAAAGGAACTGATAACACTATAAAAAGCTCATAAAGTATTGACAGTTCATATATAAAGAAGACAAAAGTAATTACCCTTGAAAAATATATTTTTGAAGTGAATGAAGATGTAAGGGGCACTCAATAAAATATGAAGTTATTTTTCAACTGACTGGTTGACTTCTTGCAAGTCAAGGGAAATGCATTATCTATTTACTCACTTTATATAATTTCAGTAAAAATGTTTCTCCATATTATCAGCATGGAAATGAACTGAATTCAAATTAACTATATTGCTTAAAGTTAGTAATTTCTATTCCATTTTCAAAAAGTTCTTGTCAAGTGAATGTAGCTATGTTTTTAAATATGGTTTCTTGATTTTCTTTATATCCTGATAATGAAGAATTCATTTCCCAAATGCACAGTGAATAAATATGACATTCCACCTAAATGTGAATCCTACATTGACTATTTTACTTTATTTTATCATTGAATGAATGCGGACAGCAAAAGCATTAATTAATGTTGAATTACAGTAATGAATGTGAAGTAGAATAGCTTCAATAAAGACTTCAGTAAGACCACTTATACATTTATATGCATCTATCAAACCAGCTAACTAGATGCATTCTCAGTAGGCACTGATAACAGTAGGATTGGGAACATACTCTTCTTATTAGTTGTTGGGACAAGAGCATAAACATCAACATGGCTCTCCAAAATCCCTTATATTACTCTGCAGCACTAGCTCCTAAGAAGCAAAATCTGCTCAATCTAAATTTGGAAAATAAACAAAATTGAATGTTTCCCCCACCCTCGCCCCAAAAATTCATGAAGATTGTGAAAGGGCTGCAGATGTTAATCAAAATTATTGTAACATTGCTCACACATGTCTTGTCTTCACCATCTATGCAGAACCTCAAGAGATATATTTAAAGAGTTGTCAGAGAGAGAGCTTGAGTGTCCCACAGGGTTATAAGGATAAATTGAATGTGGGAAAATACCCAGGGTGACATAAGATTTTCCTCTCACATTTACCAACTACTAGCAGCTTCTAGTAGTTGCTGGACTTCAAAATCCCTCTACATGGTTTTTCTCTACTACTGTAAATAAGGAAAATAAAAATGTTGACTTGTTTTATGAACACTCATCTTTTTTTTTCACTGTTTGCAATGTGTCTTCCTTAAATGAATATAAATTCTTAGTACACTATGAAAATACCTTTAGAAATCATGCAATGTCTCAGAGAAACTAGAAATCCTGGAAACCTTGCATACCACAGGACCAAGAATCCCAGTGACCATGAACAAAAGTTTTAGTTGAAATATCTTTCTTTGAAAAAATCCTTGATTTTTTTCATCCTTATGTCACTTTAAATCAATGCTAATGTTCTATAAAGGAAAAAGCTTAAACCAATGCAAACTGTTTGGCTGTTATTCCAGTTAGGAAGAGGATATGAAGTCCTTTCTTTGGCTGATGTAACTGTGTTGTTGACTTTAAGCGTTTCAGTTAGGAAGGAAATGCTGAAAAAGCCTCAATACAATTAGCAGCGTTAGAGAACAGTTCAAAAGGGTTTGAACAGTATCTTCAGTGCTTGTTCCTAGGTAAACACATGATCTAGCAATTGTTAAAGTGCAGTATGCATTTGGTATCCAGTATCTTTCTTCTACAATTGTATACATTTCTCATTTTCATATTTAAACATAGCTTTCTGTCTGCCATGTCACAAAAAATCCCCACCTTTTATGTTTCTTTGTTTTCAATTTTTAGACTACTGGTTTTCAGAGGATGAAATGAGAAAAAAGTGTTGTAATGAAGTGGGGGAGGAGTAAGCTAAACACATTTCTAATATCCATTTTTTTTAACTGTCACAGCATAGCTTAACCTGAACTGTGTTTTACATGGCTTAATTGTCACAATCTGACATTTCAGAAACAAGTCACAGGAAATGTCAGTAGAGATTCATTTTTCTCTTTTGCATGCACTAAATAGGAAGAACTATGAGGCTGAGGCTTGAGACAGATTTTGGGGTGAGGTTCAGCACAGAGTATTTTGCAGTGTTGTCATAGCAAAAGCAGATATTTTATCAGTCCACATGAAGGCAGGTCGAACACCTGGAGGTCCTTCCTTCCTTCCTTCC
>VZTX01011479.1:0-105145 GCA_013400915.1 Pardalotus punctatus
CGCCCGCCCCGGGGGGAGTTTGGGGTCCGGGGGCGGCCGGGCCGGGCAGCCCCGGCGAGGAGGGCGGGGATCGCCGTGCCCGGCTCCTGCGGCCCGCACCGCCTCTGGGCGCTGCACTGGTGGGTGCGAACACAGGTAGAGCTTCAGCGGACGCACCTGTCTTTGCGCAGGACCAAAGTGCGGACTGTGCCGTGGCCACAGAATGGGAAAGACGTAGTTGGTTCAGGTTTTTACTCTTTGTGTGCGGAATAATGAGCAGCAGCCCGAGGAACTGCTCGTAAGTATGAGAGGGAAGTGAGACTGAATTTATTCACCGTTGTCGGAGCGAGCTAGGAAATGGTTTGTTTTGAATTGTGCCTTTAACGGCACAACAAGTCTGTGGTTCCTATGGTGTATATCAAACACTTGGAGTTGTCTTTTTGAACAGAGCAATATCAAATACAGCTTTGTCAAATGAGCTTTGGAATTCTTCTAATTTCTGTAGCTGAAAAACTTGGTGCATTGAATCTGGAAGAGGCCAGATTGCCTTTAGAAGTGTGAATTAAAAACACTTCTAGGAATGCCTTGAAGAAAAATATTTTCCTTTTACATTCAGAATCACAGAGTTATTAAGGTTAGAAAAGATCTCTGAGATCATTGAATCTATCCATTAACACAGGACTGCCAAGGCCACCACTAACCCACATCCGCAAGTGCCACATCTACACCTACTGAACTTTTGGAATGATTAAACTTGTGTTTCAATTATTGATGGAAAGGGTTTAATTTAAACCAAAGTCAAAACATGTTCGCATGTGGTGCCTTTCATTCTGAAACCCTGTTTTGTTCTGGTTTTGTCTGTTTCTGTGACCCTGAATGGGATCTGTATCTAACATTGAGTTCAAACAGGGAATTTAACGGCAACCTCATATTCCTCGGTCGCTTTTCTCTTACACTATCTTACTTCTAATAATGGTGGCTTCATATCTAACTGCTCTACAAGAGCAGTTTTCACAAATAATGTAATTATTCTTGCCTGTGCAGCTGTAATTAAATTAGCTTGGGACACTACTTATATAATATGTTTAAATTCTATTAATATTTAAGTCCTGCTTTTCATGCCAAATGGGTTAATGCTTCAAACATATAAACGTATCCCTTATCAAATATTTTCCCAGTTATTCTCATGTGTAGATCCGTGCTTTGGATGGCAGCTTGTTCCCATTGTTACTTTTTTTTTTTTTTTTCAGATTGCCACTGTTGTATTACATGTCTTGTTTGTGGTCCATCTCTGCCTTTGCAATTCTTCGTATAAGAAATTTTCTTGTAGCAAGTCTTTCAGTAGTTTGAGTTTTTCTCCTGCTTAGGATTAAAAAAAAAATCTAAACCAAAACCCTTCAAGTTTTGCTCTGGTTGTCTCATGTGCTAGGCCTGCTGTACAGATTGCTTTCTCAAGGCTTCTTTTGAAGCACAGTGACTGCTTCCTATAAACAGTCTTTAATTTATGTGGCTTTCATTATCTGCTCAAGCTGCATTACCAGTGTCCTTCTCCAAGAGTGGTTAGTGCTGCCCTGCACACAGTTTACAAGTGTGATAAATCGTTTGCATGCTCTTAGCTGGATCAACATACTGTAAATTCCTGATATTGTCTCATTCCTGTTTGTGCTATTGACCTACTCTGCCAGTCAGTCACCTGACAGCCGATGACATAAGTGACTGTGCAGTGTTTGGAGTGCTCATTAGCACGGTGCATATATAGCTTGGGAACTGCCGGCCTCTGACAGACCAGTAGATGTTATCACTGCTTAGAATCTGTTTAATTTTCAGGCAAACTAAAAAGCTTTGCTTTCCAGCATAGCAGGAGGGTCTGGCATGCTCTGACATGAAGTGTCTCTGGAATGCACTCTGAGGATTAAGGATGCAGTTGGGTGTTCTCTGTGCAGAATTTAGCTTCAGTATCAGATTGTGGGTTTGGTAGCTTCCATTAAGGCTATTCTGGTACAGTGAGGAAGTACCTAATTAGCTTTGATCAGGACACCAGTCAAGAAGGTCTTTGCCTAAAGGCATAATTCTGCAGAGCTTGAAAGAGGAGTAGACACGGATCCCTAAATAGGGTGGCAGCATCTTACTTGGTATTTGACTTAAAGCCAGATGTGATACTGTAAGATCTTTGCTGAAAACTGAAGTGTAAATACATAAAATATATTTACTGTTGGACAGAACAAATGTTTTCTGAGATGCCTTGTCGCTTGCTGTAGTGGAACTGACCACTAGATCTTCAAAGACAATTAACTTTCTCTCATTCCTTACCTTTTTACTGTGATTTTCTGCATGGATGTCTCAAAGACGACACCTGGTATAATGTAAAAAGTGCTTCTGTTTCATGGAGAACTGTTTGAATCTCGTCCCTCATTAGAAGTGGGATGGAGTAGAAGCCATTAGTGGAACAGAACTGCTTTTTGCTGTGTTGAATGGAACTTGAACTGCGCAGCTCCTTAGAGAAAGGGGCCTGTAGTGCAGCCAGGCATTTGCTCCAAATAACGCTTTGCTTTATGGCTGGACTTGTTGAATAACAAGTTAACTCTGGTCTTGTTATAAGCTGCTAATTGTTCTGCTCTTTTCACCTACAGGTTGTGACTGTTTCTCTTCTGTCATTTGTGTGGAAAGTGCCACACACACTCCAGAACAACAACGGCTTTTGCTTGCATATTCCAGTGTTTCTTTTGTCAGCGAGTTCAGCAAAGTTGTAATTCTTCAAGTGCCAGCCCTGAGCTGAGTGAGGAGCCACCAGCAGAGATGGTAAAAATGACAAAATCAAAAACGTTCCAGGCTTACCTGCCAAACTGTCATCGAACCTACAGCTGTATCCACTGCAGAGCCCATCTCGCCAATCACGATGAATTGATCTCCAAGGCAAGTGGTTTCTTTAGAGACCTCATGAATTATTTCTTAACCAAAATGGTTGTCACTGTGACACCATTCCCAATAGATAAGGGATGCAAATTGATGCATACTTCAAAGTATCTTCCCTGGGTTCACTCTTGGGTCATACATGTTGTGTACTGAGAACTGGATATATTCTGGAAGCTTCTGAATGTGACATAAAGGTTGATCTAATATATTCCCCGTGTTAACAGCCTGTGTCTGCTGTCAGGTGGGTACTATTTGTGAGCTGTTGTATCTGAAAAGTCTACTAAGGAAAACTGTCAGAAGACAGCATGGATCTCTGGGTAGGGAAATTATTCTGGTTATGGTAATTCCAGACAAATTATTTTTGACTCTGTTGGACTGAAGGTCACAAAACTGTCTGTTTCCAGAGTGTCCCACTTGTGTTATAGAATCTGTAAACATGCTTTTGCTGTCTACCAGCTTCTGAGGAATATGATTAGCCAGAGATGTTCAAAATAGTTGCTCTGTCTAAGCTTAAAGGATGGGTGAAACCTTGAAACAGGCTAGGCCTGCCCTTCTTCCCTGTTGCTAGAAGAAACCAAGACTTGTGATGTATGAAATATGTAGGAAAGCTAGAAGTTTGGGATAAATACTTGACAGACTGGTTCATTCTTTGCTTCAGACTCCTGATTAAGTTACTCTTAATGGTGTCCTGGAGAAAGCACTTCAGTTGCTTTTCAAACCTTTTAATACAAAGCGTTCTCTATATAACTATGTTGTCAAATAAAGTTACTCATAAAGGGTTTGCCACTAAAAGTTCTCTCCATTGCTTCCATCTGTTTGTGTGTTCAGTGGCACTAAGGTGATGCTGCTCTTCAGTGCTGAAGAGATGGGTTGAGAGCACTGCTGCTTCTGAATTTAGGTTTTCTTTGGGTGAGGAGAAAGTATACCTGCTTGCTAATCTGAGGACTATCAGGCAATAATGGGTTTTCCCCATACAATTTTTAACTTGTACTTAAATTTCATTTTTTTTCCATGTTGACTTCAGAACTTGAGTATAAGGGGCCTTTTTGGCACCTCTGGATTCTAAATTGCAAGCACTCATAGCTTCATTATTCACTTTGTATTCTGGGCCAAAAAATACTGGGAGGGGTTAATCTTTCCTGAACTTCAGGTTGTAGATACATACAGGAAGAAAGAAACTTCACTTGCTGTGTCTCTTGGGATGTACTAATTTGTTGAGAAAATGCAATCCAAGCACATATTTAATAGGAAGCTCTTTTTTTTGTGGACTTAGATTTTTGCATGTCAACCAGGCTGCCACAGTAGCCCCATAAGCCAGTTTTCTCCAAGGTCTTGGGACCTTTGGGGAACTGAATACTTTGAATATGTTAAGCAAATCATGTGTTCATTTTACAGCTTCATAAATCATTTCAAACATTAAGAATCAAATTTTCAGTTCAAAGAAAACATAGAGGACTCTTAAAAAATCTCTCTAATAAATACAAATAATTACTTCTAAGTCGTTTCTAATGGTGTTGGAAGGGTGTTTGAGGTGGATTCTGCTTTATATCTGGCTTCCATAATTTCTGGTGAAGACACAAAAGTCTTTGTCCTTGCAGGTTGACTGTATGCTTATTTGACAGCTGATCAATATTTTGTTAAAGTTTTCTTGACGTTTTTTGTCTGATTCTGTATGGTAATGAGAAATACATTTGAATGTGAGGTATATTTGTTGTATGTTTGTAAAATAAAAAGAACATTTGTCATCTATTGTACTTGTATTTGGGACATAGTTTTGAAAAACCCACTCTCCTTAGGCTGAACCTCTGTATAATTCAACATTGGAGAAGTTCTTCTGATGGAAACAACTGCAAACAATAGATAGACTTTGGATCATTAAAAATAAGTACTACTGGCCTTGGGGAGGGTGGAAATACAACTTGATTTTCTTTCTGAACTTCTCTTAAAGTGCCTTCATTGAGGCATATTATGTGTAATAAACAGGTTAATGAGAGATATGTTTTTTGAACATATCTAGAATCCTGGTTACTGTAACTACCCAGATACAGGGGGAAAAAAAAACCCCAAACCAACCTGAAGTGTAGCAAACTGATTCTATACTGTCTAAAATTAATTAAGAACAGTGTGGTTCCTGGGCTGGTCTGGATTTATCGATGGAGCAGAGACTTAGACAGTTCAACCTGACCTCCCCCCCACTGCCTTACTCTGAAGGCCTAGTTCAAAGCTAAAGCTCTGTGCTGCATTCTTTAAATACAATTTTTGGTTGCAGATTCTCACTTTCTTCCGATTTCTCCCTATACCATCTCCCTCCAGAACCCCTGTGCCACAGGTCCTCTGCAGCAGATGAAGGCAGACAGTGTTTATTTAATGCCTGGCTGTAGCTGCCTCCTTTGGGGGTTGTCCCCCAGCCTGTCTTTCCTGGGTTCGTGGTGATTGTTGCTTCCTCGTGTGTGGTCAGGGAAAATGAACCAAAATACATGGTGTACTTCTAATTTAAAGCAGCTCCAACTGGCTTTCTAATGTGCTTTGAGGTGTAAGGATTTATTATACCTGACACTGTAGTGTTTTTTGACTTGAAGATGAAAAGATAAGCTGTGCTGTGAAATGAGTGGTGTTTCTCTTAAATGCGGGTCTGTCATGGAAAAGCAAAAGTGTTGCATATTTCTGTCAGTCATCCCTTTGATTCTGATCCTCAGAATACCCCACTTCAATACAGATTTGCAATTCTTCTGCTTTTGAGAACTGTTGATGTCAATTGTCTGACAAGGATGGCAGTGTACACAAATCACCTTTTCATTTGATTTCTGTTGGAGCAGCAGGATCTCTTTCTTGGAATTAATCACAAAGCTCTCTTTTTCTTGTGCCCTTGTTGGTGATAAAATGGCAACCGAGGGTCTTGGCAATGGCTTAGAAATGAGAACACAGACTAAAGAGAGGACAAAAATGTGTTACCTGCTCAGATGAATTCAGTTGTGGTTTTAATTTTCTCTGCAGCTGTGAAAGGACTCTGTGTGTTGCCCAGTGTCAAAATCAACTTGATGTTAGTGGTTAGAACACACATTTCTAGATGTTTTCACTCTTTAATAACCTGGTGTTTTCTGCAGTTGGGGAGGAACCTGGGGAAGGCATGGGAAGAAGACTGGTTGAGATGAGGAGCCCCAAACTGGGAGGTCATTGGCAGTTGAGATAATGGCAAATATGAGTCTGTACAGCTGGACATATGCACACATGTATGAACAGTTGCCATAATAATTTATAACTCCCAAGTTACCTTGGGGCAGCCATTGATTTGAAGGACACATAGTAAGAGAACTAAAAAACTGTAGGTGACTTTTAATTGCAATAAGTGTAAGTATGAGGTGGTGTCAGGTACATTTTAGACATGACTGATTTGCATTGCTAACATGTCTGCAAGTGCTGCATTTTCTCTTTCTTTGGTGAAGACTTCAAAGTGCAATAGCACAGAAAAAGTGACCAAACAGTATATGTTAATAATTTTAAAAATCCAGACATAATTTATTTTTGGGAGAAAACTTCTACAAGACTCCTTGAAGTACAGGGGAGGTTGCCACTTGTGTGGCCTGAACAAAATGGTATATATTTGCTGCTCTTAGAGCAATTCTGAAATAAGTTTTGTGAAAAGCCTAACTGAAAGAGCTTTTGATTTGTTATGTAGTTGTAGGAAATGTGCAGTGATTATTAGGAGCAGTTAATTTTGTAGGAGACAAATGTTACTTGAAGAGCAGAAGTTCCAAAGCACTTGAGAATGGCTTGTACCTACTACATTCCAATAATTGTTTAGAAATTCAGGTATGATCCTCCAAATTACAAAGAAACACAAATACTTAATAGAAATCTTGGAACATAGTGGATATACTGCAAAGGATAATGCTTTGTTACTCAAGGTTGAGCTGCTTGAAAGACCTTTGAATCATCTTTCAGTGTGCCTTAATTCTGGGAATGGAGAGAATTTGGATTGCTTTGTACAGATGTCTGTATAAATGCTGTCACTTTCTTCTGTCTCGTTCATTGCAAAGCATATCTGACCAGAGGGGAAAAAAGTCATGTGAAGGCACAGACAAGACTAGATGTGTCAATATTTTCAAGAATGAGTTCTACATAAAGGTATATATGTATATATATTGTAACTGTTGTTGACTGCACTGGGAAATCCTTGCACCTTGTGGGTGAAAGAATGATCTTGGTGGTTAAATTTAGTTCTCCAAGGCATGACTGCTCTTCTATTATAGATGAGAAGGAAGAGTCTTCAACCTAAATAGGATGCTAAAACATTTTTAGCCTTGCTTAGTAATCTGTGGTTTTGTCCTCCACTGTTCAACTGATGAGATCAAGAGGAATTTTTTTTAAGTGTTTATTGTCTTTAGGTGAATATGCTGTGTTTAGCTTAGTTCAATTTGTAATCCTCTTTTGCTTACAATATAATGAGTGTTTAGAAAGATGGGCCTGTTGTATGTATGCTTGAAGGCCATTTTCATTTCCTCATTAATTTAATAAATATTCTGGTGATAATTTTTTTCTCCAAGAGGCTTCTAGTTTTTTTGGTTCATTCTTCTTCTGGGGGAAGAATCTAGTTTTTGAAAGAGAGGCAATCTTTGGAAAACATCCAAGAATAGATTTGAAGGCTTAAAGGAGTTGGAAAGTGCAAGGGAAGTGTTCTACTCTGCGTATTTTGACATAATTATTTCTGAAATTCATTCAAGATGCTGCATAGGTCAAGATAACTTGTCCTGCCTGACAAAGTCTTCACTTTGGGGAAATATAATTTGCCAGGTTTGCAGACATGCAGTTTTTGGGGTGGAATTTTTAAAGGTTATTCTCTACATATTGGACTTTATAACTTGCTTTACTAAGTTCAATAAATAATTGAATGGAAATGAACTTTAAAAAAAATTAATATTTATCATGGAGTCTTCTAGAACTTGCCTAGGAAGCAACTAAGTGGCAGCATCTCTGGTGATCTGCATTATCAAGGAGTTGGATGTGAGGGAAATACCAAAGGGAACAAATGTGGGGTTTTTCCCCTGATAATTTTTTTTGTCTGTAGCTTATGTTGAATTCAATTTTCTGAATTTATGTTGCATATCTTGACATGAGAGGATATCCTTACAGTCTCTGAGGCATCTTGCTGAGAAGATAATTTCAGACATCAGAGCACTTGTGTTTCTGGTTTACCTTAAGAATCCTGCCCCTACAAATACTATTTTCTGTATTTCCCTAATTTGATTATTTGTTCAGAGAACTGATTCAGCTTGATATATCTTAGCTTGTAAAGGGAACTCCAGCAAATGAAAGGAAACGCAAGAAAATTAAACTGAATGAAAACCTATGGACTTCCTTCATTTTCATTCTTTAATATTTTATTTCTGTGTTTTGAGTAGCTTGCAGATGCTGTTAATGCCACTGTGACTTGCTCAGAATAACGCCTGCCTTGCCCCTAATACATGCTAAGATGGCAGTTTCCCTGGATATTTGCTGTGGAGCGTGATCTCTAGCCATGCAATCCAATCCCATCTGTGGGGAATAATTGATGGCATAGGCTTTTCAGTAGCATCCCTTCCCCCACCCATGCCTTCAGCTATGCCTTAGGGCAGTAAATACATGTTCTGCTTGACTGATACTTCCTTTCCTCCGGGGTAAAACAGCTCATCCTGGTGTCAGAGGTGAGGGTGGATTTCATTTACAAGCATAGATCGTAGTTAATCCTTCAGGTATGTACAAGTGTGCAAGTCAAACATGTATAAAGCTTCTTTACTACCTAATATATTGGTGACAGAGGTCTGTCAGATCACTTGAAAAGATCCTAGTTCCAAACTGTTCTTGCAGTTGACTTTGCTATAGTTTGTAAGCACAGTTGGACATTACTGCTGATACTGTTAGACATTCTAGATACTTTCAGCTGTGCTGAAACAAGAAAACATGATTGATCTTGTACATCCCTCTGTATAAATGGACAGCTAATCAAAGATGTGGATTTTCTAAGGAAAAAGTTAATTCATAAATCAATCCAGTATTATTAATTGAAGACCATGAAAAAGCAGCCTTATAGCAAGTTTAAAGTTCAACTGCAGATATTAGTTGAACTGATAAATTGCCCAGCTTCTAAGTAAAAATCCTGGTTGCTGTGAGTCATTACTGATGAGACTTGGTCATGCTTGCCACTTTCTTCTAATTCCTCTCTACTGGGTAAGACATATTCAAGACTCAGTTTGAACAGAATGTTCAGCTTTAGTTACGGTTTATGTATGGTGCTCGTGATCTTGGGAGTGCTGAACAAATGTTGCAAAGTAAGAGTTTGTGTTTGCATAGGTGATGTTTATTCTGTTGAAGAGCGGTTTGTCTGGAGACTGGTTTGAACAGTTATGCCTGTTAGTCCTTGATGCTGCCATTTAAAATACTTCCTTTCATTTTCTTTGAGGAATTGGCACACAAGGCATTTAACCTGTCACTCTCTTAAAATTCGTATCAGTGAGTGTAACTGAATCATACAGCCTAGAGTGTGAGAAACCTAGTGGTAAAAACAAGTGTTCGGTATTAGTTTTTTTCTGGTTATGCAAAATACTCTGTTTATAGCCAAGTTACAAGCTCAGCAAGCAGCTCAAGTGCCAAACTGAGTTGTCCTCTTTTCATTTCTAGTAGTAGGATGCATCAGAAAGTAGAGCTCTCATAATAAATCTTTCTTACACCTTTCAGTAGGTGGAACCCTCTATATTAATATTCTGTGATTAAGAGAATGCATATGTGACAGATAAACCTTTTTGTGGTGTTTGAATACAGTTTTTGGGGGAAAAAAAGTCTCAGCTGTTCATGTGAATAAGAAACTATGACTGACAAGAGATTGATAATAAAAATTAAAAGGCATGGAAATTTAAAAATGGATTTCTTTGCAGTGCTTTTACTCCAGTCAGTGTAGAGGAGTTCAGCGTGGCTGCATTGCAGACCATTCAGTGCTCAGGGAAACACAGATGACATGGTCGGACACTGGTTTTAAAGGGAAGTCTGGGTTGCCTGGACCCACGTTCTCTGTTCCAGAATGCAGTTCCACAGGTTGCTACAGGTTCCTGTTGAGTTATCTGAGTGATGTAAATGTGGAGGAACTTGCTCTTCACAGCTGGGCAAAGAAACAAGTGTTCTGTGGCATGTAAATACAATCTTTAGCCTCTAAACATGAGTGTAGGTAAGGAAAGATGGTATCAAACGAATCAGCCAAACTCTGGGAATGGGGAACAAGGTTGGAATGGAGGAGCTTTTCACAGTGGGACGTTGGTGAACTTTCTAAAGTCCCTGTCACAGTAAACGGTGCTGCTTTGCTTCCCCCTCTACTCTACCTTGATAATCCTGAAAATTAGAAGGTAATGGCCATTTCTGAGGGAAAATAAGCCTAGGAGAGTACAGGATATCTACGGCAACAAAGCAAAGAGTGCATGAAAAGTCAAGTCATCTTTAAAAATACATTAGGAAAAGAAAAGCAACTAAAGCAGTGCTTTCCAACCTGTGGTTTGTATTTCATTTGGCATGAATTTTTTTTCAGCTTATGAAACAAGAGAGGGGAAGAGCTGCTTTTTGTGCTATTCCTGGCATCCTGTTACTGCCCTATGCTTAATTTTGAGAAATGCAGGGTCAAAGGAGAGCTTTTATTAGGTGATACTACGTTAAGACTAAACATAAACTTGGCAGAAATAATTGCATAAGATCGTTCAGAAGGTCTCCTGACTCTTGGTTTGTTCTGGAGTCTTTTTTCCTTCCCCAGCCTGCTGGGGAACTTCAGGTATGGCATATAAGTAGTTTAAAAATTATTATATGGAACTAGACAAAAAAATCCAACCTATCACATTTATTTGTATGCGATCGGCATGTGTAATTACGTGTAAATAGAGAAACTCGCACATGATTAATAGATAATATTTCTTGGTGCAGTTTGAAAAAGGATTTGTGAATTATAATTTACAATAGTTTTTAAAGCAGGGGGAAATGGCTGTAGCTTTTTTAATTTTAAGAATTTTTACAGTAGCTTAACCAAATATGGCCGTCATGGCTTTGGAAGTTATTTTTAATAATTTCAGGTGTGTAGAACAAGGAAGTTCTAGTTTTATGTTTACTTCTTACTGAATAAGAGGATTTTTAAAGTGTTTCCTTTGCCTTTTCTTAAATTTTGGAGTTGCACATCTGTATTTTTCTCTAAATTAATGTGTTGTTTACCCAGGCTAGTTTCTCATTTGTTAATGGGTGGTTTTTAAGAGTATATATCTGAATAGTTTTTGTTTTCACCCACAGTAAGCATTCTGTTTGTTACTGGCTCTAGTCTAGAGACTCCTGGTTATTCTGTACGAACTGCAGACTGTAGGTCTGCACAATTCTGCCAGATTTGTGCTATGTGTTGAAGTATCTCAGGAGGACCGAACTAATGGTGGGGTTTTTGTTTGTTTTAAAGGCAGGTGTAAGGATAAGTTACCTTCTGGCAGAGCTGTTCAGACTGTCCTCAAGTGAGTCTCCCCTTTCAGGGTCAGTCCCACCTGAAGTTTCAGCTTTCAGTGTCCTGCACGGCCTATCTGGTTTTCCTTGCCTGGTGAAAAATAAGACTTGCAGTTCTGGCAGGTGCAGACAGTACTTCTTCTTCTGTCTTTGCTATAGGCAGAACCTTCTTAGAATCCCTGAGGTTGGAAAAGACCTGTAAGGTCATCGAGTCCAGCCACAAACCCAAACGTGCTGAGTCTCCTAAGCCATGTCCCCAAGTGCCACATCTGTGTGTCCGTGGTGACTCCTCTGCTGCCCTGGGTATCCTGTCCCAGTGCTTGACAATCCTTTTGGTGAAGAAATGCTTCCTGGTATCCAACCTAAACCTCCCCTGGTGCGACTCGAGGCCATTTCCTCTGGTCTTGGCACTTGTTAGTTGGCAGAAGAGACTGACCCCACCTTGCTCCAACCTCCTTTCAAGCAGTTGTGGAGAGCAGTAATACATTGTGTCAATGCTTCTTTTAAATAGCTGCTAAAATAATAAAATATTAGTGCTATAAACTGTTAAGAAGAATTTCTCATCTTAATGTAAGATTTTACAAGTATGTAAGGGCTGTATGTAACAACTCTGCCACTCTTGCTACCTAGAGTAGTCCAGAGTCATGGATTTCTTTAAACATTCCTTATTCCAGTATACAATCTGGTTAATGTTGATCAAAAGGGTTAATTTGTATGCATTTTCATTTTGTTCTTTTTTTTTTTTTCCCCCAAACGGTTCTGAGTAATTTAAAGAGCAATTTTTGCTGTTGCATTGCTGGCTGGTAGACTGGCAAAATACCTATTTTACTGTCAAGTGACTTGTAATGATAGAACTAAATGCATATCAGAAGAACGATCCTTTGCAAAAGGACCTTCTGCCTATGGTTCCATGCTGGATGTTACTAAAACCATGCAAAAGTATTCAGGTTGAGATTTTCCTTGCAAAAACCTTGCATGTTGATCTAATGCAGGCTTATGAAAAGCTGGTCTGTGATGTTCAGCACTATAACTACAGGGTTTATTAGAAACAATTGTACTTTCTGCATCATGGATAAAGTAGTTACTTTTCTTTGAGAGTAGGTTTGAGAGTGGAAAGGCTGGGGTAAAGAAGAGAAAATAAGGCAGTTCACAGATTTTTGTAAAAATGGGATTCAGTATGGAAGAGAGAAAAAAGAAAATCTCTGTTCCAGTGTGATCCTGTTTGGATGGGAAATAATGACAGTGTCTAAATTACCAATTCAATGAAGAAGGAACCAGATGAAAGCAGTGATGTGTCTGACACAGGTTTTGAATGTTTTACCTGTGGTTGGCTCTGGTCTGCTCACAAGTTCTCCCAGGATGTCCCCAGCTCACAGCCCAATCCCAGGTTCAGGGCTGTGTCTGCACTAACCTTGCTGGGTGCATGGGAGAAGAGCTGCTGGTTTAGTTGGTTCAGAAGGATCAAGGATGCAGTTCCCAGGCACTGAAACTGCTCCACAAGCCAAACCAGCCCCCAGCAAGTGTGGCTGATTAGGGGTTTTAATTCAAAACTGTGCTACTGCTCTGAACTAAAATGTTAATGTAGATCCAGCCAAGAAAGTCTAACAGTCATTGTTTGTCCAGAATCCATCAGAACGTGAGAGATTTGAAAGCATCTGCCTGTGTTCAGGCATTTGATAAGAGTTGTCTTACTAAAATGAAGCTGAGCTTATCTGTGAATTATAAACTACTCAGATGCATTTCCTGAGTACAATATGCTGGTTTTATGCTTGGTCCAGAATTTCATTGCTCTTCTATCAGATGGTGCAATGAAATTGAAATAAATCACCTTTTGGCTGCAGCAGAGGAAGACAGAGGAGATGGGAGTAATTCCCTTTGAGTTAAAAGCAGATTATTTCAATTAGCATGAAGGATGTCTAGGAAAATGAGAACTGATATCTTGCAGAAGGGTAGGAAAAAAGTATGTTTTGCTTGCATTATGGATGTCTGATTTTGAGCAATAGCACTTGACAAAGTAAAATAAAATCATTGCTAAAAATCTGTGGGTGAAAACTTGGCTGGCCAGGCTTTCCTATGAAGAACTGGTATAAAATAATTGACCTGAAATAGTTTATATCTGTATTATCTGTATTATCATTATATGTTTACTAACACACCCTTCTGGAACTTTTTTGTTTGGTGGGACTTCTTGTGTTTTTTAACAAGTGCAATTTCCTTTTTTTTTTTTTTTTTTTCAATGCAGTCCTTCCAGGGAAGCCAGGGACGAGCCTACCTCTTCAATTCTGTGTAAGTATGTGGTTATGGTTCTGCACACCACCACTTTATGCTTCCCAAGTAGAAAACAGTAGAAAATAATGTAGCTGTACTTTGCCCTGTTCTTTTTAATGCTGGCTTTACTCACCAGCAATAGTTATTAAAGATCTACTGGGCTGATTTGGAAGCATTCCTTTGCACATATATGAGTTTATCTTATGTTTTAAGTAATTCTGCTAAGAGCTGAAAGATTAGGGGAGTGTGTTAATGGGAAATTCCTTTTGTGTATGTAATGGTAACTCTCAAGTACGAGCTGCCATTCTGAGATATTCCAGAAGTCAGAATATATTGAATGACTGTAAATGTGCTTTAGACAACTCTGCTGTGGTCTGAAGGATTTCCCAGTGTGATAGTTGGATACATTTACAGGTTAATGTTTCAGTAAACTTGGTACATCTTAATTGACCTTGAATATTGTAAATGTGCTAGAGGCAAAAGGTCTCTGTGATCTTATCAAGCCTAATATTTGCAATATTAGGCATGTCCTTCCCTTTACAGAAAGCTCTTTGCATTTGTTAATGGGTGTATTTTAAGTTTTTAATATGCAGGATTGCACTTTCGTCTTTATTTTTCAGCAGTTTTTTGTATTGCAGCATTTTGAAAAAGAGATGCAGTTGAGTGTCCTGGTCTATTTTTGACCAGGATAATGGAACTGTAACTGCAAAGGATTTGATTGCAGATCCTTGAAATTTTTAGTATGTAGTCATTCAGTGGTGACTTGGGACTTCTATTATAATTCTAATAGTAAGAATCTGGTAATACAACAGCAAAAATGGCAAAAATTTGCTCTTGTTTAAAACTGTTTAAAAACTTGGTTTAGTCTTGCCTCGTGTTTTCTGCATAGACTCATTTGTGGAAAAAACAAGCTTGATGCAGTACTTCATGGGATGTTTTGTTTTGAAATTGTTGTTTGTTCATCACAGCTTAGTCTGCTGATCTGTAGCAAAGAAATATTTATGAGGCTTTTTTCTTGCTGCTATTTTAGAGCTGGTTCTAAATTCAGCTGTTGGTGCTGATTCACTGGTACAGACTTCTATTACCGAGGTCTCAAATTGTTTTTGAAGAAAAGCCTGAAACTGTAGAAGTCTCCAGTTACTGCTTAGTGTTCTGTTGTCTGGAAGTTTAACTATTTAGCTTGTCTTTCTTGCTGGGAGTAAGTGGCTGTCACCAACAGTGACACCACAGCCCCTTGAAAAACAAAAAACAACCCCCTTTTTTCTTCCTGTTCTTCTGCTCAGTGTAACACAGGAAGTTGCTTTTGCAGCCTTGAATAAGTTAGGCACCTTTTTTTAACTGTTTTTTGTCCAGTGGAGAAAAGGTGGGGAACAGTAGGAAAAGAAACACACTCATGCTGTTAATGTAATTTCTCCCCTTTTTTCAGGGTAAATGTGGGCTGTGGTCCAGCAGAGGAGAGAGTTCTTCTGACAGGTTTACATGCTGTAGCAGATATCTATTGTGAAAACTGTAAAACCACTCTTGGATGGAAATATGTAAGTACTACACTTAAATCCCCAGTAAATGTTTGTATGTTGAAGCACAGATGTTTGAGTGGGCCTTTGAGTAGCACCTTTGCTGAGAGTTAGGTGAGTTAGCTCTGGTGCTTTTGCATACATCAGGCACTAATATTGGCTTGCTTCCTTGCATCTGCAGAAATGCTGTAGCAGATAATAACTTTATTCTGGACTGCAAATCAAGTATGAGCTAGAGGTGCTATTACAGCTACCTAATATTTCTGTAGTACCATTTTGCAAGATTACCAAGTGCACATGCACTAAACCAGGTGGGAGAAATTGTCAAAGTGAGTCTGTAATGTCTTGGATTGCAAAAGTTGGTTATATTACACAGCAAAAATATTAATTACAATAAATAGCACTGAGCATATGACAAATAATCTGGACTCGATTCTGTTGTTTGAAAATTTACCTGTACACTTGCAGCTGTGTTGCAAGTTTGTTTTGAAAATGTCAGATTCTGGATGTTGCATGTAGGATTTTCACTGATTCAGTGCAGCTTCAGATCTTAGACGTTTTCATAAGGCATTCCCTGTGAGGATGAATATAGAGGAGAGCTTCTGAAGAGGTTCGCATTCCCTCTTCTCATTACTTCTGGGAATAAGGGAATAACATACATAACATGCCATTTTTTAACCTTTCCTTAAAAAAGCAGTAGATCTGCTGATTCTGCTTAGGAGAAGTTTGCTTCTGTTTCCTTCTCAATGCTTTTCAACCTCTCTTTTCTCTGCCCTTGCCTTACTCTGTGTAACCAATATGGGTTGTTAACTGTAATGGTTCCTGGTTTGTATTTTTAATGCAAGTTTGATGTTTAAAATACTTAATTTCCCCAGTTTAATTCAGTGTTGTCTTGATTTTTTTTAATTTTTATTTTTTCCCCTTTCCAGGAACATGCTTTTGAGAGCAGTCAGAAATACAAAGAAGGAAAATTTATCATTGAACTTGCCCACATGATAAAAGACAATGGCTGGGAGTGAACCACAACCTTTTTCCTTCTGTTTGGACTATATTCTGTGGAACAGGCTTTACAAAGACTAACGCAAAGTAAAGGAAGAGCTTGGCTAGAGTGGCCCTGAGAATATCACTGAACTCTGAAACCTCACAAATGAGTAGTGTAGTGTAAGTGGCTATTTCAGGCCATGTTTGCCTTTTCTCCTTGTGTAAGTTCCCTCTTTTTGTACGTGTATTATTGTGTGAACAGTTGTTTTGGAACATTTTGGATGACCTTTTTCTAAACTCTCTCAGACTAGAGAAACAGTTCACTAATTGAAAACGGATTTTACTGGTTAGCATCTCTCTCTGACCTATGCCTTTAATGCTACTTCTGCTGTGCATGCTTCTCGCCTAAACACCTACACTCCAGTCCTGTAGAAGTTCTGTACCTGAGCAGTCTGAAAGAATGTATGGGATGGGGTGCTTTTTTTATATGTAGCAATTTCTGATGTGTTTGGCAGTGAAGAGGATGCAGTATTGTAGTTATTAATTTCTTTTTTAAATTTGAGTGTACCACAACCTATGTACATCTTGTAGGTGAATTGGTTAAAGGTACAGTGCTCACTTCAAAAAATATTTCAATTGCACTGACTGAAGTTAGCAGGTCTCAAGTTGTTAGGAAAGGTTATGCCAGGGGTTTGGCATCTTCATGAAATAACACAGATTTTAAATCAATAATGCTATAGAATATGTTCCTTTAAGACCAACATATTCCCTACGGAGTTTGCTGGAAAAAAAAATTTATAAAACTATAGCTTGCAAGATTTAAAAAGACAGAAAAATATATGCATCTTCTATTTTGGAAAAAAAAAATTAGTTGGTATATTAGGAAAAAACAAAGTTTTGGTACTGTACCTTTGCCAGTAACAGGGACTTGTGCATCAGTAAAGTTTTATGGCTGGTTCCATGTAACTGTATAGTCCTAATGCACTGGACAAAGAGGTTGATGTCAAGGAAACTTGTTGAAGTCTTCTGCTTCTGCTACATTTGAACAAAAATATTTATTTTTGTGATAAATGGCCAGAGCCTATGACATGAAAATTAATATAGTACCTGTAGGAAAAGGAGGAGTTATAAGAGGGAAAGGAAGTTTGACTTGCTTTTTCATAAAATAAAATAGCAAGATAGTTTTTAAAATTTGGGGGTGGGGAAAGGGTTTCCTGGTTTGCTGGCTAAATCATCCCCAAGTACCTTTTTATAATAAAAATTTATATGGAACTCACCTTCTCTTTTGTTCTCATGCTGTTTCTTTAATGGAATCAGTTAATGAGAGAAACTTCTGGAAAGTGTATGCACAATATGAGCTGTTGGTATCTGTGTATGCAAACTGAGCAACTGTGAAAGAAACGCTCTACATAAATTTGCTAACTTAATTTTCAAATTAAACAGTCTCTAAAGACTTTTTGTATGTTAATCCTTTTAATGCTTGAGGACAAAATGTTTGGGAAAAAAAAACCCCTCTAACACTAGTAAGTCCTGTAACTGAACAATACAGAAGCCTTGCAATATGAAATCCTTTTCTCTCAATAACAATTCTAATATGGCACCTGTGAAATTAGTCACAGGTGCTGCTGCTGCTGTTAAGTTTTTGGGAATCTCTCATAGGCTTTCTGAACTCTGCTGCACTTTAGAAATTGTCAGACATAAAAAATTATGCCAATGGGTAGGGGCAATACGAATCTTTAAAACCAGCTTTCCAGTGTTTTTGTGGAGAGGAGTGAGAAGAGCATTCTCCCGGGTGTACACATTCCCTGTGATGCAGGCTGGCTAAACTGCCTGCCAGATGTTGTCATGATTGATACCCACAAATTAAAAGTGTAAGAATTAGAGTAGTTCAAGCTGTTGGGTTTCAGTCCAGAGGCCTGAGGTGGTACAGTCATGTTCGACCTGGATTTTGTGGCTTACACATTGCTACTTCGTGTTCACATCAGGTCTCATTTTTAACAATGTCATTGATGCAAGATGGGCTTTGGTGTTGCCTGTCTCGTGATCTTTTTGGCCTGGAATTCTTGGGGTTTTGTTTTCCACCATTGCAATGTATGTGGCCAACAAGGAAGGCGCTAAAACTTCTGTCAGCAGAGTTTGTGTTGGCTTCTAAGTCCTGTTGCAATGTTGATACTTGTGAACAACTTGTGTGAGGTTTGTGTATCTTTGGGCTTTTCTTATTTCCTGGCTGCAGACTTGCTGAGGCATACACTGGACTGCAGGCAAAACTAATGGCTGCTTTTCCAGAGAGAGTTGAAATTCAAGCAAATATGTAAAGTATTAAAGATTTTTCTCTCCAAAATTGGGAGTTTGGCTATCTCTTGTTAGTAAGCTAATGCTGTCTGTAACACAGTCTGATTCTTACTTAGAAATTCAACCTCTTTCTTCAGTGCATTATTTATATTTCAAACTGGACATTTTCACCAAAACCTTAATTAACTTTGATGCCAAAGGTTGGGACTTCAAGTGCTTAGCACGTAGAGCTTCAGACTACTGGCATAAAGAGTTAATGATCTATATGTGATGTTTATGGCTTTTAAGAGAACCAAACAAAGCAATATTCTTTTTGGTCTTTTATGAAGAGTGGATGCTTAGAAGGAATAAAGAGTAGAACTAGTACAGAATCACTATTTTATGCTGCCATGTAACAATTCTCGAGGCTCATTCTATTGAGGTGATATGTGAATTTTCTTCCCATTTTTTTGGCAGCATCAATGATTATTTTCTCCCCTCATAAAGATATAGAGAGTTCTTGTTATTGGTTTTGGTGAAAGTTGAATCCAGATAGCAATGACTGCTGGCTGATGTGAAGAGGTCAGTCTGGTCACTGAACCCTCCAGCAGTCATTTGAAAGAAAAATAAACTTACTTGAAAAAAAAATTTACTAAAGCATTTTCCCTCTAACCAATTTTTGTAATATATTAAAGATTATATTTAAAGTTTGTATGTGTTTGCTCTGGGCAAGTTTACTTCCCCTCCAACTTGAGCACTTTTGTTACTTGTACTGGTTATTTTTATTGTTGGTCTTAACATTTATTTTGTATTTTGTTTTTTATAAACTGTAACAAAAAGCTTTTGTGAACCTTTGTTTCTTGCTGGCTCTTTCTTGGACCAAATGAACTGACTATGAGCTGGCTTAGAAGAAATGTTCATTGGGATGCATAGGAATTTGCTAGCGAAAATGTACATGTATTGAAATTTTTTTTTTCCACTTGAACCTCTAAAGCCACGCCTGTCCTAAAGTAATTAATCATAATTTGGTGTGACTTTAGTAATCTGACCACACATTCTCTGTCTAGGTCCAAAATAATGGTTGTAACAATGGTGTTCCAGGACTGAGTCTGCCTCCAAACCCTAGACTTCTTCTTTGGCTGGTTACTTTAAGTACCTTTTTGATTACTAAAAGGCAATGCTGCCATGTATAAAAGGTCTGTCACATTGCAAATTTCCCATGAAATCAGCTGCAGAATTTGGTGAGGGATTGCTGACTCCTCAACCTAACCACTCCTGCTGTATGCTTTTAGCAGCCCGGTAATCTTAATTTTATCTGCCAGTTGTAAGGGCTGGGATATGAATTTCCCTTGTTGGTTGTAAGCTGGTCAATGGCAAACTGTGTGACGGAAACTGTGTTATGGCTCCATCCTAATTCTCCATTAGCAGGGCCCAGCATAATGACCAGTGCGGGTGGTGTGCCTATGTGCTTGCAGTTCATGGGAGAGGAGGGGGAATATGGGGTATGACATTTCTTTGAGTTAAAAACTGGCCTCAGAGGTTGTGACCGAGTCCCCACTGCGCCCATAACCAAAGGTCACCTGTCTTTCCCGCTGGTGGATCAGTGCAAGAGTTCCCCAAGGCAGAGTACCAGGTTTGGTGGCCATCACTCCCCTCTGTGTGACGCCCATCGGGCTCCTCCTGCCCGCTCATCTCAGCAGCCAGATCACAGCAGCAGTGACCTCCAGGCTCACAGACTTCAGTCACCTCCAGCCTTGGATATTGACCATGAGAGGAAGAAGCTGTCAAATTCTCATTAAACTTCTTGGACACTGTATTGGACTTCACTGAGACTCATGTTAAGCCAACCAGCAGTATCAACACTTACTGGAAAAGGAACAGATGCTTCAGAGATTTCTTTTAAAAGGACTGTTACAAGTGGTTTAAGGTCTAAAGCATGAGTCATAAATGGCAGTTGAGTTGTGCCTCATTGTTTCTTAAACTCTTTAAAATGCTTTCTTTTACAGGTGACATGGCTGTGTTGCTGTTTTGTCCTAGCAATACTGTACATCATTTGTTGTTTCACTATATTGTATCTACTTGAGGTATCACAATAAAAGCTTTCAATTGTTTTGTTGGGTTACCCACTGGTTTTGTGCTATCTTTTCTTGCTGAGTTCTCAGGCTTTATCCTCTGGTAGGGCCACAGAGAAGAGACTGCTCTTAGTTGCTCTTAAAGACTTGTAAATGGGTTGAATCTGATTTTTATGTGGTTTTAGGACTGCCACAAAACATTTGGGTTTTCTTCCTTTCACAAATCTTTCCAAAATACAGAAATTTGTGTTGCTACTGTTAGGGCTTTTGCCTATTTTGAGCCAAATGGGGGACCTCTGCACAGTGAGAGTCAGTCTGTGCACAACCCCCAAAACAAATTTTGAGAGGAATTGAAGAAGCGTGGGTGTGCTTTTTGTTGTGTTAATTTGGTCAGCTGTAGACCTGAGGAACTCCTGTAGCTCTTCTGAACAGATTATTGGTCTTGTCAGTGATATGATCCCTCTGGACTGCCTGAGGCTCAGAATGAAGTCATTCAGTGCACACTTACGCAGCGTCTTCAATAATCCATCATTTCATCTCACAAAGGGATAGGGATGCTCTTCATGCAAGATCAAACATATTTCCTTCTTGAGAAAATGGAAGATAGCCAGCTACCCTTTCTCTTATTCAAATGCTGTCTTAGGGGCATCAAATAAGGATCTTTCCAGATATGAAAAAAAGCCCCAAACCCTAGGGCTAAAATGGCATTTTATGTGAGATGTATGGTCTTCATTGTATAAAAGCCTAATTTTTGACAGGATATAATTGAAGTAATAAAGATTCAAATAACAAGTATCTTTCAGGTTTGAGATGTTCATAGTAACATCCCATTATGTTTTGGTGTATCAGAGTGACTATAAAAACCCCAACTGTCAGCAACTGGGTTACCAGAATAATTTTGGAAATGTAAACTCCGGTGTTCTGTCTCACCAGCTCGAAAACACCAGGATATCTGGCTTCCAGATAGACAGAGATGGGCAGGTGCCTCATCTAAGGCTTGAGAAGCTTCCAGTAGATGTGTTTTTGCCCTTGTTAAATTTAAATAACGGGGCAGGGGTGGTTTAGGGTTCTCCCCCACACCTGAAGCACTGTGGCTGTGACCATGGCACAGCAGTCGGTCTGCACTGACAGAGTCCAGGGAGCCTGAACAGGGGAACAGCCCCAGCTAGAGCTGAGCTTATCCTCTGCACAGGGCTCCAGTTGGGTCACTGCCCACGTGAGGCTCTTTCCACTTTTGTCTCTTCCTCTGCTCCCTGCCCTTGGCTCTGCCCCAGATGGGTCTGACCAGCACTGAGCACCTGCACTGCCACTGGCACTCACCTCCAGCAGGCACAGCAGCTGTGGATTAACTGAGGCTGGACAAAGTAGTTCCTGGCTGTGAAGCAGCTCTCCTGAGCCATGGAACTGATGAGCATTAACTGTTTCTCCTCTAACAGAGGCTGAGCTGTTCTCAGGGTTTGGCTCATTCATTTCTATAGTACTGCTGAATAAGATTTGAGCTGAGGAGCTGAGGTGCTCTGTATGATACGCAGCAGTTTAATCTCTGATGATGCCATGCATAAACCTGATTGCCTGAAGATTTTACTTAGTAAAGATCACTCTAGAAAGCAGACAATGCAGGTTTGTCAGTGTTTAATAAATTAATGGGTAGATTTTTCATGGTCTGATTTCTGTATTTCAATAGTAAGCATAGCTTATCTTTCTTTCTTGCCCAAATAGACTTCAGTGGTTTCTAGCTCAAGCAAAACAATGGCAGGGACAAACTAGCCCTTTATTCAAAATGGAGTTTGCATCCTGACATTAAAACATGTATATGTATGCAAAGTCCATTATGGCACGGAATATCATGGTTCACCCTGTACCTGCAGGAAGGGTTGTGAATGTTATTTAATTTTCAGAACATCTTAATGACATGATTAGCTATGATCATCTGCCTTGTTTAACACCTGATGGAAGTTAAATTAGTTTTACAACATTAGCAGAACCTTCCCGTTTGGCACCTGGAGCTGACAACAGAGCAGTAATGCTGTATTGGGTGTCTGAAACGTTTTTCTTATGTTTCAAATGTTGTAGAGTTAAAACTCCAGTGGATTAAACAGCCTGATTATAATAAAAGTTTTGGGATTCTTTTAGCTGTTGGTTGAGTGGCATTAATAGCTATAGCTGTGTTTGAATTGTAAGTTGAGGTATTTGTCCATTTAAAAGTGAAATCAAATAAGCTTTATTCTGCAGAAAAGATTATTCAAAATGTTTCAGTATGGGATCATATAAAACCACTCCCACAGAGGTGCAACACTAAAAGGAAAAAAAAACAAACCCCAACTGCAGGAGCTCTGTGCATTGCCTGTGCAAACAAACTTTTTTCCAAAACTTTCTTTAAAAGCCCACTAGAAGTCCGGAATCTTGTGACAGGGAGCAGGGCTGCCAAGGGCCAAAGCAGCTTGTTTTGCAATTGGGCCCGGGGGAAATTGCTACATCTGGGGGCTGGGTTGAAGCTGTAAAACACGTGCTTTTGAGACTGGGGGGGCTTTCCTAAACACATATATTTCCTAAACAAATATTAATAGATGCTGTGCCATGCACAGGGGAAACCTGCTGATGTTATTGCATTGAACCTTCGTTCTGTTGGACTGGAACTGCTGAACACCGAAACCACTTAGAGGGGCACGTGCTGAGCGCCATAAAGCCCCTGTGTGAAAGGTATGTGCGGCACTGGGACAGGAGGGTGAGGACCGACCGCTGAGTGCGGCGAGAGTGCCTCTGCCTAGCAAGGAGCTGAATCGGTGAGGCTCTGACAGACTGCCCTGGGGAACAAGCACAAGTGCAAATCCGTGGGGAAAGGTGACACTTGGTGACACTTCAGGCCCCTCCCAAAACTATTCCTCTCCATGCCTTGTGTTAAGCGGCAAATGACGCTGCTTTTTGTGTGCCCTGCGGAGGAGGACCCGAGCAGCCTGTGCTGGGCAGCGAGCGAAGCCTCCTGCGCACTGCCCGAGGTCAGGCTGGGCCGGCAGCCCGCAGCTCCCAGCAGCTGCTCGCTGGGGCAAGAGGCTGCTGCTGCCCATAATCTCCTTATAGATGAATTCGTCATCTGTTTCCCACTGATGGTCAAACAAGCACTATTGACTGGCTGGCATGCTCTACTTTGTTACCTAGTGTAACTGATAAGACTGAAAATCTGTTTCTGCTTGTCCACTTAAATTATCATCCTTTCCTTTCTTCCTCTTTTATCTTCCTCCTTCCTCAATTGCCCATTTTTTTTTATGATACCCATAACAGTCCAAAGTCTGCAGAATTTTGCTTTTTTGTTGTTCCTCTTCTTTCCCCCACAGAACGTGTTACCCAAGGGACAGCAATAACGATTTCTGGTCAGGAATGAGACGGATATTTCACGGTGTTTGATCCAGTGCCGAACCAACCCGAGGGAGCCACCGTGCTCCCACCCTGCCTGGCTGGATGTGCTGGGAGCCAGCAAGGCCAGTCCCTGAACCTCAAGGGCAAAGGACAAGGTGCTGCTCTTTGCTTCTAAACTATCGCTGCTTTACTGATTAGGCTCCTGCAGCAAGTTTTAGGTCTAAATACAATTTCTTTGGCATGATAATCAACAACAAACGAGCATGTATGAGCTGCAGACCCACAGGCTTCCAGCAATGCTGTGCTTTATTGGCCCCTGCTCCTCCTGCTTCCAAGCTGATGAAGTGAATGGACTTTAGTTTTTTAAACAGTGCTTTTTTCCCCTTTTATCCCTCTCTTCTACAATGAAAAGTTTCTCACAGCATCGAGGCTGGAGACACAAATTAGTGTCCTTTAATTACCTACTAATATACAAAAACAAAAGCTTTCTCACGTCATTCTTTCAATGTTTACTTAAAATAGAGACCTTGCTCTGGCAGATCTCTCCTTTACTGGCCAAAACTCACGCTGAAGGTTAACAGCTCCCGAAGTTAATTATTATCTTGCCTTGTTTGCTCCGTGTTTCAGAGTTAAAACATGTAAATATGCCTCCCCCGTGTAATTGCTGTGGTCAGCCAGCGATGAGCTCTGCAGCAAACATAAACACGGCTATTAGCAGAGACAAATGTTTCTCCCTGGCCTGGCCTCCCAGGGCTCCCAGAAGTGTCGGCTCCCCCAGAAAACAGCCAGCACAGGGTGAGGCTGTCCCACTGGTGCTGGCGATTACGCAGAGCCTGCTATGAAAACCCCCTCTCAAAATAGCAATTTCTAATCTCCCCTGAGGCCATTAATCAGGTTTCTAATCCAGCAAAGCTGTCTGTACTGTACAGGCTGTGATCCCCAGGCCTTTATTAGAAACCCCTCTTGGTCACAGCATTTACTGGGTCAGGGGACTGATTGTCACGTTTGTCTGGGCAGGAATAGCTGCATGTATTTGGTGTGACAGATCTGTGATAGTGGTTGATGCCAAGTTCTGGCTGCACCTTACTTTTGGGTGCTGGACTTACCAAAGGCTCATCTGCATAGAAATACATCCCAAAGTCAGCTCAAATTTGGCAAATTCTGAAGACTTAGAGTAATCTCTGCTTTTCTGGAGACAAATGCAATACCTGGTCCTGTCTGATTGCTTTCAGATGAGATAGGAATGTCCCGAACATGTGTGACAGTCAAAACTTTCTGGGTAGCTTCAAAAGAGCAGAGGTTTTGCCCATATTTTGACTAAACTCTTTCTGGGGTACTTGCATCTGCCTCTTCTCCTCCATTCCCCGGGTGATCCTGTCTCGGAGGACCAGATGTGTTGCGGAGGTGGGGTGAGGTCACTAATGTGCGTAGCCTCCACACAAGTGTGTGACATTTACAGCATTAAAGGAGATCCCTCTGGCAAAAGGCGCTGTACAAATGCAAACCCATCGCTCGCAAAGTGCTGCAGCACCCCCGGGCACGGCTGAGCACAGGCACGGGGTGTTACCGAGGCAATGAGCTGCTAAATCTCCTCCTGCCACACGAGCTCCAGAGGCTCCCTACGGCCCAGGGTGATATTTAGACACTGAAGCGTTGGCTGGAGAGATCCAGCTCCCACGGGGGCTCGGCTGGAGGATGCTGTGGGGTTGCTGGGGGCTGTCCTGATGCTCAGCGGTGTCTTCACTGCTCAGGGAGGGGATGCTGCGGCTGACCCCCACCTGAGGATTTGCTTTGGTGGTTCCTGGGCCGTAGGGCCGTGCCGTGCAGCTCGGTATCCCTGCCCAGCTGGGAGAGGATGCCGAGGGGCAGGGAGGCAGTGGGGAGCTCAGGCTGCTGGGCAGTGCTTTCTGTGCCCCACGGCTCTTTTTTCCAAAGGCTAATGCAAGTGAGAAGGGCAGAAGTGGGGCTGGCATCATGATTCACTGCACACCATGGGTCCTGCTGGCTGATATCCTGAGCAGTGCAGCCAAGAGAAGAGTCCCCACCTTGTCCAGCTGCCCATCCTGTTCTGAGACCCACGGGGGTGTGGAGCCAGTGTGCCCCAGTGCTGGATGCTGCCGGCACAGGGCAGTGACTCATTTTGTCGCTCGGGACTCTGGGTGTGGATGTCTCACTCACATCTGGCCTTGGCAGCAGCTTCTCCTGCTCAAGGGCTTCTGCTCCTGCCTAGCACGGCACAGGGTGGTGGCCAAGCACACAAGGTCCCGGTCCGCTGCTCTGCATCTGATCACATCAGGCCACAAACTTGGATCAGAACCACCTGCCTCATCCCTTGGTTTCCTAGAAATCCGGCAGCTGGCCTGGCAAGCAGACACCCAGCCCACAGGGCTGGTTAAATCAACACAGCAGTGACCATCACACAGAGGTTTGCATGATGAAGCATTTGCAGCAATGCCAGAGGGTGGGGGGGAGTGTTTTTAATCTTTGCTTTTCCCATTTGCACTATGGATGCAAAACAGCCCATTGGAACAGCGCATTGGGACACAGGCTGCACACACAGGTGGGGGGTTGGAACTGTGTCTGGCTGCTGGAGCTCAGGGGGTGCCTTGCCTGTGACCAGCAGTGCCTGGGCTCAGCTCCCTGGCTGCCGAGCTCCTTGGCTGCCGGGCATTGCCCAGGGAAGCAGGCAATGGAGCTGGGAGCTCCTGCTGGAAACCAGCCCCAACCCAGGGACATGCATTGCTGAGCACTGCGCTGGGCCTCTTTGATGCTCAGGCTTGTGGCGTTGAAAGGAAAAATTATTTCAGTGCAATGAACATGATCTGTGATGCAGCTGCAGCAAGGGGACATGATCAGCAATGGGACATGGTCACCATGCCCAGCAGTCCTTCTCAGGGGGTGGGAGCCCCTCAAGACTTTTTCCAGCCTTTTCCTGATCACGCAGTAGTGCTGCCCCTTGCCATTGCTTTTCTTTGCATCTTTTGGCTTTTCTCCTTGTCCTTTTTTCCCCCCTCTTCTCCTTTTTTTTTTCTCTTTTTTCCTTTTTCCTCTTTCCTCTCCTCTCCTTGGCTCTTCCTTTCTGCCATGCCACAATCAAAGCCTGTGAGCTGCTTGTGTCCAGCAATACCATTGCCTGACTAAGCTGGCTGGGACACAATCCCTTCCTAGGGGCAGGATTGGTGCTGGTGCCTGGGTGGGAGCCTGGCTGGTTCAAGATGCAACATCCGAACTCTCTGCCCACACAAGCTGTTGTTCTGGTGCGTGTTTGTGAGCATTAACACACTATGGTTTTGCCACTCAAAAATCCCAGGAGTTGTAACAAGAGCCAGGGCTTCACCCAACACTGTCACTGGGCTTCATGGAAACTTCTCTGGTTTCTGCATGTCAGCTCTGAAAATCAAGCCCATCTCCTCTGAGCCAGGCCGCAGGTCCCACACTTGAATTCTGTCCAAGAGGTGAGGGCAGCAGCCAGGCTCTGCAAGGATCTCCAGCCCTCACATCACGGGTCAGTGAGATCTGCCCTGGGCTGCCGCAGCCAGCAGCAGTATCAGTACAGCTGGTAGTTACCCCTCTTCCCCATTTTTCCTATTTTCTTCTCTTCTCCCCAAGTTTATATGAAGCTGAGCTACACAAATATTTGATCCCCTCAGACACTGGACAGAGAAGTGAGGGTTGTTGCAGTCCTCCTGGGGAAGTCTCCCTGTGGTCATCACTGCCAGCTCCACCACTGCCTAAACCTGGCAGGGAATTCCTGTGCCTGGACTTACTGCAGCCTGTTGGGATGTGGGGTGCTGGGCAGGGACCTGCCTGTATGTGAGGAGGTTATAGGATGGATGGTGGACTTAGTGGATGGGCAGGGATGGGCACCTGAGGGCTGTGCCCCTGCTCCTCATCCCTCTGCACTGTGCCACCACCCCTGCACCACCTCCAAGGGTGTCCCCTTGGTACAAGCTCTGAGTGGCTCTGGTGTGGCTCTGCTGTTGCTCCCTGTGGCCTTGTTGCTCTGTGCGATTGATTTTAAGGGAAGGTGAAAGCCTGGCAGGGGGTGGAGGCAGCGGAGCTGGGCCCAGGGCCCAATGAGGCTCAGGCTGGCACCAATTCCTCGACAGAGCAGCCGTGCCCTGTGAGTGGGATGTGTGAGAGCCCTCTCCCTTGGAATAAACACATAAAAACCCCAGCAGGCCAAGCTCTAGCAACGTGTAACTTGTTCTGTTATAGATTAACTGCTGCAGTAGACCCCAGGCACTGTGCTGAGCTGGATGTTTAACCTAGTCTTACGATTCCTTTTTTCTAAGACAGGAACGTTACAAATTTCATCTGTGCTTTGACGGGGAGGTCACAGTCTGCAAAGACGTTCACCTCACCTCTGTACAACTCCGGACAGAGGGTCAGGAGCAGGGGGTTCCACTGCTAAGCACTGCAACCCCAGGGTTGTGGAACCAGCCTGGTGCGGGTCTGGGAGCACCCTGCTCCCTACACACACGTGATGGCCAGAGCCAAGACCCTTCACCTCAGTGCTGGGCAGAAATGCCACACATTGACTGAATAATTCTCCCCTGAGCATCTGCCATCTCCTGGCGGGGATGCTGGAGCCCCCCTGCCCCCCACCAAGGGCTCTTTGCCAGGCACAGCAATGCCCCGGGTGGTTTCCTTTCTGGAAAGGATTCAGGTGCCGCCCAGAACGCGGGAGGGTTTTGCTGACCCCGTAGCCTGTAATCTTACTCCTGGACTTGAGACACCTCTTGGCCCTGTTCCCCAGTCCTCTGTCCCCAGGACAGGCTGTAATCATCTCTTGGCAGGACAGCCCTGACCTGAGCGCTCTGGTTCCCAGCAGATTTCCCCAGCCTTGCTGAGTGTTTGCAAAAATACCCAGTGATTTATTCTTGACAGCTCAGCTGGACGGAGAAAAAACCACGTTGCTCTTTACATCTATTCTTAATTTTGTTGTTTTTCCTTATAACAGAGGTTGCCAACAATAACACAGCAGGAACAGCTCCTGGCCCCAAACCTGACAGTTTTCTACCCTTTTTTGCGGCGAGTGCCAGCCTGGTTTGTTGTCAGCCCGGTTTGTTGCCAGCCCAGCGTCTGCTGACAGTGTCCAGCAGTGACACGGGTGGGATTAGCGATGGTGTGGGCGAGCCGTGCTCCCTCAGCCTGGATTGCGATGGGAATGGCGGGTGACACCCAGCCCTTTGCTGCCACTGGGAGGTGACACTAACAGCCCCCCCACCCCAAATAGCTAGTTATGGAAATACGGCCAGATGAAATGGAAAACCAACAGAGATAGACAAGGGTTATGAGCTAGTGCTTCGGGATGGGAATTTTCCAGGAATACATTTCTTCTGGAAATCAAAAGGTGGTTCCCAGCCTTTCTGGTTCCGCAGGATGAGGGTGCTGTGGAGGGAGCATCGACTACTCCCCTGCAAGACCGGACCTGGGAAAAGCCTCACTGTGATGGGCAAAGGAGGGACCAGGAACATTTACTGAGCCCTGGCAAGGTGGGGTGGGTGGTGTTACTGGTTTCCTTGTCTGCTCTGGGAGTGGGCCTGGCAAGGGAGCTGAGCTCTGTGCCCCACCCCACAGACCCAGTGGGGATAAGCACACTGCTTGCCTTGGAGGGGGAAATACATCAGCGTCTTAAAATGTGACCCTCCAGGTTATTCACTATGTAAATATATGCTCTTAACTAATCAAAGCTGTAAAAGTCAGTTGACGTCTTCCTTGTGTCCTTGCCTGCCTCCTCCCAGATCTCCACAAGGTCTGCAGCCACAAACATGGTAAAAAATGAGATTATTCAGCTGAGCATCTGGGAACGCTGGGGACCAGGAGACAGCCTGGGACAGAGAGAGAGATGCAGCAGGATGGAGAAAGCCGGATTATTGCCTGGGATGAGGCTGGCATTGCCCAAATTAGGACAGGGAAGGTCCAGCCATGCTCCACTAGCTGGGATGCTGCAGAACCTGGACACAGTATCTCCATTGCTGGACAAAGAAAAGCTGTTTCCCTGTGACTGCTGGAGACTGGGAATCCCCAGCCAGCCCCTTTCCCAAGTATCTCTGCCTCACCCCTGCCCTTCATAGGGATGGCCATGGGGCTTGACTCCCATTTCCATGTTGCCTGGGGAGAGGCAAGAGGGCTGACCGAAACATCCCAGCACTGGGATAGCCGAGCCCTCCTCCCCCTGTGAGCCCTGGACTCCCCCTCCCTGCCGCCTCCTGCCGCGGCCTGGCACACAAACCCAGCTGCAGACCCGGGCTGTGCAACAGCTAAATACTGGGAATCTGGGCGGGTGCCAGGGACTTTGATCCCCAGCCATGAAAACCTCCTCCACAAGCTGCCTTCTCTTGCGAAATAACCTCCTGGGGGGCTGAGCTGGTGTGTGCTGCCCCTGAGACTTTTGCAGCCCCAAAAGGGGACTTGTCTGGTCAGCAGCCTCACCCTGCACTGGTGCAGTTCCAGTGCCACTGCCAGTGCCAGGGCCAGCGCCCGTGCCAGAGGCAGAGCCGGGCAGACGCGTGTGGCACCAAATGCATTTACCTTGGACTGCTCCCAAGCGTTGCTGAGCTTCTCCCTGGTACATCTGCGCATACCAGCCCCAGCAAGGCCAGCTGAAAACCTTCCCAGCTGCAAAACCCCAGGCAGAGGGTACGTGCCTGCTTTGGCACTGAGCTCCTTCTCCCAAAGGTGCCCTGCAGGACACTGGGATCTTGATCCTGCCTGCAGCAGGCCCGTGGGCACAGCACTGCAGGCCAGGTGGGTGGTGCAGAGTTATCTCAGGTAGATGATAGTGACTGCCTAAAAAACATTACAAATTTGTTTTTAATTTTTTTAGGTTTTTTTTCTTTCCAGGGGTACTCAGCAGCCACAGCCCACTCCAGCTCATGGTGGGTGATACTGAGAAGCTGGGTACTGTGCTGGACATGTAACATCAGCCTGGCCAGGTGTGACAGGGCCACAGGTGCACTCTGCTAAAGGGCTCACTGAGCCACTGATGAACAACTTCTTTTTCCCATTTTTATTGCCTTTATTCCAATGCCAGCATAATCCAACCTGCTGATGGAGAGGGGCCTTTTACATTGTTTAAAGGCAAGCATGGGAAAGAGAGGGATTTTTTGGTGAATGACAGATTGCAGCTTGATCAAATCAAGGCAGAACAGGGTCTGCACAAATAGAGATGTTTGAAAAGATGGCAGAACATGTGGGGCTTCTCATACCAGGAAGCCTCCTAAACCCTATCCTACGGCCCAAAATGCTGCCAGGTGCTGATGGTCTACTCTGAGCTGCTGCTGCAAATATCCCAGACTGCCAGCTGGACACTGGCTGTGTGGTCACAGCCAGCTCTGCTGTGAGCTGCTTTTATTTCACTGTTCTGGAGTTTCCCAGATTTCCCCTGCTCTTGCTTGACATTTTTATGAGCATTTCTGCTCCTTTATTTCTAACTGCCGCCTTATCTCTCCCACCCATGGGCACAACATGCCAGTGAGACACCTCTGCTTTTTGTCTTGGGACTGTGCCTCGATCTGCCACCACATCCTGACCATCCCCTGGGTCTGAGAAGGTTGGGATATCAGCCTTTAATATCACTCCAGTGTCACCCAGCTGTGGCTCCCCAAGCCCAGCAATAACTGGGAATGTTTTCCTGCTCTGCCAAGTGACCTGAGTGACTCCCAGTACCCTCCTCATGGTCTCCCTGCAGCTGGACTCTTGGCCACACCCAGATTTACGATTTTGCAGCCCTGAGCTGACACCCTCCAGGTCAAGCATGTCACCTGCAGACCCCACTGGGTCTCCCTGTGTTTCAGGGGCATCCAGCCATTGCAGCTTCTGGAGCTGGCTGGGACCAAGTGAGGAGCGCTGGTGCTGAGCAGCAGAGCTCACTGCAGTGCTGGGGCTGCTGCTGCCAGCCCCTGTGGTGCAGCCATGGCTCTGCAGCCTGGGAGAGTTTCCTTTCTTTATGAGCCAGAGTGCTGGACTTTCCTGCACCCCCATGAGGTTCTCATGGATTGGGGTGAAATCAGGGTTTGGCTCTGTCAGCCCCGTGCAGCGCCTGGGAGAGAAACAGGCCTGGTTCTGGTCCCAGTGGAGGGGATGGAGGCAGCAGCAACAGCAGCAGTTTACTTTCCTGCCACACCAACCATGGCCACAGCACCCAGCAGCTCCACAGAGCTGGGCACAGACATGGCACCAACTCTTTCTCCAGAGAATGGAACTTTTTTAACCTAAAAAAAAAAACCAAAAAAAAACCACCACAAAAAAACCCCAAAACAAAAAAAACGACAACACAAAACAAACAAAAGAACCCAATAAAAAACAAAAAACCCAGAAAAAACCAAACAAAAACCAAACAAAAAAAGAAACAAAAACCCCAAAAACAAAAAAAAAAAACAAAAACCCAACCAACCAACCAAGCAATCAACCAAAAAAACCACACAAAAAAGCACAAAAAAAACCTAAACAAAAAAGCCCCAAAAAATCCCACCAAAAAAAAACAACCAAAAAAAAAGAAAAAAACCCACCAAAAAAATTCTATCCCCAAACATTTTTTTAAGGAAAACCAAAGATCAGAAATACTGTAAGCAGTGGAGACAAAACACCAAAAATAGCATCCGAAGTTTCCTCCGCGCACTCTCCCTGCAGGCAGCCTGCACTATATTTGTCTTCACTTGCCATTTCTGCTGCAATCAATTTGCAATTGCTACTGGCAAGGAACCCATCTATTAAAAGCTCGGCTGAGATCTGTGGTGGAGATGTCTGCAATAAAAAAATCTGGCCATTCATTAAAAAAAGAAAATAAACAGTGTCCTCTGCAGACCTTCTCCTTCCCAACAAAATGCACTAAAACCATCCCTGGCCGTGTTGTCCGGGCTTGGGAGCAGCTGTGGAAGCCCAGTGAGGGTTTCCTTCCACGTAGGGAGGGATTCGCTCTGCAGCTGCTCCGAGGCTTGGAAGCACTTGGTGTTTGCTGCCTTATCTCCACGATTTGCTGCAGGCCACCCTGGGGAGGCGGATTCCTCCCGGGTCAATTGCTTTTATCACAAAAAGAAATGTTTTCTATCATGCCTTTCATCCTGGGATGAAAGTGCAGCGAGGAATCACACGCCTTCCCGTGCTGCCTTGGTGGGCCATGCTGCCGGGCGCTCCTCTGCCCCCACAGAAAAGTGGAAGGATGGACAGGGAAGGCAAACAGGAGCCTGGAGTGATCACTGCCTTTGCCTAAAAATACCCCATGGGGCTGCCTAAAAAAATAACCTCACAGGACTCCCTGGGGACACACAGCTCTGCCCCCAGGTTCCTGCCCAAAAAGCATCATAGCCAGTGCTGACACCCAGCTGGTTTCTCTCAGAGCCAGGCACTGGCTGGGGGCCCGTCTGACCCCCTCCACTCGTGAAGGGGACACTGAGGGAGGCAGGAGGGCTGTTGGAGGAGGCCAAAGGCTCAGAGCCCTTGTAGCCAAACACAACAGTGGCTGCAGGGGATACAATTGCTGCCTATAAATAGCGCTGGGAAGCAAACACTAGGGAGGCAAAAAAGCTATTCAAGCTAAAGGACAATGTTGGCACTAAAGCAAATAGATATAATTAGCCATTAATAAATGAAGGCCAAAGATTAGGGAAAGTATCTAGTAACAGAAAAGTGAGAGCTAGGAAGGCTTTCCAGGGGGAAGGGCAGAGGAGACCTTGACCAGTGTTTGAAAGAGGCTGTGGCTATTTTTTAAAAGCCATTAAGTTATGAGCTGTCAAACCCAGCCTGCTGTGATTGCTGATGAGCCCTTTTCCTGTGTAAAAGGGAAGATTTGGCCTCTTTGTGACACTAGGAATGGCAAAGGGGCCTGGGAAGCTGCCCTGGTCCCCACTCTGCTTTCCTCCTCCCTTGGGCAGATCGATCAATCGCAGCCCCTCTTAGAGCCCTCTGTGCCTTCTCTGCCCCTCACAATCCAGTAAAGTCATACAGCCCTTCTCTAAACCTGCCTGGAGAGACGCTTTAACCCCTGAAAGCTCCACAACAATGCTGGAGGGGGCAGGTGCTGGCCCTATGTCATAGGCTTGCCCCAGCCTGGGGTTGTGGGGCTGGGGGGAGTTTTTCTCACCATGGTTGTGGCATCGTGCAGGCAGCAGCAGTTCCTGCCAGCCTGTCCTGCAGTGGCTGGCCAGGCTGCCATGGCTGATGAGGCAGGTGGATGCAGGGACCGGTGCCTATGGGACACCTGCCTTGTGCCCACACCAGCCCTTCACACTGGCCCCAGTGCCCAAGTCCTTGTTCCCTTGGAAAAACCCTGAGTGGACACACACAGGGTGCCTCCATGGGAGCTCCAACATCCCTGGCCACTGTGGCAGAGCCATGGTTAGAACGTTCAGGGGTTGCTCTGTGCTGCCCCAGCATACACCTCAGGAAGACTCAGCTCACCAGTGATAAGAGTGAGGGCCCTTGTTACCTGAGACAGCCACTGCCAGCTGCCGCCACGGCTTTGCTTTGCAACCAGGGGAGCCACGGGAGTCATCTTCTTTTGAAGCCTTTGCAGAGAATCAGCTGCCTTTCCCGGAATACACGTTAGCCAAGGAGCCATTATTGGCTGAGGGCAAACTGTGTTATCTGTGCTGTATGAGCAGGTGGGGTGATACAGCTGTGACCGCTCTGGCCTTGATGAACCCTGACTTCACCGACTCCAGCATCGTGCACTGTCCCTCACGGGGCCGGCAGCTGCCAAACGCCACCAGCCCTGTGCAGCCAGAGCCCCTGCCTGCCATGTCCTGTGTGGAGCAGCTCCAGCACCTGTCCGTGCTGAGGGCAGGCCAGGAGGGGCTGCTGCTGCCTTGGAGCTCAGCCAGCTCCGAGCTGGGGCCGGGAGCAGGCTCCAGCCAGTGCCTGTACAGGTACGGCGGTGACAGAGACGGTTCCTCCTCGGTTGCTATTTCCAGAGGATGAAGTCCCCGGGCTGCAGTGCCCGAGCTCGCTGAAGGCCGAGTCAGTGCTGGGCCCGCCGAGGCTCCGAGCGCGGCCCAGCTCCGCAGCAGCCCCTCACGGTCCGTGCCCCAGGGCTGAGGGCAAAGGGCCTCCGGCCGCCAGCCCCACACGGCTTCAGTGCACGGTGTCCCCTGGGCAGGCTTGCCCGCCATCGCCCCGCCGCCACCTGCGTGCCCCTTCAGGGGGAATGTCCCTCCCTGGGCCACGGCTCCGGCCCCTTCCCCACAGCCACAGCGCAGGCTGGCCACATCCTCCGCAAGGCCGTGATAACAAACACACTTCCCAAAGAAAGAGCGGAAGTGAGAGCTGCCGGCCGCTCGCCCTGGTGGAAGCCGGCCGGGCCCGGCGCTGCCGCCTCCTTCCTGTGCCGTCTGAAGGGGTTTGTTTGCCTGCTCCGAAGCAAGCGCTGTGGAAACTTGCAGGGTCTTTTGGCAAATTCCCTGCCTTGCTTGTAAAAGCTGCTTCCTGTGCCAGGTTTCCGACATCCTGTTCCTTCCAAACATTGCAGGCAAGGGGTGTCAGGGAGATCCCAGAAATATTTGATATTTAGAATGCAGGGTTTATCCGCCAGCTGCTCCCTCTGGCTGCAGGGGTGACCATGGCCATACCTGTGACTGTCAACAGCCATGGACACTCACAGCCTGTGCTGGGCTCACCTGTCTCTTGAGACAGGCTGGAGGGAAAACAGGGTTTCCTTGGAGACCTTCAAACACACTTTGACTTCTCACAGTTGGTGCCCCCACATGAGATGGGTCCCACCGTGATCAACCACATGATGCTGAAGCAGAGCAACTGGTAGTCTGAAATCCTGGGCTGCAGCCATTCAAACCAGCAGGGAACAGGCAAAATTAAACTGAACAGTAATATTTTTGGCTTTTTCTCTTGGTAAATATGGTAACAGAGCTGCAGCTACTGGGCTTGAAAAACTGTTCAATCTGTGCTGTTTCCCACATAGACAATACTTTGCTCCTTGAGGGGCCAGGCTGAATTCATGCCAGAAAATGAAGAGGTGAAGAGCTGAGTCCCCCATGAGCCCCCTCTTTGTGTGACTGTATGGAAACAATCGGCCCCAGCTGCCAGCCCCACCACACACCACTGCCTTCTCAAGGGTGTTTTGTGATTTTGCTCTCTGCTATTGTGCCAGGTCTCAGGAAACAATGAATTCCCTGGTCACCCAGTGCCTTTCAGCAGAACAGCTCAGGTATGGAGCAGCGCAAAGTAAGAGAGGGCTTGCGTTATTCTAGTCAAGGTCAGACAAAAGCTTCTTCAGCCCCTGGTTAAAATCCTACTTTTTCTCTCTAAGCACATTTACTGGAAAAATGTCAAAGAATGTAAAAATGTGCTTACCAACAGCACAGTGGTTCCCAGGGGTGAGTTCCTGTAGTAAGGCTGCCCAATTCCTGCTGATCCCTCTGGCCATAGCAGGAGCTGGTTGGGTATTCCCTTAACACACCATCTTTGCTGGAGAACCAAGTGATGAAAGGGGAAAAAAAGGTTTCAATACAGCCTCCTTCCTCCCCTTTTCTGCCTCAGGTAGTGGAAACTGCAAGTCACCCTGCAAAGAGCCAGGTTTTGGAAAAATGAGGGATACAGCACACTGCCCTGCTCTCTGTGCCCCTGCTATCTTTCAGAGAAGAGCTTGTGTCACACTGGCCCTGTGTATTCCAATGATTGGAAGGAAGTTGAAATTAAAAAGGCATTTACTTGAATACACAGAATTACAGGTGTGGGAGGGCACAGAAGTGTGGCTCCGTAGGACAAAATTTCACTGCAGGGCCTGGCTGTGGTGGAACAGTGACAGTGTTGGCCCCACAGAGCTCTTGCAAAGCCCAGCCTGGCTGCTGACTCAGCACTGGGCACTGGCCAAACCCTTGGGACACTGCAGCACCCTGAGGATGGGCCAGAGCCAGCATCCCCCAGCCAGGGAGCCACCGACAGCAGCTGGGAGCACTGGCAGGCCAGAGAGCTGGATCCAGGTCCAGAGGTGAACCATGGCTGGAGAGCTTCATCCTTGCTTGGAGCAAAACCAAAAGGGTCACACTCAACCCTTCCTAGAAGGCAGGAAATTGTTCTTTCTTTTGTGTCCGATGTTATGGTGGGAAATGGTGAGGAAAGGGGCAGTGCAAAGGCCCTCGGAAGGGCAGCAGTCCCTCTGCACTGTGCACAGCAGTGCTCCTTCAGGGACTGCAGTGGGTTCTGCCAAAAGGCTGGAACAGAAAGGGAAAGTGGGCAGTTACCTCTGCAGCCTGCTGCCACAACAGGACACTGCCCCTTGGATCAATCTGCAGCAAGGACTTGCTGAAATGGAAGTCCTTGCTACATCTCCACTGCCTTCCTTGTAATCAAAAGCTCCTTTCTTTCATAATTCTCATTTTAATCCAGTACAAAAAAAAAGCATTTTATCCTTATGGATTCATGAAATTGCCTTTTCCAGCTCTAGTAATCCTGTGAACTTGACCACTCAAAAGTGTGCTGAAGTATGAGTTAGGTAAAGAGGATCAATAACAATTTATCATGAAAGGGCCAGCGCAGGAGAAACAAGAGGTTCCAATACAGACAGAAGAAACTCAGCTTTAGGAAAGTACCATCAAATCGTCCATTCCACTAATCGAACACGTGTTATTTCAAACTTAGAATGCTTGCAAAACAAACTCCCCCTATTATTCTTTCAAATTAGTTTGAACTTCCTATGATTTAAAAAAGATGTAATCATATCCGTAGAGATCCCAGAATTCCTTATGAGCATCTTAAAAAGCAGGAATGAATCATTTCCTTGCAGAACAATCAACTTTGCAATGCTGTGATCTTGGAAATAACAGTTGAGCAGTCTAACGCAAGCACTCAAAAGAAAATAAAAGCATTTAATGCAAAATATTTTCCAAAAGTTTTTACAGCGATTTCCTATAAATGGAGTCTTTTAAAACACGAAACCACCGATACAAATGTATTGTTCCAAAGGGGATTACAAAACTTTCTCCTCAGCCACACAGGAGGTGTGTGGGGGGGCATTTCTAATGCTCAGGATCTAGCCTGCTATGTGTAAGTGATAGTAACACACAGATGCCTTGGGATTAAAATTTCACAGGCTGATATATCTTTACCCCGTAAGGCCTTTATTAAGATTCTAATAATTTGTGGGCATGTAATGGAAATATCCAAGATGCCTGTCAGCTATATTATGTGGTTTTTCCTAATGATGGGAAGCCTGATGTTGGGGCCGACTATAGGGTGTGTTACCCTGCAAGGTCCAGGCTTAAGGGATGGGCGTTAAAAAAAACAAACAAAAGATTTGTTTCTATTCCTGCTCAGTTGCTCAGGGCTGTAGTTTCTGGGACCTGATGGCAGGTGTGAACTGGGGCATTGTGGCACCCCTGGCTGTCCAGCGGCTGTGGGAAGGGCAGCCACTGGGAAGAATATGTGGTGCAGCTGCCCCGAGCTCCCCATGTAGATTTGCAGCTTCCCAGGCTGTTGGAGGCTTTAATGGGTACAGAGAGGGCTCCTTTTGGAGTGAGCGAGGCCCTTCAGAGACTGACAGCAGTCAATCCAGCCAGGATCCTGGCAAAGGGGAGACAAAATTGGTCCTTGTTGAGAACCAGCAGGAGGCAGCTGGAAGGGAAGGGCAGGACAGGCTGGAGCCCCTCCACAGAGCTCTCGAGCAGCACAGGCGCTTCCCAGCACATGAATTCATTCCCTCACTTGGCACACTTGGCTGGTTTGGAAACGATTACCTGTAAAAGGAGCTCTTTCACCACCGTAGCTGTTCACTGCAGCAGTGTCCTGCGAGGCTGGGCTCTGCCTGGTCTGCTGCCAGCCACGCTGAGAAAGGCTCCAGCTGATCCCCGGGGAGCTGGGCTGCCTGCTCCCTGCTTTGCAAAACAACAACAAAACGGCCTTCGAGGAAGATGCAGTGGGGGAATGTGCTCTCTAGAAAACAAAGCCACATTAACCAGCCTCAACAAAGCAGCAGTTTTCTCTGCCACTGGAAGGGCAGGCTGGTGCCTTCCCTCCCCAGGACAGACTGTCTTTTGGACTCTCTGAGGCCACGTGGGAGGCTCCTGTTTGCGCTGTGCTGCCCCAGTGCTGGGCTCCCCAGGTGCTACCAGGAGCTGAAGTCCCCAAAGCCTGTGCTCTTCCTCTCTTTCTTCGCAGCTGTGCTGGTTGAGGGCCCATCATCCTCCACGCTGCGCTTCCTGCAGCCAGAATGAAAACAACTCTCAGGGACTCTTTACTGCCAGTGGGACCAGGGCAGCTTGGATGCCTGTTCTGCCTGTTCTCTCCCAGCACCAGCTATACTGGAGCCAGCCCCTCCCTTGTCAGCTTGAGAGGAGTGCAAGCTCCGTGTCAGCATGGGGACTGCAGGGGCTGGGGGCCTTTGGCATGCCCAAAAAGAGGGAGAGTGAGTCCATGGGGATGGTTTGGATCAGGCTTTGAACACTCCCAGGAACGTGTTGAAAGCACAGTAAGTTCTCCAGGCCAGAGCTGAAGATTTAACAGCTGTACCTTTTTAGCTTGGTCAGGAAAACAAGCCATGAGTTCTCTCCACATCTCACCTGCACTTGTGGCAGCAAAAGAATTTATGGGGAATTATGTATAAAGCAGCTGGGAGGACTTTTCAGATCCTTTTCTGTTTCTTGAGCTCAGCCTGTTGCAGTTGCTGCTGCTATTATGAGCCTCTCTTGGGCAGTGCTTGCAACCCCAGGGAATACTATGCAGCCAGTTCATGTGCTGTGGTTTTATTGTCAGATAGCAGCAGCTGATAGGGAGAATAGAGAACCCTACATCTGCCAAAGCAGATTGCAGTGACTGAAAGTCCTTTTTATACTACCTGGTCTTTTCCACAGAGCCACAAACAGCTGGATTTCCTCTGTAAGTAAGAGTCCAACATGCCAGCAGTTTTAAGCTGGACACAGTATTTTAAGGGACAAGCAATATTCTGTAACTGAAAAATTTCACTGACACACTAAACTGACCTACCTGAGCTGACATATTTCTGTTCTCACAGTTATGCAAATGCCTGTAAGAACAGAGGCACACACAAGCTGATTAAATGGCTGCCCAGATCTGTGTATGCATAAATACAGGCCTTTATGCAGCAGACAGACAACAGCATTTTTGCAAATGCTTTTAGAGAAGTCTGCTAAAAATCAAGTGGAAGGCATTTATTCTAATTTTTCCAAAACACATGCTAAGCTGCTGCTCAGCCAGGATTCCGTGCTGTCCTTAGGAAAGAAAGTGCTGCCAATCCCAACAGGGGTACAGAGGGTGTCTGGGAGAGAGAGGGTGCTTTTGGATAAGCCTGTCCAACCAGCCAGGTACCCTGGAGCCACCCAGATGCCCTGTGCTCCTACAGCAAGCCTGAGAACCTGCTCCCCTTTCCAGCCATTTCAGCTGTGCTGGTACAGCTGTTTGTGTGGCTGAACAGGCAACCAGAGCAGCAAACTGACAGGGGCCTGGGGCAGCTACTTTGTGCAGGGGAGAAGTTGCTAAAGGAGAAACATCTGTGGGACCACGGCCTTCAGAAATAGCTGCAGAAAAGGAAGAGGATAAAAGATGGTGTAGGAAATGACACAGTACAGTTCCTCAAAGACTTCTGAGTTCTGGAAATGCATCTACAGTTCTGAAGTCAGCAAATGCTTTTAAAGACCATCTTGGTCATGTTCAAATGCTAAAAGAAAAGCTCAGTTAACGTGTGACCTTGAAAAACAACACAAGTAAACTCTTGACTGTTAGGACTACATGAGGGTGTCTTTGCTGGCCCAAACCAAACATCTGAGCAATGGCACTGGACAGGGCCAGCATCCAGCAGGAAAGGCACCTAAAACACTCAGCAAAAGTCAGATGGACAGGGAACTCACGCTGCAGCCATGTTGATGTATTTTCCAATCCCCTGCCGGTAAGCTTTAGGAGCCTGAACCTCTTTCTTTGGTGGGACCACCTCAGCCTTTATTTTGGCTGCTTCTTCTTCCTGCTGAAACTTCTCTCTTTCAGCAGCGACCTGTGGGAAGCAAAGGGTGCAATCTGTTGCAAGAGATAGTGCAGAATAAGGAGAAAATGTCTACAATTCTTTGAAGCTTTAAAGCACTCTAAACCAGCAATCAGCATCGCTGAGATTACAGGGCAGGCTTTAGGAGACAGCCCTCAAGGGCCACTACAAACAGGCTGTCTGCAGCCATTATAGCAAGGCTCCTTTCTTCTCACCTGCAGCTACCCACAGCTACTGGGGGCATTGAAAGGAAACCATCAGAAGCCTTATGGACTGAGAGCTGTGCCAGACTCAGTTACAAGAGTAACTCTCCACTGAAAGAGCGACCAGGATCCTGGCAAAAAGGCAATATTGAATGGTAGCTGCTTAATCTTAGCTGGCAAGCAGACGGGCCAGGGGGCTGCCCATGTGCTAAGAAAAAGGATTAAGCTACAAAGTTCTTCATAGAAAAGCTTTAGCCTTTCAAAAAAACCCCCAACCAACCCCCAACCAACCAACCAACCAACCATCCTCACCTGTGCATCTGCCTCTTCATAGGGATCAACGAAAACAGTTGTTGTCTCAATTCGTATTTCCTCCTGGGAGCAGAAGAGAAGACCAGTAATTCCATCTGCTGATTAAGTTGTGCCATCTCCCCCAAGTTTGTTTTTGAGAAGTGTCAGCAGAGTGACCAGCACTGACATGTGAGCCCACTGGCCCTCGTGCTTCACACGTACCTTGGGACGGTCTGTTTTTGGGTCACTTTCCACGTTCTCCATAGCGGTCAGAGTCTCAAAGCCACCAACCACCCTGAAAGAGGAAGAATATGTTATCCAGTTGTCACAACATACTCAAAATATTCCTACACCCTTACACTTAGTATATTTAATTTATGCCCATTACTCTAGCGGATTTTTAAATCATCATGTCTGGGGAGAGGGGAATCAGTAACTGTGTTTGGAAGACCTAAGATAATGTCATTCAGTGTGGGTGATAAGGATTTTTTCTCAAATATGGGATTTGAATTTAAAATTAAACAGAACATGGAAAAGTCAAACACTCAGAGGCAAAGCAAAGTCATTTGTCCAAAAACCTGGGAGCCACACAAACCAGCCAGATGAAGAACAAGTCTTTTCTTTTTCTTTGTTTTTATGTTGTATTTGAGACCTAAGTGTGTTATCAGGAAGAGAACGGTAACTACAGCAGTACAGGAGAGCAGAGGCAGAGCTGTCTGTACTAACACCAGTCACACAGAAAGCACAGGATTCCTCCAGGACATCCTGACTGTGAGCTCCTGAGAGCTCTGGGAAGGCAGCAGAGCATCAAGTCACAGCCACAGGGTAATGCCAGGATACTTCTCAAAGCAGTTTTCAACTAGGTGAGCCACAGATCCCTGGCTTCTCACTTTTCAAGTCAATATATCCAAACACTTGCTTGAAAATGTTTAAGGCTGAAGGCTTTCTGGACGGTTGCATGTTTATTTTCAAAACAAGTGTAGAACAATAGGAACGTTCTAGAAAAGCATATTTAGAAAGGATAAATGGGGAAACCCAGATAATTATAATCCTGTCATCCTGTCATCTATCCCAGCAAAATAATGGAATAGCGGAGACAGGACATGATTAAGAAAGAAAGGAAATAAGTAACAGCAATCAACAAGGTTTTGTGGAAAACAGTGTCTGTCAACCTTCTATCTTTGAGACAACAGATGTGGTTAACAGGGATAACAGTGTCCATGGAACAGACTTCTGGAAGGCGGCTGATATTTAGATTGAGGAACCAGAATGATATAAAATGAATACAGCACACATTAAATAAAAAACGGGCTGACAGGTGTCAAAATCTAATTTTAAACAGGAACCACTGAGTCAGTATGTTTTCAGAGGGGTCCTGCTGAGATCAGCTCTTGGTCCCAGGGTATTTAACACTTTTATCCACATCATCATCCACAATTAAATTTGAAAACAGCTATTCTTAGAAGAGCAGTAAATAAAGAGGAAGACAGGCTGTTGATGCTGAGTGATCCAGATCCATTAGCAAAGCAGGCTGTAGCTGGACAACATCTGTTTTAATAGAGCCAAGCCACATGGCCAGGAGCCAAAAATACAGCCCCTATTAACGGCTCTGGGACAATGAGAAGCAGTTGCAATTCTCAAAAACACTGCTCCAGCAGCCAGGGGAGTTTGGGGCTGGGAGCTCAAACATGAGGGCAGGAGCTGACCACTGAGGAGCCCAGGGCTGCCCATGGGACAGGGCAAGCCAAGAGCCAGCAATCCCCCACTTTTCACAGGGGGCAACTGTTTTGAAGCCTGATTGTTGGGATTACTGGGACTCCAGCACCAGCACGGGTAGGCTGACAAGGGATGGGGGAATGGGGGAAAATCAGACTAAATGAAACTGGTGGGGAAAAAAAATACCAAAATGGTGGAATATGTGGAGCATTTTATCACCTAACTCTGCCTTCATTTCAAAGAAATAAGCAACGTCTCGACCAAAACACACAGTTGCCTTTACACATTTTATACACTCATACCTCTCAAAGGTGTCTGTCCTGTCCCAGCATGGCAGAGTTTGCCCAGCCAGCACCAGGGCAGGCCCCTGACTCTCACCTGCCATGGTCTCAGCTGATCCAGTGGAGAAATACACCTTCTACACCACTGCCCAGTGCCCTCACTGCCACCCCGTGGGCTGGGCCAGGCTGTAAGCACAACCAAAAGGACAGAGCCCACCACGAGAACGAACCAAGACAGAGAGGGGGCTCTCAGCACCTGCCCCAGCACAGCTGGGATTGCTCAGGTTTCAGTGCTGCTCCAAACTTTATTCCCCAAGGGCCTGCTGATATTCTGCAATCAGGCTGTGACTTTTAGGAGCAATTAAAACCCAGGTATGCAGGCTAGAACAGCCTCAGTCATTTGTGACTGGAGGGAGCAGACTGGGGGAGGCTGCACAGGGCTTGAAGACCCTGCATGAACTTTGGAAAGTTCATAACAAAAACTCAATTTCAAAATCCCCCTCCAGGCCAATATCAGATTCACTTATAATGCTGGTGATTAACACCCAGCCTAAGATATATTCACTGTATTTTAACTGCCCAAAAGGAAACTGCTGATTTAATATCAGAGGATTTTCTAGCCAACAGCTCACTCATTATCTGCCTGTATGTTTTCATTCAATTATGTTTCTGGTAATTTGAAATGGCCAGATCAGCTGTGCACTGGCAATCTCAGCTGAGTAATCCCTCAGCCCATAGCTAGACCTCCCACAATATTAGCCCTAATGCATTTTACTGATGCTACCAGATCTTCAGTTGCTCTGCTAATTAAAACTTTATTGGGAATATTTTGTCACTTGTACATTTTGAAAGGCTGTGATAAACATGGCATTCACAGGTCATCAGTAAGTGACCTAAATAGTCTATTTTGACATGATTGTAAAGGGCTAAGGGGGAAGAAGACAAAGTTGTTATGCCTGCAGAGCATGTCATTCTCTTTTCTTCTGCACTTCTTGTCTCTCAAATGGAAAACTGCTTCCTTTTATACTCTTGCATTCTCCAACATTTTGCACAGAGTATCTCTGTGTATTACTGTCAGCACAGTCAGCTCTCAATATAGGATTTTGTCTTTATAAAGACACTGCTGCAATACTGATAAAAAAGAAAAACTAATTTGAATACAAACCACCAGCTCAGAGGAGAGAGCTCTGACCAGAAGGACAGGAAATAATCTACAAGTCACTTTTGTTCAGGGAGCACTTGGGAGCTTTGTCAGGGTCAGGCCCAGCTGAGGCTGGTATCTCACCACTAAAAATTAACATCCAAAAAGGGTAAGATCAGATTGCAATCACCACTGATCCAGCAAAAACTGAACTACACACTAACCTGGAAGTCAGAGCTGGATGCAAAACAAATTGAATATTCTAAACTGGAAAGGCTTTTGCAAGCTTTCCTCTGATCTAAGAGACAGAGTACATGCAGGCCCTTGAAATGTTACATGTTGTTATTGTCAAATCTCATGATGTTACACTGCAGCACTAAAATCAGTTTGATGAGATATAATGTGTCAAAGCCCATGCACTGGCATCCCTCACAACAAACTGCTCCTCACGGAATGAGGAAACCAATATACCACAGAAGTTTTTAGGATTCTTTGCCTGGCCAACGACACATATTTTGTGCAAAGAAAAAAGCCTATACAAATTATATGCAGAAAAAAACATCAGATCAGTACATCCAAACATTAAAAAAAAAAAAATCCTCTAAAGAGTAAGCCACTACTTAATATTATTCTAATATTCAAGGAACTCTGTACACAATTTTCAGTAAAAGAAAATGCAGGTTCCAGGAATTCAGGCTAACATCCCTTTATACTCTTTACACGTGCTAAACGTGTGACACAGACAGTGACAGTTCTCACTGTGTTGGCCACTCTCATGCAGTGTCACTTGTGCCAAGTTGGGAGCCAGCAGGGAAGGGAAGGGAGAAGGGCATAAACAAGTTTAACCTTTTCCACTGCTTCTGGCTCTGTTCCTTTTCTAAGGTGTCACACGTGCTTTTTCCTAAACTGACTATGTGAGGTTTAAAAAGATGTTCAGATGACATCTGACAGTGAAAAGGATGACACTTTCAAGGCACCATTTACATTAGAACAACCAGTGAAATCATGGCTTTGCTGTGTGCTTCCAGTAGATGTTGAACAGAGAAATGATGATCTCAACTATATATTTAGCTCAGCATCCCTGAGACAGCTTGTATTTTTAGAGGAGCTTGATAAATGTTGCATTACATTTAAGCATGAACGACAAGGCAGGTACATTTAGGGTATTTTTTTCTGTTAGCATCAGAATGAAAACAAAAATGTGCCCTTACTTGTGCAATTCTGTTTTCTTGAAAGCTGGGTAAGTTAGCACTGGAAATCTTTGCATTGCACATTTAGATGTGTTATTAAAATCTTACTTCCTGTTAAGGCTCCTTTATGTAAACCAGTACCCTTGCTTATAACCACTGCCAATGGCTTTGCATGATGCAGAAGTTAAATATCCAGAGCAGGCTCTATCCATCTGAGAAATGCCAGTGAAGGTCTCACTGTACATTAGTTAGTGCTGCCCCCAAAGAAAACTGCATCTCCCCTGCAGTCCCAGAGACACTCACTCATGAACCTATTTCTCATACTTTTGTTTGGAAGAATTATAGGAATTAAGTCTTATGCAATGCTGGGGAGAGCAGTGGGCCAACATGATAGAGTTTCCTAGTCAGAAGACGATACCAGAACAATGTCTGGACTTTTTTTAAAAAAAGCTTTAAACTACAAACAGAAACCAGAAAGAAAAATTGCTCTTTTGTAAACACATTCTGCCCTGAAGGTTATTTTTATAAAAAGGAGAACATACATTTATATACACACACACACACAGAGAGCAATACATACGTGCACAAACACGTACACTCAGGACAAAATGTTTTCCATGCATACAGCCAATCTGCAATGGAGTGAGCAATTCCAATGTGCAACAAGGATGCAGCCAAAACATCTCCATCTCTCCACTAGATAAGAGCTTAATCTAGCAGGCAAGACACGGTAATAAAAGGTGCTGAAAAAATAAAACAACTTGGAAAAAAGCTTGTTGAAACTAGAATCAACAGATGAACCTGGCACGAAAGGACTTCCCTGCCTTGGCACAGCTCCCTCTCCAGAGATCATACAACTGTTTTGGAAACGACAGCAGCCCTCATGCAGCTCCAACAGCCCAGTCCTCACGTGCTGCAGGACACCACAGCCATGGCTTCCACAGGGAGGCCTGGCTCATTTTCCCACCTCGCTCTTTGCTCCTTTCCTGGTGACTGGGGAGCAGACTCTGCAGTGCAAAATTAGGTCAGGCTCCCTACACAGAATCAGCTCTTCTACAGTCACACAGTTTCTCCCATCTTCAGATTACTACAGCAGAAGAGCCACAAAAACATGAGTTTTCCAGCTTAGAAGCCATTGGGATTCACTGATTCAAATCATACAGGGAATGCTGCAAGTTGAAACAGACACTGTGTTATTTAACAGTACCTGGATAACTGAATCATGCCTGATATTTGCTTTATGTAGCTAATTACTTTAGAGGACAAGAGTTACTTTCATTGCCCCATTCTACAGAATTGCAGTAGAAAGCATTAAACAGGTTAAGGAATACTTAATACAGAGTGATACTGATCCAAGGGAAGAACTCCCTTCCACAAAAGCATCTGGCAAGGGGAGAAACGAAGAGAAGAATAAGCTGAGTGCATGTCAGCTACTGACTGATGCCTCCAATATGACCAAGTCTGAGGTTTCCCAAACCACCTCGTTCATTATTTCTGGGAACAAGAGAATTGAAGAATGAGCAGCAGAAACCTCGAGAGACAGTGAAAGTTATCCACGTAAGCAGATACGTGCAGCCTCATATGAAGGAGAAAACTGTCCTCGACATACTCATCTCCTGTCTCTGTTGCCACTTTCTTTTCTCAGCCCTTGACGAACACAAGGGATGCTCTAATAAACTCAGAGAACTGCAGCACAGATCATTTCCAGCTTTGCCACTCTGACCACAACACTCTTCTCTCTGCTCCCTTTACTGCCATTTGTTTTATCACATCATATATCTGCAACCTGCTCTCATTTTCAAGCCCACCATGCTCTGCTTGTCCTAAATCTCACCCAAAATTCTGAAAGAATTTATCTTCTTCTGTTGATCACTTTCCACTACTATTTTAAACATGCACTTTTTAATGTGTGCCTTTAGCTTTGGAACAGGGTCCCAAAAAATATCGATGAAGCAATTTCATGTTTTCCTGGGGCTTTCTTTTTCTGAACTGTTGGTGGAAGGTAGGTTGAAATGGGTCACTGCCACAACTTCCCTCTATCTATATGCAATCTCTTTTCTATTTACACTGCTCTGAGGGACAGAGATTATGTTTCTGTTTTGGATTATAAAGGGCAAATGTACCAAGTCTCTGATCCACAGGAGCTGTGAACTATTGGAACAGAAAACATAATAAAAACATGGATGGGATATGTTCGCATCTAGATTTCATAAAGCACACCAGACAGGAACCTGAGCCTGTCTGCTGTCCTGGCTGTAGTGTTCCTGCAGCTCCTGCAGGTCACAGCACAGCCAAGGCCCTGCCTGGAGCACAGGTAGGAGGAAGACCCCAGGCACCGAGGCCAGGGCAGCAGCAGGCAGGACCCTCCCCAGGCAGCAGCCCCCTGCAAATGCTTCTCATCCCCTCTGTGCAGAGCCAATGCATGTCAGTTGGTTTACATTATCTCAGTTTCTAAATTAAACCTCTTACCAGCAAGCTAAAAGCCCACAAAAGCCACCAGTTGGTTTTCGTGTTAATTACATCATTCTCTAAGTCAGAAGAAATAGTAATTACTAGAAATGGTAATTACTAATTTAATCTAGGCAGCTCTGTTGGAGCAGGAAATCCATGCAGCCTGCAACACGCTTCCAAGGGAAGGCATTCTTTTTTTACTCTCTGTTTTTGCTCCCCAGCCATGCTAGATTATCTCCTTTCTCTTTCACTTTAGTTTTGCGAGAGGTACAATCTCTGGCATCTTCTGGTTTTTATAATTTTTTAAAACAATGCAGGTAAAAACAGCTGAAGGATTTTAATGACAAAATACAGATCTTAAGAGCTACACACATCTGCCTTTTATTATTAAATTTGTAGGTAAATTCAATTATTCAAGAATTCAATTTGTAGATTAATACAGACCTCACAGGGATACATATATCCCAGCATCTTAATTTTTACCTTCTTTGAATTAATCTTCATTTACATGCATGACACATCAGAGCAAAATTTCCCTGCTCTGTGTTCATATGAAGATGTCACTCAGTTTTCACGCAGGGAGCCAAATATGATTCTAAACCAACCCTTTTTACAAAGTTTTTCCATTTTATTTCAGCTAAAAGTATAAGCAGCACCATTTTTCTCTGGCACCTAAGCTCAGATTTCTGTAGCAGCAAAGACCATTCACAAATTAAAACAGTCTCTGCTAAAACTGCAAAAATCTCTGCTATATACACTTAACCAGATTTACCTGGACTAAGCAGTTCCTCTCTAAATGGCACCATACAGTGTGAAACATCATCTGAGCTACTTTGCTCACAAGGTACTTGAGATATTCAGCACAGTGCAAAGGATCTGGGGAGCACTCCCTGCACCACAGAAAGCTCAGCTCCTCTCCAAATTCTCTCCTGGTGAATTCTGGGAGAACTGGAGCATACGGGGAAACCCAGCAAAGGCACTGGAGGACTACACAGGATGCTCACTGAGGCCAGGCTGCACCCAGAACTGAAGAACAGGCACATTTTCAGCTGAGCTGTCCTAGCACACACATTATTTGATGAGGTGGCCAACTCAGGTTAACAGCATTACTGTAGGGGATTTGAAGGGTTTTTGCAAGGTGGACTCAAATTGTAGCTTAAGTGAAATAGTCTTAAGATCTGGATAAGGTAACTCCTCCAAGAATATACTGGCTCTCAGCTTTTAGTATTAGAATTTACTTTATTTATCTGCTTTCACCAAAGGACAAGGGAACTGTGAATTTTTCTAGGACAAACCTGAGAAGGAAAAAAGAAATACATTTCCAAGAGTGCAATTATTGAAGAATCAGTATTGGAATTACACCACTAAAATAAAGTGCCATTAAAATGAAGCAGTTTCTGCCTCAAGAACTAGCAGGCTAAGAAGATGGATTAAATATATCAAATATATCACTTTCACTGTACAGCACAATTGCATGACATGCAATCAAAGTAAACAGCACATGGTTTTATTTTCCATTGCTGACTTCCAAATGAATAAAACTAAGAAGAGAGTAAAAACCCAAATCTACAAATAAAAAAGATGGTAAGATTCTCAGGAACTACCAATGCAGCAGGCTAGTAACATCATCCCCTCCTGTCCTGCACTAGGGATGCTTGAGAACAGCTCTGCTTGGCTTGGTAAATACCAAGTACCTGCAGCAGAGGAAGCAAAGAACAAACTATAACACAGATTTTGTATCTTCTTCTGCAAGAAATACCTTAATCTTTATCATGTGAAGGCTTCATTGGAAAAGACTTACAGAAGAGACTTCTTTATAAGGAATGATGTTCTCTCGCTGTCTGGGCATTGGTAGTATCTTTATATATGTGTGCGTAAACATGTATGTACGTACACACACACATGCACATAAATATACAGATTTTGTATCAGTTGTAATTGTCAGGAAGGAAAGAAAAGAAGAGTAAAATAAAAAAGAATAAGAAAGGCCAAAAGACCTCATCTATGCAGAAGCTCTATGTTCTATGTCATGATGAGGAGCAGTCCTGTCATGACTAATTTTTCAGCTGATGGCTCATAAGAGGATGAAAGCAGTATTGAAGAGCTAATCTCTTGTGTCCCAGCAATCAACATGCACAAATATTAACATGGTTCATTACATGACGATGATTACTTTGTTCATGACTCCCGGAGAGCCACCCACAGAAGGGGAGTAAGGCAACTTACAGTGATGGAAGGAGGAAAAAAAGGCAGGGTCTGCTGACTGGCACTGGTGCAATGTTGTCCACCTACTCATGACCAGGAGAACTGGATTGTGAGCTGGGACTTTGCTCCAGTTCACTTACAGGAGTCACTACATTCTTCTCTTCAGGCTGCAGACACACAGGGGAGAATGTCTGCTATGCTGCTGCCCAAAATATCCTTCACTTACCTTCCAAAAACTGTATGCTTCTTGTCCAGATACGCACAAGAGCGGAATGTGATGAAGCTAGAAAGAATAAAGACATAACAGTTACCACATTGTCCCACTGACCCTCAACAACAGCCAGTAATGCTTAAAAACACGAAGCATCTGCAAAAGCTCTTGCAGAGAAGCCAAGCCCCCTCTCCCTCTCTCACTCCTCTCTGTGAGGCCCACTAAACAAAATATCCTTTAACTCCTCAGTTTTGTGGGTTCCATCCTGGATTTCTGGAGTTTTGACTTCTCACTTTTCACCTTACTAACATTCTTAAACAATACTCCAAGAGTGAGGCCTTGCAGCAAGTCCAAAATGAACCTGAGTATCTGCCTCCTTGGCCATGCAGGCCCTGGGAAGCTCATGCAGGGCAGGGGGATGTGCGTCCTGCTTGGGAAGAACATTCCTTGTGCATGATGGACATCTTGTATCCAACAAATAAAGTTACATGACACAACAAGCTCTGCCAGTGTAAACTTCTCTTTTCTGGATATTTACGTTTTGCATTTCTCTTCCCTTAAACTGGCCTGTCGGTGATCCATTTCTCCCCTGGACAGAGCAGGCTCGTGCTTCAGATACAAACATCCCAGAAGAGTACACTGAAGTGTCAAAAGTAATTAATTGGACTTTTAATTTTGGGGGTTGTACTTTTAAACTTAAACATGGGAACTAAAACACTAATGCAAAGCAACCTTTACTACTAAAGCTTTTCTCTGAAGCTTGATGCTTCTTTGGAAGCCTTGGACTATAAATGTATGAGACAAAGGTTTCCACACTGTGGTCTGCAGACCACGATGGCCTGTCTTGGCTGGACATGCAGTGCTGGCTCTCCTCCCTGTCTCCATCTGTTGCACTACAGAGGAGACAGCTAAAAATATATAAGCATTCCAAAAGCACTTTTCCATATAAGCAACTGCCTCAGGAAGTTATATGATTGGAAATAGGAGCAGCTGTAATGTGCCAGACAGTCTATTAAGATGTAGTTTGCCCTAGGAAAGCACTGGGATGCTGTGCAGAATGCAAACTCCTGCATGGAGCACCACTTTATTCCTGGATATCCAACACTTAAAATCATCATATGGCCAGTTATGTAGAATTGTAATAAAAATACCCTGAGCTGCAGCAAATATGCAGGGAAAGCTTCTCACCCATCACTGCAGTCAAAATAAAATTAAGGACAACAGAATTAACATCACTCAGGATGATCTCAGTGAAGTCCTGAGCATTATTCAAGCATCACCTTGCAGAGGAGACCCAGCTCCCTCTGCCCTGCAGTGCCTGTTACCCGTGGGGAGAGCTCTTCACAGAGCTCCTAAGGCCAGAGCAGTTGCCAGAAGTGTCTGTGTGCTGCCCAGGAACCTTTATAAATATGGGCAGTTGAAGTCTCCTAAGGGTTTACATATAAAGGAATTTCATATTTCATTTGCAAATTTTGGGAGAACGTACAATCCCATTTACAGCAGCAGATGATGTGACTCAAAATGGCACATCACTTATGGTCTCTGTAACTTGTTATTAGAATCCCCCTTAAAAAAAAAAAAAAAAAAAAAGAGGAAAGAAGCCTCTACTCTCCCCTAATTTAGCACGTGAGTGCTGGCAATAACATTCAAATCCAAAATAAGTTGTCCAGCAACTCAATCCAGCAAACTGCCCCACATGTGCTTGGGCTTAAGAATGCAAGTAAGCCTATTAAAGGCCCTGAGACAAGGACTTGTGTTTAATTAAAGCAAACCACGCTGCTGCAGAGTTTACAAGCCATTGTAACACTCAGCATCATGAACACCAAGACCCTGCTCCCTCCCTTCCTTCTCAGTGCCAAGACACAGTACCATACACACACACATATTCTTTCCTGGGGCTCCCAATAAAAGAACAACTTTTTTATATTGCAGAATTTACAGAGCAACCAATAAATAGTTGGCTCAAAGTGACACAGAACATTTCAAAGTACTGCAGGCAAACACCCATATTAATGTTACACACAAGCAAGGCCCCCACAGCTTCAGTATCTTTAATCATTCCCTCATTTTAGTCCTCATTCTGCACTGAACACTGGAAAACAAGTTATTCTCAATCCCAAATTGTACACTCTGCCACATTTTGGTCTATACATTTCAAAAGGGCAGAATTGTTCTCATTTATTTAAAATCAGGTGACTAAAAAGAAGTAATATTCCCACAGAGTGTATGTTTCATTTCATTACTCCCTTTAAAAAAGTTCAATACTGAGATAAATTTACACAGAAGGATGAATGATGAATGATCTTACAGGGGTAACACTGGGTGGACACTGACAAAAACAAACAAAACCTTAAAATAATAACAACAAAAATGACAAATTATTGATGATATAATAAACCTATGGGTCTTCTTGCCATGCTTCATTTTCCTCTTAGACTGGCCAAGTGCAGCTGTAGCCCTGATTGCAATATGCAGCACTCAACAGAATATTTCACTTGACTGAACGTTAAAGAGTAGCTCATAAAATGCCATTTTTCTTCTTAACAGAGTGAGACACAATGTCCAGAGGGAAACAGTAAAGCACAAAAAAGCAAGTGACTACTTACAACTGTGATTTGTTTGTGTTGGGTCCCGAATTTGCCATACTAAGAACACCACGTCCCGTGTGGGACAAATTGGGCTTGAATTCATCTTTGAAAGGTTTTCCCCAGAAAGACTCTCCTCCTTAAAAGAGAAAAGATCACAGAAGAAGAAAAATATTTGTTTTCATTAGTTTCCCAGTGTGTTTTGTAACAGTCACAGACATTAAATCCAAGGTTTCCAGCACTCCCAGTCACTACATGTTAATGCATTGTTACCTCACCCCTATCACCAGGCCAGTTTTTGAGCACGACCTTGAAATCTGATGTTTTCAACTGGCAACACATTTTGTGCCCTCACACTATCAGCTGCAACAGACCACGCTGTATCAACAGCTTTACGCATCCTGTGCTAAAGAACTGTCAAGGATTTAATTTTTTACTGCTGGTCCACCATAATTTTTCTCTTTTGAGACATTAAATCTTTAAAACTGGCTTCATGACAAAACACAGAGCAAAGAATTACTTGTTTAATTGCACTCTGGATGTAGCATTGCTTCCGGAAATAAAATATCAGGGAGATGAAACATGAAACACGTTCAGAGAATCAGCTAAGAATAGGAGCTATAAGCTCAAATGCTTAATTCCAGACTAAACAATGAAGAATGATGATATATGGTGCTCCAAAATAAAAGGCAAAATTTAGGTATTTGGAATAGATACCTGGATGATGTGAACACTTAAATGCAGTGAAGGTAAAAGGATGATAAAATCGCACAAACCCCAGCCCCAGCCCTCCAAAACGGATTTTTCTGTGACTGTGGACAGAGAGACGGTCCATGAGAGCTCTCCTCCTGACTGTCATTTTTACATTATTTATGACAGATCTGACATTTTCATTTGCACTTTCCTCCAGGATCATTCTTAATAAGAAAAACGAAGGCTGAGATGAGTCATAGTTTTACAGTCAAATCCATAATCTTGTTTGACAAACCATGAAAAAATATTTCACCTTAGGACAGTATTAAAAATAAAACAAACAAAACTATCCAAACAGGCAGCAAGACTTGTCCATCTGCAGAACTGGCTCAAGAGCCCTCCAGAGTTAAGTGTATCACTGGAGAAGCATGAGGTCAGGGAGGGATCTGTGGTGCTCCACAGCCATGTGCACACAGAGCACAGAAAGCAATTCGATGCTATGGCTGCACACACAAGCAGCAAATAAAACCAGGGAATGAAAAAGGCTCTTACTGAAAATCTTACCCAAAAAAATGGCAAGAGGGCATTAAATGAGGAAAGAGTTTCAGATGATACCAGGAAAACAAAGCATCACATATGGACAGCTGCAAGTGGAACTAAGTGAGAAATTCTGGAAGAAGCTGACCCACTTAAAAACCCAATTAATCATATTCAAAAGACCTATTAATAGAGTTGAGTGTTGCCTGCTCTGCAATTTGACAAGAGGTGGCAAAAGGGGACAAACCCTGAAGGGATTTTCTGTAATCAGGAGTACGGCAGCGGTTACTTCCGCAATCTCGGGCTATTGAATGTTTTAAGATCAGCTAAATTACATCAGCTTGATCCCATATGCCAATCTTTTCCAGCAGTGGGTGACAGGGATATGGTATTTTTGCAGCCAGCTAGAGGAGTTTGTGCTGTCTGAAGTTTTCAGAGGATACGCAACACGAGCACAGCCCGTTGAGATGGGGCACAGCAGCAAGTGGCCAAACCCGTGAGTCTGCTACACCCTTCATGTGCTTCCAGCTGATGCTGGAATTACAGTCAAGCTGCTGAAGGAGAGTGGAATCAAGCCTGAAGCCTTCACTGGTCAGAAAAATAATTCAAAAGGAAAGAGAAAAAATGTGAATGACAGAGAGACTCTCTCTTTCTGGCACAACAAACAACCAGACCCAAGAGCTTGCAGACAGGAGCAATGAGCCATGATCTTTGGGTTTTGGAATATTTATTTTTGTATGATTTCATTTCGGATCGTGCACAGCAGGTCAGAATTAATCTCGTATGTATGAAAGCTAAGTTCGGTTCATTCCGGCTGTCTGGAAATAAGTGCTAATATTTTAGCAGATAGTTACAGCCCCTGCTCTGTCTGCCATACAGCTGTTTCCAAGGCTAATTCTGTCTGCCCGGGAGCTGCAGCAGGAACAGGGAATGGCCTGTGAAGCATTTGCCTAAAAGGCCAGACGTCCTGTGAAGGACATAACTGAAGTGTCTGTGGAGACCAGGCAGCACACACTGGCAAAGGGCGGTGGAGACGCTGCAAAGGCGCTCAGACAGCAGAGCAGGCACGGCCTGGGGTTTTGTTGTTGTTTTGGTTTGGTTTTTTTAATAATTTAAAGGGAATACTTTTTTTTTTCTTTTTCAAGGAAAACCCCAAAGTATTCTCCTTAAATTAAAAATAGCCTGGATGTGCTTTTTGTCAAACTCCTGCTAACCTCTGGAATTGTTCCAGGCTTCAAGTATCTGCTTGAAGCAGGACTAGACAGAGCAAGTCAGAAGATGGCAAGTTACATCTATGCATTTTTTTAATTACTGAAACCCAGCATGGCTTTCTCTGTGAAGATTAAGTACAGACCTCACATCAGTCTAGGGCCATGGCAGCGCAGTGCCTAATGCTCAGCTGGAATAGAGATTTTACATTCTTACATTTTACTCCCTACATTAGAGCTCAACGTAAAGCTGGGAAAACCACTCACAGGTTACAAACCTACTAATAATTATAAGGTGTTTGCAAGTACCTAGCAGATTTTACTGTGTTTATCCTCAACAGAGTTGAGGTGTGGCTGTGCATTTTCTGAAAGCAGAATGGATGCAGACAGAGGAGGTGTGAGCGTGGCAGTGTCTGGCTCCAGCCTTTTCACGTTAAACTCCCTGTATGTGCCATAAAGAGAGGAGGCTCCTCCTTACACTCCCCAAATCTTCCTCAAAGGGCACACAGATCTCTGCTGGCTATATTTGGAGTCATGATGATGCGAACCCCTCACCCCAGAGCTGATGAACCAGCCTACAAGCAAAGCCCACGGAAAACAAGAATTGACTCCGGGTGTTGGATTCACGGCTGGCAGCACCGCCTGTCACTTCACCTCCCTCTCGGCTTATCTTCTGTCCAAGTGGAGCTGCGTGCCTCCTGGACTTGTAAATGTTTCTGAGATCCCATTACAAAAAGTGCTGGAAAAAAATTCTGGGGGCTTCTGTGCTAAAAATCAGCTCACATGGCAGCAGCCACGGCCCCAGCACGTACTGCCAGTGGCTGGATCGGTGTTGGGAATAATTACAGCCCTGCACACGGCGATCTCCTGATTGCACAAAGCTGGAAATGTCCTTGGGATCAGCCACAGAAATTCACTGGCATTCAACAGCATTTAACCTGTACAATGTCAAAGCCTTCAGGAGCCAGAAAGAGGTTTTGTACAATTCCGTAAAATAAAAATCACGTGCCTACACAGATACATACGATTCAAAGCTGAAGGAAGCTGGGACACAATTCCACACATTCTCCATTTAAAAAATTATCTTAAAGACGTGTTTAACTCATTCTCACACAGAGATGAAATGAAACAGACCACACAGCTCTTAGAAAAGAACATTAATAATTTCTGTGGCTATCCAGAGTGGCAAGATATATTTAGCTTGTAGTGAAGCATGGTTAGTTATTCAGTCTCATATCTGCATCCTGTGCTGATAGCGAACAGGTGAACAGATCTAAACTGACATCTGAAGCAATCACACATTAGCAACTACACAGAAAAAGGCCACATTTTCAGATTGTCTTTTGAGCTAAACCAGATTACTCTTTGGTAGTCTTTGTTCCTACTAAAAGCATTAAAAATTTTTTTTGAGGTACAATCACAGAATTTGTACAACTTTCTTGCAAAGAGCTGAGAGATGCATCTAAAGCTTCAGAAATGTAGCATTCCAAAAGCCAGGTGTGGGCTGGGAATCATCATTCATGACAGTTGTGATTTTAAATAAATCCTTCCTTTTTCTGGCTTAAAAATTGCTAAGCAGTGGTAAGGAAGTGGGAGGGTTCTGATTCACAAAAATGATGGCTTACTTTCTGTAATTTTCTTCTTGTCATTTGGAACAACGAGGTACATAATAACATCTGACACTTCTGTAGAGCTTTCCAAGTGAGATTCTGGCATCATTTTGCAAATATGAAAGCCTCAGCTCAGGCAGTAAGTGCTTCTCTCCTCTCAGATAAGAGGACATGGTTCTTAACCCCACACACCCAAGACTGGATTTGCAGAGGGCTTGCAGTTTAAAAGGAGCACATGGAAGATAAAAAGGTCTTGCTCTTGCCCTTTTTCTGAGCTTCAATCATGCAAGAAAAGGGGCTCTAAAACTGCTACACTTTAGGAACTTGCCATCTTAGGTAATCACACTGCATTGACCAAGTTTGTCCACAATCCTTTGCTACTGACATTTCAGAAGAGCTCTTCTTGCTGCCAACCAAAATGCAATTCCCATCTACCAGTGGTATTTCATCCTGGACTTTTACAGCTCTAACGTGCCTCCTTTGTGCCCTCCTGGATGCATAAATCACACACACTGATTCATGAAACCTTCCAACAGGTTGCAATAAAGAGTAGCTGAAAAATGCCTGTGCTGCTTTGAAAATGGGATGCATACAGTTTTCCCTTTTTCATACAAAAGGGTTAGGATATTAAACTTATTTTTTCTATATGCAAATTTTCTTCTATTATTTGGAACACTGAAAATACAGAGCAGCTGCTCCACTTGCACAACCATGAGTTAAAATTACTCACAGTGCTCAACCACGTAGTTGTTATGAACAGCAGGAAAAGAGATACATCGCAAATCTAAAATTCATTTCCAAATAATTAATCATTACAAAGAATGACCATGACTCAGCTTATTGCTCGGAATACTGCCTCTATGGGTGGTTATTTTGTTAGAAAAGCAATAAGCTGCTGCAGCACAATAAAATTTCTCCCAGTAGTCTTATGAAACATGAAGTTGAAGGCTGTAGGAAAATGAGTCTGGTCCTCCAAACCAGTGTCAGCCTTACAGGACTGTGTGTCTGACTGCTCTGGCAGTGCAGGTCTGACAGCTATGCTAAGGTAAAACTCTATTCTCCACTCTTTTCCCAGGGGGGTATCTCAGCTCCCAGCTGCCATAATGCTAATTTCCACCCTCCTCCATCCAAGGTTAACTGCTGAGTACCAGGAATTAGTTGTCCTTCACGTGTCTGCTGGGTCACATTTACTTTCATGACAGTCCAAAAGAGACTCCAAAAGGACATACTGGGGAGCTGAATAACAAACAACAAAGGGAGGCTCAGTGCTGCTCACAGAACTGCTCAGCTGGAGCAGCCATGGAGAGCATGGTCAGTGACAAGCAGCTTGGCATTCACCTCTCTGAAGTGCTTCCAAAACACAAGCACACTTAATCCAGGTGAACCGAGAGCACAGCTGCACTCTGTGTATGTATGACAAGCAACCTTATGTCACGTTGTACTAATTGTGCCCAAATCCACCCAGAAGATGAACAGTCCTGGGCTTAATTAGCAATGGAGTGGGTGATCACCTCAGCATCAGGGGGCTGCAGCCATAAACCTGACACCCTGACACATGGGATGAATGTCAGATGACAGAAACCAAATAGTGGGAAGATACTCAAACAAGTCTGTTCCAGTTCCTGAACTAATGAACAGGAATAATGAAATAAATAGAAGAAAAATATGAGGCTTAACATGGAAAAATATTGAAGGCTTAATGCATCTTCCATGTATCAGTTTGGAAAAGGTTGGGGTTTTTTTTTTTTCCCCCAAATAACAAACAAAAATGCCAAACCTCTTAGCTAGAAACCACCAGTTAAAGCAGAAGGTTCTGTGTAGATGAGGAAACAAAGTATGTTCTTTTTGTTCTGACGTCTTCCTACAAAAGGCTCTAATAGAAACAGTTTATAATATTGACATTTAAAGGGTAACCTCCAAATAGTCCTCCCTATTGCAAATTGAAATATCTGGGAAGAAAGCCCTGTTCTGTTCTCATATGCTTCTCTGATATTACAGAAGTTATTTACTTCTAAAGCCCATTTAATCTTACAGACTTTTTTAGCTTTCAAGGGTGCATCGTTTTTTCCCTTCTAAGAAGCAGTGAGCCAAAGAAATACTGAAATCCCTTTCAGTTTCCAGAAGAAATAAAAAAGGAAATTTATCCTCCAAATAACATACAGGCCACAGGCAAAAAAGGTATAATGTACTGAGTCACAGTGCTTTACTCCAAAGCTTTCCTAAAGTGGATGCCCGTGATCACATTAAAAATGCACAAACCAACAGAGCAACGTTTTTACATCATGGGAGCCCAGGAGAGCATCAGTCCATCTGCCCTGCTCGAGCACTGCTGCCCAGCTGAACCCTCCTCTGGCTGCCCTGGCCAAGAGAACATCAAGCCAGACATCCTCAGGTCTGGCCACCTTCTTACAGCTCGAGACACACCAGTGGAATTTCTGCCTCACAGTCAAACGCCCTGGATCTATCAGGTAGTCAGGAACAAATCCTGACAGACTACTTGCACTCTGTGAACTGTCTAAGCAGCTTCACTGAAGTCTTAGACACAAAGGCATGACAGTTCAAGAGCAATCTAGCGGCCCACCAGGCTCTCCATTTAGATTTTCCTGTGATATCATCATATTCAACAAGCTATTAGGTAAAGATATCTAAAATTCAATTGTCTTCAAAAAATAAAAACCATTCAGGTGCAAAGAAGACATCTGCACCATTTGGACTCTACAATAATTGCAGCTAGTCTCTAAAAATCTGCAAGACTCATGTCTATTTGAGTGCACACTGCTCATTTTAGTAGAACTTTAATAGTCCTGACAGATGTTTGTGAGACATCTCACCTGAGATATATTAATATTTAATTACGAATGACAAGGAGGAAAACAAGATGGAAAATACTAGAGGTCATTAGACTCCCTTTTAAAAGTAAAAGAATATACCTAGGAGGGTTTTTATGCTTTGTGCTTATTAGCATGTCACTTCCTACTGGCTTTACCAGTAGAGCTGAGTCCTGACCTTCCGTGCAGTGGCAATGCCTCTGCCTCTGTTAACTCTGCTGTCTTACAGCACTTCTGCCATTTGCACAAACAGAAACAGGAATGACACCAGCAAGTTCATTTTCATTCCACAGCAGGATCTGAACTCCACCCTGCAAGGGCGAGAGGTGTCTGAGTCAACCTATTAAGTCTCTCCCGTCTCCTGACACCTCTTTAATTTCTCATTTCAAAAGATGTTCCTAATTATGTCTTTCGGGATTTAAACCGAAACTTTCCTTATAAAAAAATCAAATCACATTTGACAGTCCAAGCATAGAAGGTAACAATTCTTGTTAATGGGTTTTTGTCATCAAAACACTGAACCTTTAACCAGTCTCATATCTTGCAGCTGTTGATTATCACATACACTACAAGAAGAGCTGTTGGGCATCTCACACTAACATATTTACAAAGTAAATAGAGCTAAAGTATTTAAGCAGGTGAGGAGCTGGGGATGCTGGGGACAGCCACAAGTGGGCAGACAGAAGGTGCCAGTGGAAAATGAGTGAATTTACAGCAGTGACCAGAGGGATTACATGACCTATCTCCTGTGGTGGGCAGTGCTCTGACACCCTTCAGCTGCTCTGCCTGCTGACCGCCCCTGATACGACTGTTACCAGATCTCCAACTACGGGAGAAAGAACAGGCAGAAGAATTTTGTAACAGTGATCCCTAAAAGTTAGAAAAAGAGCAGCTTGGGCTTTGCAAGGCAACTAGCTGGGAGAACAGATGGTATCTGGCCAATCACCAATTCCAAGGCAGGTCTCAAGTATTTCATTAACACTGAATTTGAAAGCAACTTTGCATGAATGTGTTTCTTCCTTTGTTCTTTGCCCTGGAAGACCAGCTGTAAAATCATTATAATTTTAATTTATTTATTTTCTGAAGGAAAAAGGAAGCAAAAACTGCAAGAATCTCCATGGAAGGAGTGCCCAATCTTTAGACTGAAAATGTATCAGATGAAATTTTGAACATAGTCAATATGGTCATAAAAATGTATCAATAAAACCTCTATTTTAAAGTAAACACAATGCACTACCTATCATCATTTAGAGAATTTTAATTTAAAATTGTCTGGAAGTAAATGTAACAACACAGCCTATGAAGTGAGAACAGTTTACTTGATTCAAACTCAGCCTTACCTGTTCCTGTTCCAGTCGGATCACCTCCTTGGATCTGCAGAATTAAAATTAAATCAATGTTACATAGGCATCTGTGTGAAAGACATTAAATACCACCATAAAAGCCAATTCTGCTCAATTTTCTGCCTTCTATATTGTGTCATGTTGACAAGTCAGCAACAAGGAAACCATTACTGCTTATTTGGAGCTGCTCTTATCAGCGGACTGTCATCCCCGACATTGCTTATCCATGAGTAGAATGGCAGTTTTATAAAAATAATGGGTCTTTTAATGGGTAAATAGGGAAAATAACCAGTCTCAAATGGGTTAACCAGATCATTCTTTCTATTATGTGCTGAGTCAGAACATGCATTTTAATTGATGATGCATTGCTTTTGGAACTGAAAAGGCTTTGCATTTTGCTACCAAACCTCCACATGATGGGAAGGCAAGAAAAGAGGGAATAGGGAGTATTTTTTGTATCTGAATCTGTAACCCACTCACTATCTTCAGTAGGAAAAATCCTCATGTGAAACCTATCTTTCAGCAACAAAATTAATCACATGCATTAATCACTGTACATGCAGGATCTGCAGAAATAATATTCAATATTCCAATGCCAGTGGAGGGAGTGTGACATGACCACTTTCAAAGTAATAACACACAAGCACAATTTTAGTTGTGAGTTTAACTATGAACTGAGATATACAGTGCTGTCAAAAGAAAAAAGCCTTTTGTAGGATGACAGGATGGAATGTAACATTCAGTGATGTCCCCTGTGAGATGTGCTCTGCCTTCAGGATCAGGTTGTTAATTCTTCTGAAAGGAAGTTACAGGGCAGCTACAACATCCTAAGCTGCCTGGGCTGTAACTAGGTAAATAAAGATCTTTCACTACCAAAGACACAGTTCTGGAACTCAAGGTGCTCTTTAACTCCTTCACAAGAAAGCCTGGGCACCCAGTGCTGGAGCACACTAGGAAAGGATGATCTGATAGTATCCAAGTGCCACAACATGAAACAGAAATTCTGATGCTTGCTGAAGTTTCATCTGAATGGGATTTCAACAGGCCACAGTATTACTTATCCAAATTAGCATTTCCCTCTCTCTCCTTCTGCTCATTAACCACCCACCCACATCTTGAGGAAGATAACAAGAGCCAAGGCAATGACTCTTGAAGGCTTTGTCTGGAACGCCAGCAAATGCAGTGCTAAATGCAGTGATGTTCCAAGTGACAACGTTAGTCACAGACAATTGTTAGAAATAAGAACACACTGCATAAGTTATGACCACCCTAATTCTGATGGTATATTTAATATGCATCTATTGCAAGTTGTCTTGCATGGAAACCCCTAAATAAGATAAAATTAATAAGTTAAATATTGGTGATATTTTGAGGACATCACGTATTGTGCATTACAAAGGATTTTTTCAATACCCACCACAAAATTCCGAATTGATCGGTGAAAAATTGTTCCATCATAATAGTTCTTCTTGCACAATTTGATAAAGTTTTCACATGTTCGGGGTGTCTGAAAGACAAGGGAAAGTTTTAATTAAACACAACCTTTAAACATCCATTACAGTGTTTACAAGAATCACTTCTCATTTGTGCCTTACAAAGAGACAAACATGAAGGGCTCCAAGAGGACGAAGTCTCTGTCTACAGAAAAAACCCTGTAATATATGTTCTTTTAAAGTACACTGGAGAGACACACACTGTGTTAAATAAATTAAACCCTGACCTTCCAATTAGCACAAAGATGTGTTGAACATTAGCTCAGATAATGGGAGCTCCCAGTTGACATCATGATAGTGAACACAGGTAAGCTCAGAGAGTTGCAAGTAACTTAGCTCCAGCAGTGTATCACAATCCTGTTTCAAAGGGGGGTTTCTAGCACTGAAAAGTGTTAATTTCCCAGCGTGAAGAAGAACCTGACTTCTCTGCTCCACTATTTCAAAGTGAGCACATTGAAGCTAACTGGGAGGGAAGCATTTGGTTGTCTTCACCACTTGGAAGTAACAATGGGACTGACTCAAGTCACTGGAACCCAGGAAAAATAAAAAAAAAATCTGTCTTCAAAACTCTAAATTAAAAAAAAAAGATGCTAAATATATTGCCAACTTCTAATTCACTTTTACAGTGCAAATTAAAGTTATTTAGTGAATTTGTGAGCCATGACATTGAAACAGTGCCTTCTGAAAAACTTTACTGTCCACCTGATCACCCTTCCACTGTAATTGTATGGATTCTCTTCTCTGCAATACTAAAATACCTTCAGACATACAAACACAAGTACAGAAACAGCCTGGTTTCTATACTTGGACATGTTTTCCAGCCCCACTGTGGATTATGCACATAAATCTATTCCAGTTTTACAAAAGAATACATCTAACTGAGTTTTAAAATATCCTTATTGTTGTATGTGCTGGCAAGGAAAGGCCCAGCACGAGCTGCAATGGCTGTAAGTGAACACACACAAGAGCTGTCTGTGTGAAAGATCCACTCTGCACTGGTGTGACATCACTCTCGCTCTGGGAGCTGCTGAGACACGGTGAGACTGAGCCTTGCAACCTGACGTGACTTAAAACCAAAAAAACGAAGGCCAGCCGGATTATAATAATTAAAGGATGAAATAATCTCTCTTGAAAAGCCAATCCATAGAAGTATTCATCTGGAACCATACAGAACTTCAGTTTTCTGTATTTTCTCATCTGAAACACAATCATTCTCACCTCTATTTATTTACACTGAAATGTCTCTTAATTTTCCAAACAAACCTTACCTGTCATTATAAATTCTATATAATGATTCCTTCTTAATTACTCTGCTCAGATGACAGTTGTCAGCTGAGCCAGAAGTGAAAAAATAGGCAAATTCTAATCCTACACCAGCCATAATTTCAGATTTGCTACAGAATTCATGACTGAGTTAAGTGGTAATGGCACCATAACGGATTTAGGGTAGAATGTCACCAGGACATGCATTTTGGTGGCAGCCTGAGGGCAACTTGTAAGTAACCATATTCCACAAAAATTATATCAAACAACAGGAGGTTTTCCTGCACTTTCAATGTTTATAGTAAATGAGAAAATTTTTCCTTTGACTTCAACATATATACTTTAAAATAATCTTTGTACTTAATCCTTCTAGTAAAATTCAACCCCTGAAGAATCACTTGTGCTGCACATGCTTCCTTTATAAGACAATATCATAATAGCCTTGAACCTAGTGTTTTGCTATTAGTTATTACTCGTGAAAAATGTCAGTAAGGATAAAAATAAGTTTAAAAAATTTCTTTATGAATCAGAAATGGAATCAGCAGCTTTTAGCCTAAGGCACTTTACCTCATGAGAGCCAAGCACTCTTTGGAGAGAGAGACATAGTTAATAAGTTCTCGAGGGGGAATACAGCAACCTGTAATTAATTTTTTACATAAAATGAAACCAGGCAAAAGACTGAGTCCCCTAGGAGTACATACCAAACCATTTTAAATTTGCACAAAGTTGATAACCCAATACAGATTTCCTATTTATTTTCAAACCATGATTTTTAAAATATACATCAAAAAACCCGGCTCTAGTAATGTATTTTTTATGCTGGACCTGTGCTGACCCTTCTCTCTAAATGGATTTCTAGCTATTATACCCTTTCCCAGAAACAAGCTTTTCAAACGCAGCTTCAGAAATATTTAGTATACATGCAATAATCATTTCAGTGCAAGGTTTTCTTTATATAATTGCTACCAAATTGGTTCCCATGGTCACCCTATGCATCATAGAGATACATTTGGCAGGTAAACAGCTCCTTAGCAACATTACCATTACCTTTTATAGTGCTTTTTAGCGGACAAATAAGAAGGTTTGCATTCAATCAGCAATAAACCCCAGTTTCAGTCATGTAGCAGATCTAGAATATCTGGCTCAGATTATCTGATTTATTCAAAGCAGTTAATGTTCTTGCCAAATCTCACACTGCCAAGCACATTTCAGGGATTTTTTTCAAGCAGCATCCTGTCCAAAACAGGAGAAGAAGGCTCGAGGTTTATGGGGAAGGTGCAGATCCTCAGTATCGAAGTTGTGTTCTGCACTGACCATACAAACAGGGCCGGTCTTTGAAGTCTTTGTTCCAACTACAGAGACTGATGACAAATATACATAAACAAACCTGACTTTGTTATTTGATGTAAGATCTTGTGGCAGATGTCAGACTCCCAGACTCTGAATGCAAAGCTGTCTCCTTGCTCAGAAACTTCCTGCACACCACTTGCCTCACACCATTTCTGAAGGAGGAGGGGATGCTCAAGGCACCTGGAAATGCAGGAGGTCACGTCCGTTTCTTGTTGCCTCACTGCTGACTGTGTGCTCTAGGCTCTCTTTTTAGTTCTGCCTGGTTTTGTCTCAAACTGCCCTCAACAGCAACAGCTCACTCTTCCCTCTTTATTCCTTTTACATTAAGCAGGAAATTACTTAAATTATTTTAATCTGCTGACAATGACTTAGACCTATATGTAGGGAAGTCGGAAAAATGCCACCTCGTTAACCTGATCTGAAATCCACCGACAGAAAACATTGTTTTAAACCTACTGCAGTATCTTCTCAGAATGATGCAGTGACAGTCCTAAAAAAGAAATTTTAAAAATTTTGAAAGGCTTTTCTGGCCAAAGAGTGTGGTAAAACAACCCTGAGAACTCCTTTTCTTAGGTCAAGTTGGGACCATGTAAGTGAATGCAGTGCCTCTATGATGTCCTTCAGCTTAAAGACACGCCTCTTTCCAAATGACAAATAGTAAGAAAAAAAATCTTATTTATACCAAAAATGAGTCACCTGCTCCAACTGTGCTCCCTATTTATTTTGTAGATGCCAGATAACTGTCTTTCAACTGTTGAAAATTCACACCCAAGACAAGCAGTAAAATTGTAATAAATGGTTTGAGACAGCAATCCAGAAGAGTACTTATCCCTGAAGATGCCACAAATGCTTTGCTTGGCTCACAGATACATATATTTAATGGGGCCACAGCCCAATGGTTTTCTAAGTAGGTTTAAGTCTCCATTTAGCTAACATGCTTAGTAGGTAACTCTGCATGGAAACACCAGCACTGTACCAGTTACCAAGCCCAGACAATTTCAGAGTTAAAGAGAGATTGCTACAAAGTATGACACTGCAAAAATAGCAGTAACAGGAGACTGTGAAATCACCATACTAGGAGAACACTGAAGAAAGGAATACACAATTTAGAAAACCAAAGCAAAACAGAAAAAAACTCCTGACTGCTTACTACAAACTTCCAGGATAAATGCAGATTTTATCCAAGCCAATTTCAGTTTCCATTTTGCCAGCAAGGGTGGCTCCAAGCCAGGTAAAATTCATCTCTCCTGCTGCATCCTGAGACCTGAAGGGTGGGACCAACCAAGCCAGGTCCCTATCTGATTTCCCAGTCTGCAGCTGTCCTTTCTCATTAGTTATAATGAGTCATTACATTTGTAAAAGTTACCTTAACTCACAATCTGTACTGGGAAGCGAAGAGCCAAACAGGAGGAGATGAAAAACCTGCAGCACTCCTGTTGCCAAGGTGCGGGAGATGGGAAAAGAGGGGAGAGCTCCTGAGTTGTTGCCATGACTGCAAGGAAAAAGGCTTTACTATGTGAAGAGCTAATCATTTCAAAATGCTCCATCCCTTGAGGATGTGCATGAACCTTGAAGGGAAATTTCACACTAAGCATTCAGAAGCTGTCATTTGCACATCTGTATAATTTTCTTGTGCTAATTCCACTTCCCTTTTATTTCTTTTTTTCTCTCTAAATTGGATGAACTGTAGTAGTGGCACTAAACTACAGAGCCTTGCTATATGCTCATTAACCCTATGTTTCAAAGCAGGAAATAATGAAAAGATCATTCCTCTCAAATTAAAATTGCATTCTACAGCCTTCATCTTATCACACAAATGCCAGAATCCTGCTACTAAGAGGCATGAACTAGTGATGGAAATTTCTAAAGCTTCAAACGAAGCCTTCCATTTTCGTAACACAGATCTCCTTTAAAATGCAAGGTGGATTTTGTTTGGCTTTAATCCATTTACGTACTTTCACACAGAGCATTTTCAATCTTGTAATTGTTCATTCAGCAACTCTTCTAATGCGTGAGCCCATAAAGAGGTGATTTGGTGAGGTTTAAACTCAGTTTCCCCCCCACCTTTCAATCTGTAGTACTCAGCCTACCCACCACACAGAAAATCACTCAGCAATAAAAGCTTGGCTTTATTTGGGGCTTAGTCAGAGCTAACTGTAATGGCACAATTTCATGAATCACCATCTATCAGGTGCAAGTGTGTGTTCCCTCCTCCAAGTCATGGATAGAAACTGGACATATAAATGTTCCAGCGTCCAATACCGTTCTGAAATGCCATTGAAACCACCCTGTTTCACTTTGCACCAATGGACTATGAGCACATTCCATTTGTTTCACAGCGAGAGGGACAAGAAAACCCAAAACTCCACAATGCCCACTGCAAGAGCATAGGAAGAATTTCACTGCAGGAATCCCATGACATTTCCTGCAGGAGAAACATTCACTCCAGACCTAAACACCGCTCCCTGCCAGCTCCACTTTCCTGCTAACAGCTCCCCAGCATGCGAGAGGGGCTGAGCTGGTGACAGGTGATGGTGGCAAACAACAGCTGCCTACAGTGGTTCAGTTCAAGAAAGCCACAGTTCATCTAAGGGACACAATTCTCGATCTGGTTATACCAGGAGCAAACGTGTTCAGGCAACTTGAGATCTGTGATCAGAGGAGCACAGTTCCAGAGAGTGAGCACTGGGAGACATGAAAGCATCGGGGCACTGTGGGGTAAAATGCTCAGCCAGACTCTAACTGATAATAAAAAAGAATCCGAACAAGCTCACTATGCCTCGGGTAATAGATTGCTGACTTGATAGCAAACATTTGCCTATTTTGCTACCTCAAAGCCTCCAAGTTCGCTTGGAACAAAGAGCAGAATTAATGCATTCTCATTACGCAGAAACCCACTGTAATTTAATCAGCTCTTTAGCAAAGACTTCAGCAGATAGCTAAATTTCACTTTTAAAAGGCATTTCTTCCACAGTACTGACGTTCATGATGCCACCGAAAACTTTTTCAAAGTCTAAGCAAGATGCTCAGCTTAGACAAGATGCCAGTAAAAAGATGACACACTTCAGCTTTACTTCTCACATTTTCGCAAACACAGGGACAATCAATCAGTTTAGCTGAGCACAACTCAAGTTAAACTAGACATTTATTCACTCATCTAATTTGTCAGCGTTAACTACTAGTTCTCCAGAGGCAGTCAGCATCTCTAGCCACTGTTAGTACTTCTCCTCTAACTTATATTTACTGCAGTGCTAGAAAAGAAAACAATCCTCTCCCCACCCCACTGCCCCCCTCAAATCTGCCATCACACAAGGGTCAAGGAGCTTGTCCGTGCAGTGCAGGGCTGGGTGCTGATGAGGATGGACTGGTAAGCAGGACAGAGCACAAGTAGGTACAGTCTAAATGAGGATGCAACTTTAATTGCTCAAGCAACCTCCAGCAGCTCGAAACTTGGAGTAATGCAGGTCTCACGGCAGTTCCTTGGAATTTCATTGATCTGCAGCTGCCTGCACATAAATTCCACCTTGTCAGAAGATGCAACCTGTAACAACTTCCATGCTAGACAGAGAAGCTCTGGTAGCTGTCAACCTCTCAAGGTCACCCTGCTCTCATCAGAGCAGCCAAGGGACAAACAAGAAACATGTCAGAGGAAGATGAAGAGCAGCAGCTGTGTAACTCCAAACCACCCACCGCATCCTCGTGTTTGGAATCACTAAGTGGCAGACACAGCTGGTATGGGATGTCTACACCTCATGTCTGCAAATGTCAAAAATCAAGGGGCACAGTCCAATAACAATCAATTCCCTTCCCAGATCCAGCTTGCCATGGCAGCTGGGAAGGCAGGAAGGGTCCAAATGTGCTAAATGCCTTCCCACCAATTACTCAGTGCCAAAGGCCACCAGGAAAACACACAGACAGCCCAGGGCAGCAGGGACAGGTTCATGGGGAGGTGGCTCAGCATATAAAGCTGTAGGAACAAGGAGGAAGCAGGGACATTCAAAGGGATGATGTTTGTCTTCCCAAGTAAACATTATGGTGATGGAGCCCAGCTTGCCTGGGGATGGCTGAACACCTGCCTGCCCTTGGGAAGCGGTGAATTAATTCCTTATTTTGCTCTGCTTGTGTGTGCACAGCTTTTCTTTACTTGTTAAACTGCCTTTACCTTAGCCCACAGGTTTTCTCCTTTTCTGATCCTCTCCCCCATCCCACTGGGGTGGAGTGAGTGAGTAGTGTGTGGGGCTTAGCTGCTTACTGGGGTTAAACCAGGACAGGGTGCTATGCCCCCGAAGTTAAAACTATTAAAATACCAGCTTCCAGGGACATAGAACAACCCAGAAGTGACCAGCTCATCAAGATGGCTGTGCAGAGCCATCCTACCCTCAACAACAAAGAGCTATAGATCTGTCTGCTATTGCAGCACTTTGAGGAAAAAACACAGCAACAAGTAACAACATTCTCTCCAACAAACATTTTTAACCAGCTGTTCTACTGGGAGAGCACAGCTTTGCTTGTTCTTAGCTTCTGTGGATGAGAATTCTCAAAGTTGAGAGTTGCAGCTCTTCCTCTAATGGCCTATTTTGACGAAAAAATATGAAATAAGCCATTACAACCATGGCAAGACCACTGTATTTCATCCCTACAATCATATTACCAAATGAGCAGATACTGGTAAAACATCAGCCAGTTGTTTCCCAGACATTGCCAATATGATGCTGACAGAAAGCAAATAGAATGGAGGTTTAAATCATAAAGAAAATGAGAGAGTCAGGAAGACTGGAGAACATCATCATGCCAAGAGGTCAAAGGGTTTTTTCAGCAACTTACTTCTTTGCCACTGGAAATGGAAAAGAAGTTTATAGGCTTCTGATCTTCAGAACAGTCCCTCACACAAAAGGAGAGATGATTTCAAAGAACAGGGACTGGATTACACATTTATAGATCACAGGCATATTTAACAGGTCAGAGGGCCTAAAAAGATTAAAACATCAATGTTTGTAGAGTAACAGCTTCTTCAGAAAGCTATGCCAAGACATCATCATTAAGCAGAGTTTGCCAGGCCCTAAAACCTCAAAAAGCACTTGTGGAGTGTCGGATGAAAAATCACAGAAAATAAAAGACAAGAAATTCAGTGATATTCATTGCCTTTCATCAGTTATTTCTTCAGAATGTATGTGTCTGACATGCATAAGACTAGAACTGAAAGAATAACACTTGTTGGATGTTGTTAAATCTTCTGTACTTGCCAGAATTACTTCTGGCAAGCAGAACTTTTGTAAATTTTTATCCAATTAGTATATACAACAAATGTTGCTTATGCACAGCTGAACTCAGCTCCCTGGAAAACATCCCTACAAATGGCCATCTGATTAGTCCCCAGCAGGAGGAACATACTGTATCTGAACAGGAAGATTGGGAGAAAAACAAATGACCAAAAAAAAGCAGTAGGCACACACTGCTGTGATCCCAAGAGAGAGCAGTGCTGCACCTTTCTCATCTGAGGCACAGATTCAAAAGGGTGGGAAAAAATCCAGCTTATCTTCCAAAGTCCTTTTATTGCCTTTTTTCAGGTCAATGACTTAAACCACACATCATCCTTCTGGAACCTAAGTGAAGTTTTCTGGTGCTCTGAACAAGTGATTTCAAAGACCGAAAATATCTGGATTCTAGTCCTATTTCATGCTCTTTCTGAATCCTGTCACAAAGTAACTGATGACTTCAATCACACTGCAACACTGATTTCCTGCCCTGGATCAATACAAAACATTTCTTGATTAGGTTTTTGGTGCTAGGAAGAATTTCATCACTATCAATCTTATTGACTGGCACCTTAAAGTACGAGTATATGAAGAACCCTGTATTTATTTTTAAACAAAGCTTCCACATGTACATATAGACTGAACTACAAACAATCCACACCGCCAAATAGCTCACAAAAAATGGGAAAGAAAAGAGACAAGAGAGCTGCGAAGGGAGAGGGAGTGAGAAACCAAGGACAGTACTGAAGGCAACAGATACTGGGCAGATTTCAGAAGCTGTGCAGAGTGCTGACAGCACAACTCCAAGAATATTTTGCTTAAATACAGACCATAGGCATGAAAATCCAACTGAAGACTCAGTAGACATACCATCTAAGACAGCAAGTATGTCACTTGCTGCTCTCTATTTTAGTGAGGAGAGTTTGCCTCAAAGTATGTATTGAAATCTAAACCGTAAGACTATTTTAAAATGTAATTTAAATGTTGCAAGTTCTACCTCCGGACACAGGTATTTATCTGACATATTTATATAGCAACTTCATCCTCAAGCTTCCATAAGCATTTCACAATCATGTATTTTCAGTACTGTACAAATATGATCACTGCCAGGGTGGCTTCCATAATAACCAGAGCACAGGATATCCCTCAGCAATTAAGAAAACAAACCCTGTGCACATTAATTTGAGTGAGCATTACAGCACACTCCTGTTCCCGCTGACTGCATTCAAGGACCTTACCCACATTCCACACTTTCACAGGAAACCCAAATTTTGTACATAAACCAGTTCCAATTAGCTCTCAGGACTGGCCCAGCCTGTGCGCTGGATAAAGCAGAAAAGCTGATAAAAACCTGGCATATGATTAATTAAGACTATTGCCATGCATATTCACAGGCAGCGTGAGCTGGAAGTGTTTAACAATGCTTAGATTTTGGCACTTTCCCATTTTCTACGTTGGTCTTTGCAGTCTCAATAGACTCATTGTAGCTGTTTTGTGTATATGTTTGTGACCTGTGTAGTTCCTATATGTCTGTGAGATGTTTGCTCTGCCTGCACTGAGCTAACCTCAGTGTGATTCAGAAAAACCAAAGTTAGAAGCACAAACTCCTTATTTAGTAAAAGGAGAAAAACAAGTACCACCCGGAAAGAACTGATTTCACAGACCTAGGATGATGACCTAAGGTGGATGCTGTGAAAACCTCCCTAAAGCAGCAAGTTTTTCCTATTTATTCTAAATATATATCTTCTCCCCTCTGCAGTGCCAAAGGTCTGCTTAATTCACAGAGATTTAATCGACACAAAGGAACAGATGGCGGGAGGCCAGTGTTCAAGCATGTCTGGTTGTGTAAAACAGCACACACTTCCAGTGTGTACATGAAGAAGCTTTGTGTGTGAAAGGGAGATGACTAGGAATTCATCTGGGACAAAAAAAGGAAATACAATGGATATCATACAGGAAGTTTATAATGAGCAATTGAGACTGGGTCCTCAGGACTGAGTGACACTGGTCACACATGTGGCCAAAAGGCCCACGCTGATGAGAATAGCTGCAGTCAGCCTGCTTCAGCCAGGAGCCAGTTTGAGAACATATGGCAAAACAAATGATTCAATGCAATCTGCTCGTTCTGCCGCTTCCCCTAAATATTGCTGTACTAACATCCTCTGCTTTTTGCCTTATTACAGTGTTACTATTTAAGAGCATGGAAAACACCTGTGGGGATGACAGAGACCTACAGAATTACTAACACGATACGCTGCTGTGGAGATTCTCATGCTGTTTGCATAGATCAGCTTGAGATGTTTACACATATCTTGCTTCTTACTCGTGTGAGAGAAAGGAAGAGAAGGGAAAGCCAGAAGGCTTATGCTGTTTGCTCCTTTTTCTTTTTAGCACGCAAAAATGGATGCATTCTCCCAGTACACCTGGATTTCACACCAGGCACCCCAGCTCCTACCCAGCATCACTGCCCTTAAAATTTGTGAGGCTCACAAGAAACAGAAGTTTTACCATTTAACTGCTATTCACATCCTTCAACTTTTTAAAATATCAACCTCCAGGTCTACAGTATCCTGAGACAAAAATCTCAGTAAACAATCGAAGGTTTGAAAACTTTTTTCCTTTTATCTAAGTGACTGCACAAATAAACACACTACCCAAGCAGTGACATCTGACACATCACTGTCACCACAACTCATTCATCCATCATAAGTCTTGCCATGTTTATTATTTTAAGAGCCACTGATTTCCCCCAGAATCAGACTATAAAAAACTCCAGTCTGTTGTTTTTTAAAATGAGCTTCTCTTAATGGCAAAAGGAAGGTGTTTGAAAATTTGAACTTTAAGAACTGAGACAACATGAAGTAAAAAACATATTCGAAGGTTTTCATTTAGGTTTGTTCTATAAAGCTCAGGCTTTAGAAAGAAATGTAACCATTTCTGGGGATCTTAACTACATGTACTCAGACTGACAGACTGCTCTTGGTTTCACTGAGGTTCTTCTCATGGTTCTGTCAATAATCTGCTGTGTAACCTTGGATTATTCCCTCCTCACTATGCTCTGCCTTCTCTTTTCTCTCTTCCTTTCTTGTCATTGTTTGGGTCATTAATCTTGACCCTTTGAAGATCTAAACACATACCTTGGCATATTGTAGGTAGTCCACTAAAATTCTGGGACCACTCACAAAGAACATTTATTCATATGGTAGTATTATATATGAAATTAAAGAGATTTAACAACCCAGTTTTATGTATGTGTGAAAATACACCAGAACAACTGAAAGCTGGTTATCTATCTGTATCTACTGCAACTACACATTATTTCTTTCTTTGGACATTTCCACTGCCAGCTCCAATTCTGGTTGTTATCTACAGAGATTCATCTTAGGGGGCACAGTACCATATCACAGTGCAGCTCCAAGTTCAGGTCTCCTTTATTAGTGTGAAGTCGCACATATCCCTTCTTCTTCACATACTGGTATCTCACAACATCTTCTTCAATAGCAGCTATATCAAAGCAAAAGACAATAATTAGGTCTCTGTAAGCTTACACACTGATCTTTAGAAATCATCAGTAAACAATTCACAGACTCTACCGTCCGACCTCTTCTCCTGGGGTACTGGCTCTTGAGGGATCCTACTCTGCAATTCATCTACGATAACCTTGCATTAATCTCTCTGCAAAACACTTGCCATTACAGTGAGCCACAAATTCTTTGAGAACCAACCAAATAATCTATATTTTAAATCCCAGAAGCATTCAGTATTACAAACTATAATTTTCAAGTCATGTCTACCAACCACAAATGTTACTTTGAAACCAAATTGCTTCTTGCCAATCCTGGAAGCCAAGCAGGTAGTCATCAGCCAACCACAAACTGCTGACATACAGAGACCTACCCAGCTCTGAAAACAAATGAAGCTGTTACTGGAGACTTTACTGGTAAGTCAAACCAAAGGATCAATCTAGGATGTTTCCATTCCCACTTTGCCAAAATGGGAATGTCCAGTTAGTCAGATATTTCTATACTCAGTCACCTGCAAGTCACTGTAACCTACCAAGTAAAGGAACTGAATTTGGTAAACATAGTTTTAGCAAAGTGTTCTATCTTTGCTTTAGTGCCCAAAGGCAGACCTTCCTCTACAAAGGGAAATACTAATGACTTAGCTATTTAATCAATATCCATGCTAAGTAAATGTTATGCATTTGTGTTTAGGCTGAAGAATAAAAGGAAAACTTTGTTGTATTAAAATGCATTTTTGCGTAACCTTGAAGAGCAGTAAACTAAAAGTTATCACCACAAAATTTGCTGTCATTCTAACCAATACCCAGCATAGGACAAAAAGGTGGGCAAGATTTTGTATGGTATTTGAGAAGAGATTATACTTCATTCCTAACTTAGATAAGGGGCTATCTCACTTTGTCATCCCTGGGCATAGAAAATGTCTCATTCATTTCAGTTGAAAATAAGTAACTGTCATTCAAAGCCAAAGCTGGATCATAATTGCTCCATTATTTTCAGAATAGGCTCACTGGAAAGTAAGGATATATCTGGTCAGGGAATGCATTTCCATGGCATCAGTACTGACCAATTACCAATGCATTCCTTCAGTCCTCATAAACGGATGTGTGCTAAGGAGCCCACTTTAAAACTGGGAAGTAAATAAACATCTTGTGGGTAGGTAGTTCTGGTACCTGCTTCATGGGTAGTTTCAGGCACCATTGCAGTGGAGGTGAAGGAAGCACTTACAGCTCCAGTAGAATAGTGAGCCTGTTTGCAGAGGAAAAAGCGAGAGGAAAAGACATTAGATCTTAGAATTTATCTACCAAAGATACTATATAAGCATTAGAAACACACAAATGTCATCCTTCTGAAGGCAGACTTTGTGCTCTAGCTCCTACTGAAAGAAACAAATACCCAGTGCAGCGATAATTCCCCATCTGTTTCCCACATTTGCTCTGATGAAACTGTAGTTAAGGCTGCTCATGCGCTGAGCCAAAGGGGCTTAATGCTCCCACTACAGTTTAATACATCACTATACAAAGATTCTATTATGAGAATTTATTTGTGTGTCCACGGGTGGAGATATGCAAGGAGTACTTCTAAGTCTCCAGTGCTGCTGAGTGAGCGGAAGGAAAATCCAGTGAAGCATGGAGATACTGTGGGGGAGAGCAAACCAGCCCCCTCCCACAGCCGGCCCTGCTGCGAGCAGAGGCACCATCCCATGGTTCCCAACGTCTATTTTGAGCTCCGTAATTCTTCTGCAGAAGGGAAACGTTAACGTCACACATGGATTTTGTAGTAAATTACAAAGATCTAATAAACCCAGGGACGTGCTTAGCAGTTCCAGGGAAATGCCTGTAGAGTCCAAGCCAGGTCAATGCTCATTCCATAAGGTTTCACTGCATCCTAAGCAACTTTACAGCTATGCCCATCCATGTCAAAAGCTGACAATCTGATTGCCCAACATGTGTAGAGCTCATCCTTGGCTGTGCTCTCTTTTTATTTCCTCCCTACTTTTCCTTTTTTTATTGTAACACTACAATGTCCTAAAAAGGGGCATTTTTGATCCTACTCCTTGGTCCTTACATTCCCTAATCTGTCCCTAAGCCCTCTCATTAAAAGCTGTATGCTGCACTGCTATTAGTTTACATGTAGGTGTAATCAAAGCAAGTGGGCACACACATCCCAGAATTATTAAAGGACAGAAGAATACCCTGTCTTGCCCATTTCAAACAGCCTTTGATGTAGGAAATCTAAATACAGCTGAATTGTTTCTCTTGACAACCATGAACATGCACCTGGAAGAACATCCTTTAAAATATTCCACTAAAGCCCTGCATTTCAGTAGAAAAAAAAATGGAGGAGCAGCTGTGGATGATTTATGTATTTGCCCACACCAGAAATGATTCACTTGCACTGCCCTTAAGGTGTGCTCTGTCTGCCAATAACTGCAGGAAGCAATGATAAACAAACTCAGCGTGAGAGATTACAACCTGAGAAAGAGGTTCTGCCAGCATATACATAAGCACATCATAAGGATTCTTCCTTCTTATTGTGCTCCAGTCCTCAAATGTTTAGGTTCACTTGCAATGATTTAACAAATAGAAACTCGCTGACACATACTATGCATGTCTAAGGAATCCTGATATGATTCTCATATTTTCATCTATGACAAATTTCTGTGTGAGAGAAACAGAAGGAGCAGTGTTTGTTTACACTGCAATACGGCCTCTGAGATGAAAAACAACTATTACCATTCTTGAAGAAGTCAATCAGTACCAAACTACAAACTAAGTCAACTTACTGCATTCAGCTTATCCACTTTCTTCTTTTCAGGAGCCTTCATAGTAGCTGCTAAAATATCATCACCTTTGAATTCCTTATAAAGCTCCAGTAAAGTCTCTCGGGTCTCTGTATTCGTATTTTTCAAATAGTAAGATGGATCTAATTTTGCTTTTTCTTCATCTAGGTAAGACAAAGTTCAATCACTCAGTTAAAAGAAACATTCTACTTTGTTCTCCTTCAGTTTATTACAAATCTAATTACACAAAAATTTTCCAGATATTAGTTCTACATTTTTTTTTTTTAAATAAAAAGGTCTAGCAACGATATTTATTCCTACAGACATAGTGACAAACAGCAATACATAAAACTGAAGAGAGTGGAACCCAAAATGGTTATGGCAATATTTACGGCAATAAATGCCAATATGATGTAAAGGAAAAAAATCAACTACCACAAAAATTTATTTGAAACCACTAGAAATTATCTAAGTCCATTCAATTCTTGTAAAATTTTTATATAACAATAAAGACAAAATACAGTTAGGTACAACATAAACTTCTGTGCTTCATCTCCCCACTGAATGGACAGGTCTGTGATGAAAAAATCCCAGGATCAGATCTTTAGTGTGATAGCAGGGGGAGGAGGTTGCTGAATTGGACTGTGGAATTTGATTTAGTTAATATTTTAATTTAATATTTTACTTCTTCCAAGTTGCTCTTGTCCTCTGTCTTGGTATGCCTATTATTTGCTGGATATTAGATATTCCATCTCTGAGATAAAACCACTTATTCTGACCAGGTAAATAGAAAGAGATGCTTGCTTGCAGAACAGATCATTTAAAAAAAAATTAAAATGCCCCAAAACCAGATATGAGCATAATAAGATAACCACTGAGAGATGTCCTTCCAGAAAACAGTCTATTCCATAACATCGTCTTTAGATTTTGCATATTCGGGTTGGTGTTTTCTCAGCCTACTACCAATTCATCCTTACCTGGATCAATTACTTTTATGTTGTTCTTAACATGAAAGAAGTTTGAGACGTTGAACTTATCCAGGTTTGTTGGATCCTGAAAATAATAATAATTTAAAAAATGAATATCAGAGACCTTGGCAGGCACCTATTCCATGCAACAGACTCGTGCAAAGGGCAGACACCACCACAATAAATAAACAGAGACAGAATGACTTCCATACTCCCCAAACCACAGAAAGATGAAAAATATACCCAGCAATCAACCCCAACCAACAGCAGCAATGAGCCTGTTCACAGCAGACTCCTCAGGGATCTGGAATTCAGTTCCAAACATAATATTACACATATATGGCCTACAGAGGTTACTAACAGAATTCAGCCAAGTCTACCCTATCCTAGCGAGAAGGAACAATGCAATCCCTTTCTTCTTTCCTTTGTTCTGAGTTTTGGTTTAAGACCTATGCAAATGCACATCAGCTATCTCCTGCTATTTATAACCCTGTGCCTGATTTGCACATGCTCTGTGAACTTTTGCAATGCATTTCAAAATAAAAAATAAAACCTCAGAGCAAGTCTCTGGAGTAAGAACTGTTTTGACAGTTGTTTTTTTTTTTTAACTAGAGCTTACAGAACTATGTTTAAATATAATAATTTAAAAAATAAAATAAAAATGCAATAAAAATACTATTAGGAAAACTCAATTTAGTGACCACTGGAGGAAAACAGCAAAAACACACAGTCCATTAACCGTGATTCTTTATATTATCTCTAGGCAACTTTCTGCAGAACTTTGACCTTTTGTTAGAGACAAGAAATGCCTACTGGTGATCTAGGTTACTTTATACTATTATTAAATAGTCTTTAATCCTCCTTACAATGACTTCAAGGTTTTCTCCTCAAGCTCCTCTGCAGCACAGAAAGGTCAAAGCATCAGCCCAGGACACCTAGTCACTTATGGAAAGTCTACCTCACAGAAAACAATTCAAAGTTTAAAACACCAAAGTAACACAATAATATGCAATAGTTTCTAGTTCAGGATAAAAATAATGCAACATATTATGCAAAGAACCATGACCTAACGTGCACAGTGTAATATATATTATCCTAAATAATTTAACAGAGCTTCTCAGACCGCTACAGTTGATAAAAAGTTCGACAATTTCATCTCTGCCAGAAGTAATGCTTAATACAAGCAGAACTAGTAGCTCTATAATTTATAAAATGGTCTAATTATGCCTTTCATTCATCCCTGAAATGGTATGCTTCTACAAAAGAGTGCATTTTTAGTTTCATTGCTGGTAGTAAAACCAAAACACATTTATGAAATCAAGCTGTGTGATTCCGTACCTTAATGTGACCTCCTGGCTTTCTGCTGTCCCCTTTCCCAACCACCACATAATAATTTTCTATTGTTTCCTGTCCTGCTATACTCCTCCAACAGATCTTCGCTGAGACAAAAAAATCTGCCAAAAATTACATCTTTAAGATCTTGATTTAGAAACAATCTTTAAATAAAACTACTAAGAGGTATGAAATTGGGACCCATTTTTTAGCCATTTTTGTTTCCTCTGGCACCAGCACTCAGGTGTATTTCTTATTTATTACCTTACATACATATTTATATATGTGTGACTAGAGATGATTTTGAGCCTTGCTTTCTGACAGTCAACAAGATGCATGGAGAAAGTCCAGAGAAACTGCTCCATGTGTTTTCACAAGACATTTTCACTCCCAAACACTCTTCAGCGATCATGAGCTGCAGCTTTCGCAGACAGCAATCATTGCCCTGCACATAAATGTACTGCCTCAAAAGGTGAAGTACTGCATACCCTTTCAGAAAAGGGAAAAAATATCTGTGTATTAATATTGATAGCGATAAATGGATTTATAGCAATCCACATCTGCAGTTATGGCAAAGCTGAAGGGCAAGACTGACTCCTGAAACCAATTTTTCACGGACAGAAGGGAAGGCAGCAGTAAAAATGAAACAGAAAACACCTTCATGATGTTCCTCTAAATAAAGCTTCTTCATTTATTGATTTATTGATTGCTTAAAAATAAATAAAGGGCATCACAACTGCCAGTGCCTTCCAAATCCCAGGGGCTTGTGCTCAGGGTACCACAAATCAGGTTAGTTCAGAGTGCTTCACAGCCGCAGTTCATTCAAACATCTGCGTGGCTTAACCAGCCTAATCGCAGGCATTGAGCAGCTCCAGCAAAATGTTTACAGTCCCTTTCCCAGCAAGGGTGTTCTCAGGGCTCTCCAAATCACTACCAGCCTCCCCTTCTGCAATGCACCCATTACCATGTGGAGAACAGCAGAGGCCACGGGGCAGCTCCCTGTCCTTGCAGACCAGCTGTCCATCAGCCCTCTGCAAGGGCTGAGACAACGGCAAACCCCAGAACTGAGAGCCAGGTCCTCTGCACAAGTCCTTCCATCACATCCTTGAGCCTTGCCCCCAGGTGGGCCATCGGCTCCAGTGGAAACCTTGACAAAGTTTTGGTTTACAGTGTTGTCCCTTGTATTCCTGATGGTGCAAAGCAAGAGTCACACACACCAGCGCCAAACCGGGTTTCCCTCTGTCAGTGGAATAACCCCTCAAATGGTTCCTCAAATTGAAATTTGAGTATCATATTGTACAGGACACTCTAGCACATGTTTATTCCTCCCTCTAAAATACAGCATCATGGTATACTAATAGAAGTTTGATTAGAATTAGTTTGATTAGAATTAGTGTGGATTAGAATTAGCATACTGTGAAAGTACTGCAGTGAATATTAAGTCAAACACAAGACATCATTTGCTTCTACCACTCTCAAGAGCAGAAGCACATCTGACCAGTCCAACCTGTGTTGCACAAACCATCTCCTTACTGATGGTACCGAGTCCTACAACATGAGATACACATTTTTTAAAGGTAACACTACAAAAATTTTGTAAGTTTGCACAGTCTTTAGACATATCACTTCAGGAAGAAAACTGTATAAACACTAATAATTAGCCTGCCAAGCTCCTCTCATTGCATCCGTGACAGTTCCTGGGCACAGAATCAGAGCAGTCCGAACAAGATGCTGCAGGGATGGGCAAACAGACGTACTCACATTGTCAAAGCCTTGAGCTCTAATGAATTAATTGCCTCTCTTGGTCAGAGAAAGGCTGGACTCATGGGGATGTTCCCAATTCTGTTAAGATTAAGGCCTGGGGCCCAAAGACCTAAAGACGTAAGTCCTGTGTAAGTGCACAGAAACCAGAAAGGAAGATGAACCATGGCCTACTTTTCTTTGTCTTAACATGTTTAAAAATATGTATTCAAAACACCACAGTTGGCAGTCTCAGGGTTTTTCTTGTTAAGAGTACAAACCATAAACTTTAGTTTAGCAAATTACTAGCAAAGATATGGACTTCAAAGGATTGCTAACTGTCATCACTATTAAAAATCTCTTATTTAATGTTTTCCTGAAAGCTGAGCTCTGAAAACAATTAATCTCAAGTTTTATTACACTTGTTTTTTTCCTGTCATTTTCTGGCTTTACCTGCTTAGGGAAACAGCTTGAACTCTGTTAATTGTAAACACCCTACACACAACCCCCCGAGAAGCAGGTTAAAACAAGCAGGTTTAGACTGTGTGATTTTTTTTGAGTCCTGATTTCTCTCTTACCATTTGGTTGGCCATGCTGCATCCCTAATTATCCTCAGGACTGTTACCCTCATATGCCGACCATCTCCCACTTCTTGACCTGCTATTCTGCACATCTACTGGTGCAGGATTCTTCCTCACAGAGACCTCACCCACAACCGTGAGGAAATCTGCTCTGACCTTCTGTCACAAAAGAGCAAGCGAGGAATAGCTGGGGAGTGAAATATCAATTAACAGTGTGCAGCTCAGCTACCTCCAGCTCTGCTCATTAGCTGTGCTTCCTGCCACAAATGTCAGTGGTGTTTAACAGCTTGTCGGGAGCCATGTCTTGTCCATAGCTGATTAGGTTACACAGAAACAATAAAACTGACATAAGGAAGCACATAACGGTATGAGGCTTTAACAGCAGCAAACCTGCCAGCATTTACCCAGACCTGGTGTCTCTTTCTCTTCCCCCATCCATTTCTGCAGTGCAAAGAAGATGCATTTCTTAGCTCCATCTACCAGGGAAGGCTCTCTGCAGGCTGCCACCAGAGCACTGTGCCCTAACCCTGGCTCAGCAGGGCTGGGCCTTTATTGCAATTCATCTGGCAAAGAGGAACCCCCCACGTGCCTCTGCCTCACCTGCAGCACTGCCACTGAGCACGGCCACACTTCTCATTAAATCCCCTGCCAGCACACAGCTCGGCAATAGCTTTGAAGGGTTTCCAGAGCAAGAATAATTTCTGCTGTATCCTCACAAACTTAAGTTTGTCTCTTGTTTGTGAACAGAGCCACAGAGGAGGATGACAAACCGACAGCGTGCTAAAGGGGAACTTGTTCTTCACTCCTCTGAACACTTCCTATCAAATGGGATATGAAAGCTGGATATTTCAGGACTCTTACTTTGTTCTCCTCAGGGCCTCTCACACTTGCTGGGATGGGAAGTCCACCACTGTATCCAGTAAAGCACTACCTGTCCCTGTTTGTCTCTCCACCTTGAGCTGGGGCAGGCATTTGCCTCAGCCTGCCTGCTCTCATATGAGGGAACCCAAATGACACATATTTATGTGCTTGCCATTAAGCTCCACATCATTACACAAAGAATAATTTGTATAAAATAGGATTGAAACACCCATGGAATTTACATTCACACTAATTAACGATAATTTCTACCAGACTGTTGGCCAGATTTTGTCACAAAGATTTGACAGCAGACATTGAGATCTAGCACTCAATCCCCCAACAATTTACTTGGAAGATAATTTCAAATTAGGTTAAACATTTAGACTGAATACTAGCTGAAAACCTGTAAAACATAGGACTGGAGGAATCATCTAGTTCTGAACTGAGCTCTAATGCAGTATTATTGCAAAAGCTGCGCTCAATCCCACCTTGAAATCAATTGCAAAGTGAAATGATGAACAGCAATGTACCAGAATGGCAAGCAGAAAAGGGAGGTAAGAACACTGCAGACAAGTGTTAACAATATCAGCTTTTCCATGACAGATACCCACTCTCCACAGATCTCCAAGTGCTTTACATCCTACCTTATCCACTAAGTGCAACTAATTAATCTTAGAGTACTCGAGCTGTCTGTCAGCTGGGAGCACATTCATGACATTTTCAAGGGATGCTGAGTTAGGTTGAGCTGATCATCCTTCAAGGTAAAGAATATAAGTGGGTTTAAAGTTATGAGAAACACAGACAACACACAACAGCATATTCCATTTAAAAGAGATATGAAACAGTACAGTTAGGAGAAAAATTATCTGAAATAATGATAAACTGTAAGAAGAGAGAAACTTGAAAAAATGTAAGACCTGCACTGCAGAAGATGGAAAGCTTGACTTGAGTTAGTAGCAAGATCACAAAGTGAAGAAAGGAAATTTAAACTTCAGTGTAAAGAGCTATAGTCTAAAAAACCCAGTCCCACTAGGAGTGCTGGTATCTAGGAAGGGTATCATATGGAATAATGTCACACGTATTTCTGTCATCATCAGCAAGACATGAAGCTAAAATCCATTACTTCTTCCACCTGAGTAACTCCAGTATTGGGAACGTATCTTGCACACCAGGATATGGTATTATTCTTTACCTCCTGCCCTGACTAGCCGGATAATATGGCCATATGTTGATGAAAACTGCCATGCTCCACCCCAAGGCATTTGCATTTCAAGAAGAAAAAGCAATTTCTGTATATGGACTATGTGTAGGAAGCACTGTGGATTCCTTCACAAAGAGAAGCACATCATAGATCTAAGACAGTATTATTAACAACTAAAGTTGTGATTTTGCTTTTTTTAGTTTCAAATGGGAAAAAAAAAAAAAGCTGTCCTTTTTAACAAGTCAATAGCACATAAATAACTACTACTAAATTCAAAGCGACCAGATGAGACAGTGCTTAGAAGAAAAGATAACAGGGAAGGATTATGATTTGTGTTTGAATAATATGAACACCAAAATCAGAAAAATAAATATTATACAATTCTGCCTCCTCTGAAAAGAGCAAATTTTTCTTGTTTTGTTTTTAATTATATATATTAAGAGCAAGGAGCCAAATTTGAGGTCATTTGCTATTCTGGTAAAATCCAAGCAGATGTAGGATTGTCCTTTATGTATCAGTAAGGAAAAATGTGACCATACTAATAATCTGTAAACATCCATCATTTATATTTTCCACTTATCATGTTGTATTTCACTACCAAACACAGGTACCCCATCTGTTTCTAGGACATTCAGAGTCAGCCTCTGGAAATACTATTTTCTATTGCTAAACACAGCTATTACAGACAGCCCTATTCAGCTGTTATTTGCAAAGCAAAGAATGTTTTTTATAGCAACTTCCTTTATATCTATTTTTTTGCCAAACAGCAGGGTCAGTGATACCAACTTGCTCTCAATTCCAGCTCTCTCAGATACCACAGCACTCAATTTACATGGGGGAATGAGAAAACAACAAAGTGATAAATTTCAACACAGAACTGAAAGGTTTTTAAGAGAAGGAGGAATCAGGGTAGAGCTCCGAAACACAACAGATTGCAGTCATGAACTCTGGCTAAGAAACAGAGCCACAGGTGGTGGAGCTTGGCAGTGTGAAGCCACCACGCTGCCTGCAGTGTTGTCAACAAGAGAGCTTGTACAGGAGACATCAGTCTGTCTTTCAATAATTTATATGAAGAAAATGCTGTGAGAAAATAACAACACATTTCTCCACCACATACACTGAAGCAATTTTAATACCCAGGCTAGTCATGCCACTTCAGCTTGAATCCTGGCCTCAACAAAGCAAGTCAGGGCTGGGCAGCATTTGAATAGAAGAAATCAAGCTCTACGTGCAAGTTTGTAGTGGGTGTTGTGCAGTGCAGTAAATGGCTCTTACTCTCCTCCAGCAGCCTGAAGCCATTTTAGATGTTTGTCGTAAATAATTCTGAAAAATATATTTAAAAACTGATCTGGTAAAAGGTCAAACTTTATCTGGTCAACAGCATTCAGATGGTCAAATCTCTTGCAGTCCAATCCCAACATGGGGGTGTCTTTGCTATTTCTAAACTTATTTAAGAAGACTGTACACTGCAGATGTTAACACCAATCCATAATGAACTGTTTACTGAAGAAGAATAAATCTACTCACACATTATGAACACCACCCTTAAATGCAGTGGGAGAGGTGCAGTAAATGTGTGACCATGACCTTGGACTGCACAACTACCAGAATCTACTTCATTTCGTATTAGACAGATTCCTCCAAGCAAGACAGAAACCCAACATGTGAAGAACAGAATGAAGATGAAAAATATTGATAAAAACTCACATAGGGAACGACTAAATTTTTAGATGTTGCACTTTGAGACTGAGGGGACTAGAGCACCTGGGAAAAACCAAAGCTAGGCAAGTAACAGGAATACACTCTTTACATATACATTCAATTCCAACCCTACAAAACATACAAAATATTTTTTTAGGGACTGCACATTTCAATTATTTGTTTGAAATAACTTAGTTTTCCATACTGGTGCACAAACACATTTTTAGGCACTCATCTTTTTTTACTTTTCCAAATCCATTATCAACCATGTAGTTATACTGAAATAACATTCTGTTGGGAGCTTTCAATCTGAAAAAAAAGCTGTATTTTTTGCATCCATTGGAATAAAAACATTTTACTTTTTTGCATTAGCTTGAACAACAACAAGCCCAAAGGAACAGAGGAAAAATATTTAAAAACATGCTGTTAGGCACTGGGGAGTAGGGAAGAAGGGCTACGCTTTATTTAAATTTAGACAGAAATTAAAAATATTTTTCTATTTGAATCAGACTGTATTAGTCTTAGTAGCAATTAAGTGGTCATGAGATGCATGCTAACTCATGACTTCAATAATAATGATCCTGGATTCTTTTTTCCCCCATTTTGAAATCATGTAAGCTTCAAAGTACCTCATTTTAAACAAAAGTTTTAGATCTTTGGACACTAAACTTCATCTGTAAACAAGTATCTTTTACTTTGTGAAATCTACAATGCTGTTTTAATTTAGGTTTTAATTATCTTAAAATCAGCAAAAGACCAACATTGGTATCTGTTAAGAAGAAAAACATTCCAAACAAGCAATTAGAGTTTTGCTACTTGTTTTACTCTACATTTAGAGAAACATTCTATGGAAAACACATTTCTGAAGCTTTGTCTCTTTTATACATCTTTGAAAGAGAAAGATGGACAATCCACTTCAGTCTTAACGTAACATGTCAACTTCCTAGAAGTATAAACACCTCACATTCTAAACATTATTTCTTTTGATACCACAGACCATGTGGGACACCTTCCTGCTCTTCCAGATTGTTATATGGTAAATATTACGAGTAAATATGTGACAAAATACAGCAAAGTTTCTCCGTTCAATCACTGCAGTTTCCTGCTAGAACAGCGTACACAGCAGCCTTCACCCTGCGCAGAACGCAGCTGCACGGTCCAAGGTGGGACACAGGAAAAGTTTACCTGCAGCGTGACGATGTCCTGCCGAGTGAAGGGCTCATCTGTCAGGAGATCCTTGTAGCTCTTTGGTTTTATGTTCAGCTGCTCAACTGCCTAACAGCCAGGCAAAAGACACACGTATAAAAATCAGATTCTCACAGGTAAATATTACGAGTAAATATGTGATGCCAATAAAATCTTTAAGTACAAATCATAAAGAAAAAAATTTCACCCTCATTCTCAACTGGCAGCTGCAATATTTTCATTGTGGGCTTTAACAAACGATAAGCTTTTTTTCTCTCATCCCTACAAAACTTGACAGTTTTGTGTGGTTTGTTGGTTTGGTTTTTTTTAAGAAGAACCTTGCAGTCTCCATTCCATAGTTACGCCTATCATTTAAACCAAATTAATCACAAAAGTATTGCCAAAAAAACCCCCAAAAACCCCTTGCTTTGTTTTGTAAGCTCTTACCTGCAAAAATCCCCTGAATCTGTCTTATTTACCCAAATGTCTTCTGTTCTCCTCAGACGAAGTGATAATATTTTCCTAGTACCTCCAGAATTCCATAAATTAATTTCATGTTTATAATAAACCAATAAATGCTATTGCTTCATGTGGTACCACACAGGGCACAAACCCTCTAGGCACAGCTCCTGTAGGAAGCCCAGAATTGTAAATTGTAGCAAACAGAGCAGGAGTTCTGCAGTATTGACATGGGTTTAACAAAGACCACTCCTAAACTCATCCTTGCTTTTTCACCCCAGCAGTCAAGGCATCCTGCTTGCAGAAGGAACAGAAAACACTTTCTGTTTTAACCTACTCCTGACTGCTCTCACAGGTGAAGACAGCTCTACCACATCAGAGTGGGTTTTCAAAACCATGATGAATCCAGCCTTTTCCTTGATTGCAATGGTTTCAGCTTGTTCCTCCCTCAGTATGTGAAAGTCCCATCAGAATTCAAAAAGCAGATGTTCCAGTGTTCAGAGTTTTTACAACACTGGATATGGATTCATTAATTGAAGGATTTATTTGCTACTGAAAAAATAAATAAAACTTGCTTTTACAGTAAGGATTATGCAAAGAAGTCACGATTAAGATTCCACTTGGGTTCACATAAATGCTCACAAAACACAAATAAAAATGCAGTTTAAGCGTCCATTAAGGCATTCTTCCTCCTATTCCCCCAGCTCCAGCTAAAATGCTCTTTTTTATTCACTGATATGAACAGAAATGAGGTAATTTGTGTTTTTGTGATGACACTGTATAATAAAGAAGACAACAGAAAATCTGTCTATTAATTCAACTGAGGAGCATATAAAAGCTACTCATTTTGATCTACAAGAGCCAGTACATGCAGATTATCTTAAGAAAAGGTTTTAGAAATATTATTTAATTCATATTCTAAGGTTGTTCCTATTTTGAAGCCTAAAGTTGCACAATTTGTGAAGTTGGTTCATCTCCTTGTACTTTAATTTCCCTGGCTGTAAAACAAGAATAAAACTTATCTGTCCTTCTAAAACATTTTGTGAGCTTGAATGAAGCGAATCAAATATAAGACATAAATAATGAAATGCAACAGAGAACCTACCTCATAGGCAAACACATTTCCAGTAGTCTTGATGGCCACAATATGGGAGTTATTGGTGAATACAGTAAACAGCACTGGACAGTGGTACTTGCCTGATAGAGGGAAAAAAATTACATTTCACATGAAGACCTGCAAGTGTTTTGAAATAGCTAATTTCTCTTATGTCTGTGGATGACATTTACATTAATTTTTAATATAAAGTGTAACTTCAGTGGGTATTTAATGGCATTTTAAACAAAATTTTGATTCTCCAGTGACAGATAAAAGTGCTAGAAAAAGTAACACTTAAGAGAACTATAAAACAAGGAAGGAAAATGCACTTTTGAAATCTATTGCCTTCAATCCCCCAACACAGAACTTTTTCCAACTTGCTTGATATTTATGAAACACTGCAATATAATTGTTATTGTTGTAATCTAAGATCTATTGATAACATGAGCCTGTACCTTGTACCATGGCCAGTGCTCTGTATCACTCAGGTTCCCAGGAATAAAAGTTTAGTTTATACCCCACAGAAAAGTTCACAACAGCTGTTGTGCTTTAAGCAGAGGGGAGCATTTTGTATTCGAATGTGGCAAGCAGAATGCCATTAAATCTGAACACGTTACTCAACAAGGAACCCAGCTTCTGCTCTAATCAAGCTGTGAATTTTCCCAGGAGGGTCAGCATAAATATTAAGCAAGTCAACAGCAAGCAAACTGATGGGAAGCAATGTAGGAGGAAAAAGAAAAATGTCTGGATAATCTCAGCAGAAAGCAATTAGAAGAAGGTTATTAATACTTAATCAGTTTGCTAGACCTGGGGCTTTGGGTGAGATTTTTGAAATAAGTTTGGCCTATTTGGTTCTTTTTTTCCCCTAATTAGCATTTGAAAATCAAAACCAGCAGGGAGGCCAGAACAGGCTGCCCACGGCACCTGCGAGGACAGGGGAGGCAAACACCTACAGAGATTGACCACGGCCTGCACTGTCAGAGCCAGCTCTGCCCCCCTGCACAAGTCAGAGCTCAGGACACTTTTGTGAATGCCACCAGGGCTCAAGGAAAGCCACTGCCACAAGGGACTGAAATTCAAGAAGTTTAGAACGGGATTTTTGGTAGTGCCATCATGGTACAGCCCGACTGATGGATCCAGAAACACACAGGTAAAATGTGAGGCCTTGTTCCAGCTGCATAAAAAAGAGCAAATCACCAAACTGCCAGTTCTGCAAAAGCAAAACAGCCAAGGGCACACACGTGTTGGTCTCAATGGAAGGTACTCAACTCAGGAGGGATCATTAAATGTGAGAAACTGCAATGCCCAAAGACCTTTCATATCATATCTGTGTGAACAGAAAACATTCTACATATGTAGCAACCATTCCACATGTTATGATTTAAAGAAAAGTTTACTGACGGACAGAAATGCAACATTTAATTTTCCTCTTTTGTTGGATTTTCCCTTGACTGGTTAATGACACAGAATGCACCTTCTCAAGGAAAAGGTTTCTAAGACTGTATGGCTGTCGTTGTTCCACCCCAACATTATGAACTGGATTTCTCTGGGGAAAGCACAATATCATGGTATCTTTCAAAAGCCTTGGCCACAGCGACTCCTGATCAATTTTTAACACCCCACTCTTGAGACAGATGGAACGCAAGGCACAGAAGAAATCCATCAGCTACAGAAAAGAGCTTGCAGTCCATGGATTTTGGTAAGATAAGGAGACAGACACTCCAGAATTTTATTCCCACCTAATCTTTGCCATCCTTGTTTCAAAGAAATCATTATCTGCTTTGTAGAAGATGAATTCATCTCCACTGTTCTCTTTTGTTCCCAGCACTCTCTCTTAGGAGGCAGATTTTATATCTAGCAGAAATAAAACTTGAGGCTGCTGTCTTATGTGCTTCTATTCATAAAATCCCACGTGTTCATTTAAGTCTAATCCCTTTTATAAACAAAAAGCTGTTCAAAACCAAGTGAACAGCAAATATTGCCACAGGCAAGTTAGAAATAAGATAACATTACAGAAATTTCACTTTTTCTGATTCTTTCCTTAAAGTAAACAGTACCTTACTGCAGTAGCAGCTATAGTAAAGGAAAATTGCTGAATAATTTACAGCTCCCCAGTGTAAAGAAAAACAGAAATGGAACTTTGAAGGTAAACATATCACTCACAAGAAGCAATTATTCTATTCAAAAGATAAAAACCATGATAGGGAACACAAACTACTTAATTTCACCATGAGTAAGACAAACCAGAATTTATTAAAGGACTCATTAAGGAAAAAAAAAAAACCAACAAAACACCATCACAGAAAATGACTGCACTTACCTTCACTGTTTTTAGCAAAATTCAGCTTTATAAGTGATTTGGCATCTAGTTTCTAAAGAAAATAGAGCATAAAAAAGATTAATCACAACAGAATGTAACCATGGAAATAAAAGAAAAGTGTAACATCACTGTTAGGACTTTAATAGTACATAGTTTATTAATAATATATTGCAAGTTGTCTGAATCACCAGAACCCTGGGAATTCAAGTCACAGACAGCCTACAAAAACAAGGCTCAGGGAGCCTGAGAACTGGGATACATTTGTTTACAGGGCTGTATTTGACACAGTGCAGTGCTAACCATGGGGAATCAGCTCGAGGAGTTGCACAACTCTTAGGAGAGACTGAAAGGGGAGTTTGCATGAAAAGCTAAGAGGCAAAGATCATTGCTGCTGATCAGAAGGGGTAATTCAGCAGGGACCTCTGATGAAAGTCATAAAGCCAGCAAACCAGTCTGGCAATCAAGCTCGATGCCTTTTCTGAAATAACAGTAATTTTCCTTTTACCCAGGAAATGTGCAGCAGAGCCCACATGACAGCCAGCAATAATAAAGAGAAACGGAGGCATGCGTTCTCTGGAGAGGCACCTGGGGTCACGAAGGGAGTTCCAGGAGGGATTGTCAGCCACTTAACTCCCAGGTAACAATTCCACAGAACAGGGAACCGAGATGACAGCCAAGGCTGGGATAATGTTCTCCAGCTCTGGAGAGGACACCGCAAGCTAAGCTACTCCTGCTCTCCCATGCTTCAGCAGAAGGATGTCTGTGGCATTTTTCTGCTGCCCTCTCTCTGGAAGGGTTTTCTGACATGGGAAGGGAAGAGCTATCGGGCTGGCAAACATTTCTGGACAATGAGGCTGCTCCTGTCCCGCAGCTTTCCCTAGACATGGAAGCTGCAAACACCCAAAATAATTGTGAGCCTTCAGTAACAGGACAGATCCACATATGCCAGTCATTCTATGGGTCAGTATGTGATTTGGGTACATCACTGGCAAGACAGGGCATATCACAACCCAGGTCACTGCACCAGCACAGCCCGCCAGGGTGGGCAGGTAGTGCTTGACTGGGGCACCCAGCTGGAGACAAAAGTCCAGCTCAACAAGCTGCCAAACTGAGTCAGGATCTGAGACTTATGAAAAAACAAACCCTTTGATTGTATCAGCTGTCAGAGACTGTTTCATTGCCAAATGGATCCTTAAAAGCACACACAGCACAGGCCTTTCAAAAGAAACAATCAGTTCTCTTCTCAAAACACACACCTGAAGAGATTAGAGAGGTTTTCATAACCCAGACAGCTCTTTATAAACAGCTACAAGTGGAGATCTGCCAGCTCCGGTGCCGACACTGCTACTTCAATCATTACGGCAAAGAGCAATGAAGAAATCGTGTGAAACTAAGTCAGTGGGCTTTCTGTGTCTAATCAAAATTCATACTCTTGGTTTACAGAGTACATGTTATGACAGCTGGACTCATTCGTTTATAGGAAGGCACTTCTCAAATTGTTCTCAACCAACTGGCAGGCTCAGCGCTGCCAGAAAGGTAACCATCTCTCTAATTTATTAGCAGGAAGAGCAATGAGAGCTAGTAGGAATAAGATGGGAAAGGAAAAAAGAGGCCAGGTTAGGTTATATTTAGTTATGTGATGGAAGACTAGTACCGCTGCTTTTCTTTAAGTGGATTCTCAAAAAAACCACCAGTATCTGCACACTGCTGGGCTACAAAGGACAGCAAAGGCAATGGCAGCTTCTGAAATGACTAAGTGAATGCAGAGCTTTATTTAGTTATTTATCTTCTCACAAGAACAAAATTATCAAAGAAGTACTAGGGGAACTGCAGAGCTGCCAAAATGAACATCTGATCCTGGACAGATCTGTTCAACCTAAACAACTATTAACACAAAGCAGCATCCATCTGTGCACATGTTGTGCAACAGCCCAAAAATTATGTTTCAGAAAAAGCTTCTCTGGAAATACAACCACTGGAAACATTGATAATTTTAATAAAGGTCCTTAAATTATCTCCCTGACAGACCTGAGCTATGCTCAAAACATATGAGCATCTTTAAAGAAAAATGGAAACAGTTCCCTAAGAAATATTTTAGCATGATTGAAGATGCAGATTTATACCTTGACAGAAATTTAGTAGAAAAGACAGACTAAACTGCTGTGCAGACTTTAAAGGTAGCAAAAGCTGCAGCACACTGTTTCATCTGTCAACATATGATGTATTGTTAGAAGTGCTGCCAAGTCCTCGGACTCTCACTCTGTACCCAGGGAAATAGTATGGTATTTCAGGTCATACCTTTCATAATATGGAAAAAGGTTATTTTTCAGCATCAGTTACTCATGGTGCATCAGCTGCTTATGCTGGATCTGCTCCCCACAGGGACCAGCACTTACACAGTCTTATGTCAACAGTAAATAAAAAAGCAGTGATTGTCATACAGGAGTTGAAATGCTGCCTGGAGCGGGAACTCTGTAGTGAAGTGCTGTATGAATATTATAAACTTTTATTGCCACACACTGGCCTTCAATCAGGCCTCTCTTGAAGAAGTGACCTTGGCATGTCAACTCACACCCTTTGGAGCAGCTCTGTGCTTTGGCTTGCGTGGCAAGGCAAGAGGGGGATTTAGAGCTTTGCCAAGGGAAATCTTTGGAGCCTCTGAACAGCAAAACCAGGAGATGATCTGCTACAAAGGATTGCTCAGTGCCCAAGACCAGGCCACAGGATCTGGCAAGTCCATACACAGCAGCCACAGAGGAAGGAGTCCACACACCAGGACTTCCAGGAGGTCCAGCTTTAAAAGACCTACAAATTACCCAGGATAGTGTGAAAAGACATGATATAGGTAACCTGCGTAATATTATTTCTTTCCTCTCAAGTTCTTCATTTCACACAAAAACAGGATTATCTTGCATGTGGGTGAATCTCCTTTAATTTATTCTCCATCAAAAGTCAAAGCTTTCCAAGCACATCACAGAGTTTGTTGCCATGGAAATGACCGTTATGCCACAAACGGGCGCTGATCTTCACGGGAAGAGACAGCAGGAGTGAATGAATCCTAAAATGAGTTAAAGTACTTGTTTTCATGTATTTTTTATTATTAATAATGCTTAAGAGAGAACAAATATTGCATACACAGCTCAAGTTCAAAACTATTTTCAACCTGAGTTTCCCTGACACACACCCACCATCCAGTTTCAGCCACACTCCAGTTAAGACAGCAGAGGAAAAAAAGTGTTTATTAAAAACACTTGATCTAATTAAGTTCTAAATTCCTAATGAAAATGAAAGGCCACAAGCATCTGCCACTTTCCTTAAGCAAAAATAAGAGCCACATATTCCCTTCTAAAAATATTTTATGCAGAAATACTGGAAAGCAGACGCATTTCACAGCACGTAGTGCCAGCTGCTCCACAGCAAGGCAGGGCTAAAAAAAAACAAATGCAAAACCGTGCGAGCTCTTTTCTCAGCTGACTCCTCTCTCACAGGCACACTTCCACAAAGGCAGCCAAGGCTACTTTTGGCCATGACCTACTTTCCTGCGGCAGCGAGAAGCCCCACCGCCCCGCGTGCTCTCAGCTGTCAGCTGACAGCCCCGGCTCCTGCGGGATCCCAAAGGGCAGCATCCTTTATTGATACCCAGGCTGAGGTTGTGACGCCACGGAGGTTAGTGGGGCACTGTGGCAGCTCGCGGATGGAACACGCCGATTGTTTCGAATTAAATCATTCTCTGTCATCGCTGTGTGTCTCATGCAGATATGACCTACAATCCCCGCACATCAATTAGTTACACTCTCTGAATCTCTTTGGTCTGGGGCTGCACGTTCTTCTTGTTAATGAGGCTCTGACCCTGTTGGATACGCACCAGCCTGAAAAGCAATCAAAAAGGGCTCCACTGATTCTCTACCCACACACGGGCAGAGTGGGTGACGTGCGGCAAGGGCTGCGTTTAGTAAAGACAGACTTTCCCACCCCACCAACAGTAACTGAGAAAGTGTTCGAACGTTCAGCACTTGGAGACTGGATCCCCTGGTCAGACACACTGAATGGACTCTGTCAGGAACACACAAAAATCCAGGGAAGTTAGGACTGGCATTGTCTGGCCAGGTTTTGGTAGCGGGGGGCCTACAGGGGTGGCTGCTGTGAGAAGCTGCTGGAAGCTCCCTCTATGTCCGGCCAGCTCCAGGATGGACATCCCGCTGGCCAAGGCTGGGACACCCAGAAATGGTGATACGGCCTCTGGGATAACATATTTAAGAAGAAAATCTCTCCAGGTCCTTATCTCAACCTTTAAACCCCCAGTTGCATTTTCTCTGCCCTGTCCAGTTGTGGAGGGCAGTGAGAGATGGGCTTTGGCAGTGCCTGAGGTCCAGCCAGGGCCAAGGCACTACGTGGGGAAAAATTAACATGCCACATCTGAACTGGCTGATAACATGAGGTCAAAGTCACTCAGAGCTAGTGTGGACATTTGATAGTTTTTCACCCCACCAAAACAAGAAACACAGTTACCTCAAGCAGAAGAGAAAGCCAGAAAAAAATACTAATACTGAAACACAGTGTTGCCTACCAAGTGCCAAATTTAGCTTAACAACAGCAAATGAATTTTGCATTAAATTCTTTGGTTTCTTTAAGGATGAGACCTGTTACATATAACTTTGCATACAACCCCCCATTTTAAGAAGCCCTCTTACAATTTTCCCTGCTATAAAATCCTCCAAAAACAAAAAGGGGATATGAATTCAATGGATAGTACTGGAATAATTCCATGATTCCATGTATAATGTTACTTATTTCAGATCTTGTAAATGGATTTAATGATGATAAAGGGCATTGGAAATCCTCAAGTCTACACATTAGGGTACATAACTGGAAACAGCAGCACTGTTTTAACAAGATAAGCCATCTATACATAGTGTAACACTCCATGAAAAATTTGGGGTCAGCAGCCAAGAGGCCAGAACAGTCTCGTGATTTAAGGTACCATTTCTATGTTCAATTCAACAACAAAATGCTAGATATTTATCACAGCTGCCTACCTAATGCTAAATAGATACCCTCAATTCACATTCTTGGATGAAGCTGCTGTTTAACTGCAGTTTTCATGTACTGCTGAGCTAGAATGGAAATGGACACAAAAGATCCTTCATTACACACTTCTAGACCACTGTATTCACATATTTAAAAGTTAATTAAACTGACACCATATGGTCACCAAAGCCTTGTCCAGAGAACCATAAAGATATGCTTGATAACACACATGGCTCACAGATACCAGCAATAATGCTGCTCCATCAAAGAGCACATTAACAGAAATTACCATGAGAAAAAGACATGTAGCTGCATGTGCAAGATCAAACCTGCAGTCTTAATGCAGTCAGAAGTCTACCAATCCAGGGACCCACAGCCAAATACAGCACGGTTCAAGGAAAATAAAGCTTTGCAGAAGCACCAAAAATCTAGTCTCCAATTTTAGTGAAAAACAGGCAAGTAAAGATCTGTGGGAAACCTCATGCTGCATCTCATTTAAGGCTAGAGCACTTCACAGCTGCTAGTTTTTCAAGTGTCACAGTCACAAAATCCCATCCAATGTGCACACTTACACCAAAACACAGAAAAGGAAAAGAAGAGACCATCTGTTCAGTCTGTAAAACCTAGATGTAAATACTTTTTTTGCTGTACGGGACATAATGCATTAGAAATAACGGTAGACACATTTATCTGCCTGTGTCCAGAGGTGGGTTACTGGATCAAACACTGCCCACCACCTCCACAGTCAGCAAGGTGTGAAGGAGGAACAGCAGATTGGCCAGTGACTCATGACACTGGAGGGTTTTAAATGTCTTTTTTTGATAAAGCACTTGAACAGTAAGTAGAGACAAATCTCATCTTCTTTGCTCTCGCTGTTTCCCAAAGATACAGGGAATTGAAAAATAAATCCCCTTTTTAGGACAGATAAAGGCTAACTCTTAGTAGTGCTGGGTACACTGCTGTACAACACACAAAACTCTGGAAGAGAAAGAACCAGCAATCCACATTTGTCAGCAGCAAAGGAGAGTGGGAAATTTTCAAAAACCCCAAGAAAAAAGGAGTTATCTGTCAGGATACGACTCAGCGGGATTTTCATCCCCTTGATGCCCCCTGTGTTTTATGGCCATTTCCAGTTATGACACATGACTTCCCGGTCATTCCTCAGGGCAGGAATCATGTCCTCATATGTTTCTATCCAGAGGCCTTGAAAATTTATGGTCACTAGTCAAATATTAACTCATTTAGTCTGTTGACTAAAAGCTAATAATTTCTGAGGCCAATGAGGTAAGACGACATGGCTCAGTTGCCGCATATTGAAGAGTTCATCTCGTTCAAAGTGGATTCTGGGCATTTGAGCAGCAGCCTGTGTCTGCTGCCCCAGACAAAAATGCACCTGGAGAGAGATGCCTGAAGATGTAACCACCCGTGTCTGAAGGGCTGCTACTGCCCACAGAAATACAGGCAGCAACATTCTGCTGCAAACAAAAAAAAAAAAAAAAGAGAAAAGGAAGAGCTACTGCTCATCCTGCCTAATTCTAACTTACAAATAAGTATCTGCTTCTGAAATGACCCAGCCTACCAAAAGAAAATGCAACAAATTACCATTTTCTCACAGCACCCTTCCTGTCTCAACACATATACTGAAATGGTTTTTGGTTTTACCCTATGACGTGCAATATATCAAAGTATTATCAAAGTATTCCAGGAAGAGATTAGAAAATATTCCCACCATTGTACCAGGCATGCACACAGCATTTACTGTGTATGATTAAGATTAACTCTGTTCAAAGAAGATATATTAAAATTTAACAGATGTGGAGGAGAACAACTGTGACCATTTAGGGTATGGAGAACTTGAAGGCACGAAAAACATCTGACAGGAAAATACAAGTCTCAACAACAAAATGTCAAGAAAGCATGAAATTCCTCCATGCCAAATATACAGCCGTAAACACTAACAGAGAGAAGTGAAATTTTGGCACAAATACAAACGAGACTAAGCTGGTCAAACCCCAAATTTACGGAAGATATGTATCAGATGAAAAACCATTAGAAGAAGCTCTCAGCAGCCATAGCAGGCAGAAAGCAAACACTGGTTCAAGACAGAGCAGGCAGTTTGCAAGGCAGACTGAGAGAGCCAGAGACCTCAGACAGTTTTCCAGTTTTCTGTTCCTGATCATTTCACTCCTCTTTCTGCAACACATGAAAACCAAGCTGGATTTGTCTGAATCATTTTTCAACAACAAAGCTTCCCTTGGCTTTATTTCTGTAAGCTTTGTTCTCTGCTCTGTAATAAGCTATTACTCACCCAGAACAAAACTGTATTCCCACCCCGCACTGAAACTTTTCTTAAAAATAAACAAGGAAAAAACTTCACTTCAAATGTATAGGAAAAATATGTCAAGTTTAACAAAAGGGGAAAAAGGGGCAATTGACATTTAAACTTATGCAATAACTGAAGACCTGAGTTGCATCAGACAAATTAAGAAATATAGTTTGAATTTCAAAGCTGAATATGTGCCGACTTCTTCTGACATGTATGTGAAAGGAGCTCTCTAGAGAAAAATTTAAATTCTCATTTATACATCACTCATATTACATTGAAACAAGACCTGAAGTTACTGATCCACCTAAATGATCACTCATTTCCAAAGCCCCAAGGAGAAAACACAGCAGACTGCTTGGATTTCAGATGCTGTGCTCTGATGTTGAGGAAAAAAAACAATGTAAGAAGGATATTACTCACTCCTGAATTCTTCTACACACTGAAAATTATCTCAACTGGTCAAACTATTTTGCTCATAATTAGACACTCTAGATTTGGAAAACTGATGTGGACATAGCCTGCTTGTGGAAGGCTGCACAGCATTTTCCTCCCAGTATTTTGTATCTAGACAAAGGATGAAAATGCTCAAAGTAAGCACAATCTCTTTGGAAACAGTAAGTGCAGAAAACTTTTCAAGACAAAAAGATGAAAAATCACAAGGAAAATCTGACTCCTGCTGCAACGTGCCATTTTTAGAAGACCATCAGAATCCTGAGGTAACATTACAACCAGGTTGCAGAAAGGTCTCAACAAACACTCTGAAAATGCATCCCACTGAGCATTATCTACAGCTATTACATTTTCCTGACAATGTGCCCTGCTACACTAGCCTGAAAGGGGTCACCTTCAAATCACAGGTTTTTGTCTGATGACATCCATTATTTGCTGCTCATTATCTAGAAATACACCTGGAACAACACAATTAAAGCAGCAATCTGCAGTAAATTCAGACAGACCATCTGAACTGAGTTAAAAGCCATTGCCACTGTTGATTTAGCCAGTAAGAGTCACATGAAACTTGATCTTGTCCTCTTCCCAGTTCAAGCCAGAGGATTTGTTCCACTTGACTTGGGGCTGGATGAGTTTTGGTTGTGACTGTGATCTCAACACCTCTGACTCAGTGACGTGTAGGGCTCATCCAACCCACTTCCAGGAATCCATTCCTGAAACACGGCGACCCTGCACTGATTATGTGACAGAGGTGGAAAGCAATTTGTAGTGAACCATAAAGCCCTGGCTGAAACTTAAACTGTGCTTTAACACCTGTCCCTACAGTACTTGGTATTTCCCATACTGCTCACACACTGCAGTATCTTTATTCAGAATATTGTAAAAGTAGAAAAAGACCTAAGCCTTCTTTCTCATTATGTTCACTTCTTGGGTAATAAAACAATTATCCATGTTTTCTACTTCTATCTCTATGCTTTTAAAATACAAACATGGTAAAAACACTTTTATGTTTAAGGAAGTTTTACCTTTGCTCCAATTTCTGCATCCTTTTCAGACAGGATTTCCCTCATTTAGACAAAGACTTTAGTGCATAAAAAAGAAAGTGCTGTAAGGTTGTTTGTTCCTTTTTTAAGTGGGATTAACAAATTAACAGTAAAAGAAGTAATCTTCATATCCTCTTCATTAAACCAGGTCAGCAAGCTTCACTGCAAAACCAGCAACTGATTTCTATAGGATCTATGCAACTGACTGAAATACAGTCGACCAAATTGAAAAGAAATCATGCTTTCAACAATAAAATGAAGTAACAACAGCCACCAGCACTTGGGAGACAAATATATTTAAGGAATGCATTTGAGAATGATTTTCCAAGTTTTGAAATAACAGATTTGGCTGTAATTTTTTCTTTTGAGAGTAAAAAGTTATAGGTTTTGAAAGTGCCTGTAATCATCACGGCAAACATCATCTTACCAACCTTACTTCAAAGAAACGATTAAAAAAAAGGGCACTGTTTACATTCCTCATGAGCAGAGCTGGAGGGAGGAGGTGTCCATTGCAGGCTGTCATTGCTGCAGGGCATTGCAGGTACAAGCTCTCTGGTGCTTCCAAAGCCTGGATCAGACAGGCTTACTGCAGGAGCCAGGCACCTGTACTGCCACAATTATTTGATCATGTTAGTCATAATTTCACCCCAAGTCAGCTTTATTTGGTAAATACAGGATTAAAGAGTGTGGGAGAAAAACAGCAAATATTTATATGGTACACAGAGCAAAGCTTTGTGTCCAGCTCCCTCTTTTTAAAAGGCAGATGTTTCACTGGGAAAAGTCTGGGATTTTTAACCTTCTGACTCCAAAGATGGTTCTCATTTTCCATGTCAGTGGCTCTGCCTTCTACTACTTCTTCATATGCACCAGACTCCTCTTTATGGTTATCTTCAGAGGCAGCCCAAGCAAAAGGTTTTTCTAACCCATAAAAAACCCTCAGAATTTATAAAAAATTTCCTCCTTAACCTAGTGAGAAGCTAAAGCCTTGTGACACTTAAGGAAACACCCTGGCCTGCAGGTCTGGATCCTAACCTTGCACAAGACAGGGCAAAACACAAATTCTGTTCTGCCTCATTCAGACCAGAAATGTGACCCTCATTCTCATAAATCCACCCCACAGCATCTTCAGGTCTCCTAACCTAACTCTTAGGCCAGGCTAAATTAACTGGATTGAATTGAGTTAACTGGCAGAGTCCAAAAGAATTAAATTCCCACAGGAAAGGGAGAACAAGGACAAACACAGTCGCTACTTCTGAGACAGGGCAACAGAGATATTTGCCCAAGGTTACAGAGCCTTGATAGGGGCTGAAAGTACAGCCACAACAATCTGGCCTGCCCACACACAGTCAGAATGTCACTGAACCAGAGTAGAAAAAATAGGCACTGACATCAGACACATTACAATGCACGGGAGGAAAAATAGCTCAGCCCACATATAACATATCCATGCAACAAAGAACAATTTCCTTGAAATTCCTGTCAAAAGGCACGCTGATCTATCATCTGTTCATATCTGAGATTCCAACCAACCAGACATGCTCTGGCCAATCTCCCTCCTCAAAACAGGTATCCTGAGCCCTGCTGGCTGCCTCGCGTGGACACACTGGTCAGGCTGTCAGAACGTCGCTACGTGAAACATCCTGGCAAGCCTGCAACTCTCTGCAAGCCCAAGAAGCCAAAGTGCTGTTGTCAGTTAAAAGGAATGAGCTAACTATCACTTTCCTCTTTATTTTATGCAATCTTAGCATAAGGATAAGCCAGGGCAGTGTCCTGACAAAGCTGACAAAAAAAGAAGTGAGCCAATGCCAACTGACAGGCTGTAGTTCAGCTGCAAGAGATGTACTGTTTCTTCCAAAAATTATTGGTGTAGCAGTAACACAAGCATTTTTTACCCCACTGCATTCTTAAAAAGGCAGGAAAAATAAGTCTAAAGTTATTTTCTAGAATAGCTCATGGTAAATTCTAGACAAAGGTCAATGGTGATTTGCATTATAGCATTTCTTTAAAAACAAAGGCTAGTCCAATAGTTTAGGATTCAGAAGAATCAGGAGTCCCTTGTAGACCAGTTCACAAACATCCAATTAATAAAAGACTAGCACAGTCCTACCCCCTGGAGAACAGTGAAGATAAATATATTAATGACTGCAAGGCTCTCCAGCTCTCCACTGAGGGGTCCACTTCAGAAATAAGACAGCTAGACAGACCTAGTGAGTGCCAAGAGTGCACCATTAACACCCCATTCCAAGTGCACTGACTTCTCTAAAGCACCTGTCCTGTAGCAAACCACAACTAGAGAAGTACAAGCCACAAAGGGTTCATTACTATTTTTTACTTCAAGATAAATAAATGGAGAAATTCTCCAGAGCCTCATCACCAACCCGGGCAAAGTAACTTCACCAGTCACTGTACACAACATGGCATTGCAGCTAATCTGGTTTAGTTGCTTTCTAGATAAACCCAGAGTCCTGCGTTTCTCTAAGTCACCAATTCATTACAAAAGAGACTTTCTGGTTTCCATGAACAAGCTGCACAGGGAACAGAGGGTGCACACACAGTGACAGATACAACAAAGGACACAACAGTTCAGAGATGCACAAATTCAATTCACTGACTTCCTCTGCCACCAGCCCGGTCTTGTGCCAGCACCCCCTTCCTGCCCAATGCCATCTTCCCCCTCAAAAAACGTGAGATGCCCCTCTGGGAAACAAAGCCTAAATTATAATCCTTCTTTCAATTCCACTCTTCAATTTAGAGCTCCACAGGACTGGATTAAGCAGGGTTGTGTGCTGTTCTGGAGAACAAGCGTCTCATTTTTTTTCCAACTGACCTGGAACACCTTTGCCCAGTGGATGAGAGAGCTGTACAGCACCAGTCCAACACAGGAAAAAAGGGGGAAGAAAGGGCTCCCCAGACAGTGATACAGATGAAAAGGAGGGATGCAGACTGAGGAGAGCTGGAAGTGCACCACAGACCAACTACAGAGCCCAAGTCTGGTAAACCAACAGGTCTCAAGGCCTGACTTCATTTAAGCATTTATGGTTCACCAAGTCTATTCTGCAGAGTCTCCCTCTCTCTATTACACAACACCACCAGGCACATTACACTTCTTGCTTAGCATTTACTCAAAGCAATTTTGAACCACAGCATGGTTCAGTCTTCAATGAGCTGCTCTGAGTGAAAAAAATTGATTTGGTAACACCCCAAAATTCCCAACCAATGCAGAGAGCAGCAAGGTAGTGAGAGGCTGGCAAAAACATGAAATAGCTGTGATTTCATTCCTTCTCAACAACACATCGGCCTCTTCATGTGTGAAGAAAGACCTTCAAAGACCCCATTGCACAAACACACCTGCCAGAAAATACTGAGTCTCAGACAGGCTGTTCATGTTTAGAGTTTGGAATGTTGCATCTGTATTTAGCTTTTCCTCGTATTTGTCTGACGGGAAAATCTTTAATCAAACACAAGATGTTTCAGAGGGAATCTCACAGCCCAGAGCCATCGGTAAACCTCCCCAATGCTGGGCAATGGCTGCCACCCAGTGCCTGAAAAAGTAACTGCACACAATATGCAAACGACAAGTTTCTAAAAATTTTCCTCTATGCGCTCATAAGCAATGCACTTTAGCACATTAGAAAAAAAAAATTCCAACAGGGAAATATCTCCTGTACTTCATGTTTATTCAGTGCTTCACAACTTCATGCTATGACAGAAAGTAAGCCCTTCATAATTATCATTTATGCACAAAAAGTGGGGGAGAAACCCACAAATGTTTCTCTCACAGTGAACTATCATGACAAGCTCTCTGAAATATACTGTCATGATAACTCAAAAGATTTTGTAGTGTAAGGTTTCCATTCATAATATCGTCTATTAATCTCCTTAATCTGCATGATGTCAAATATCTTTTGGGTTAGGAAATATTGCTGCAAATTTAATCTCAGATGCCAGCCCCTTGTCCTGTAGGGACCAGAATTCTGCTTATATGAGCCAGCAGTAGAGTCTTTTCCATCAGTGACCAGTCAGGCTTTCTGGGCAGCACCAGATTAAGAACAGTTTGTATTTCCATCTATACAGATGTTCATTATGCCACAGCTGGAAGGCAGGCAAAATACCTTGGGAGCTCACAGAAATGACCCCCACACCTCCTCTGCCCTCCTATTTACAATCCAAAAAATCACAAAAAACAAACAGATGTAATGCTCTCCTTTCTTCCACATCTTCAAAACTGCACTCCCATTCAACCTCTTTTGCTTTCACTAAGGCGTTTTTGTTTCTCCAACACATTACACAAGAAACGGAGCATAAGGAAAGCAAAGACATGATGTGGATATACCCATCATTACTCACTTCTCCTGTGATTGGATTGGTTCCATATTTCTTTATCCAAGGAACAATGCTCCTGAAAAGAGAAGGGATAAAGTAATACATGACAAGCACCATCAGAAACCTCTACTGATAGCTGTGATTGTTCTGGCCAACTTTCTAAGACCAAATGATGATTACACAGCCCCAACAAGTTCAACAACACAAAAATAAAGCAAAGCACAGAGAGGAACTTACAGGATGTCAAAGACTGTCCCATCTGGTGTGCAAACTGGGTATTCAAATGGCTGCAGAGACAAACTAGAAAAAAAAGAACACACTCCTGTTAGCAAAATCAGCCGGAAATCATGATGTAACAGGCAATCGCATTCAGCATCCCCTGTTAGGGATGCTTCCATAATCCTGGCAACTGTTAGCTCATAGATATGGAAGGCAACTTCTTGAACTACCCAATTTACAAGGATTTCTAACCCACTTCTACCAACTCCCTTCCTTCACTCCTGCATTTCAAACAGTATAAACAGCAAAAAAAAAAAAAAAAAAGCAGAAATATTCTTTAATCTACCTTAATCACTATCTCAGCAAGATGAGTTACTGACCAAGCACATTGTGAGCATAGACAAGTAGATCTGAGCCCTGATTACACAGATTTGAAAGACAGGGATGTACACAGAAATGGTTCTGCATTATTTTGTCACTTGTGTATTCTTTCAGCCATCAGCTCCAACCTCAGCAGACACTCATCATGGAACATGGACACTGTTTCAGTTCTCATTGAACTTTTTCTTGTCACACTTCGGCCACAGCAGGCAGTCAATGAAAGTAAATGCCTCAGAAGAACATGGCTTTAGTTCAGTGTCAACAGCCTGCTAAACAGATGTCTCATTTAATAATGATAATGTAAATTTGGTGTCTTACCTGCAGTGATCAAATGATAAACGTCTGAAATTGGTTCGTGGAAGGTCTGTTTATTGAAAAAGAAAACCCACAAACAGATTTTAATAAATACACGGTACTCTAGGTAATGAAGAAACATTTGGTTACATTTTGCTACATAAGCATTGGCAATTTACTGACGACAAGGATAAACACACTAAAGTTTGCAAAACTGTAACTAAAATTTCTGAACTGGAATTACGCAGCCGGAAAAAGATCACAAGAGAGCTGTGACAGACCGACAGCGCTGAGTTTGAATGTTTGAATGTGGTGATTAACGCTCGGGCCCTGTCCCGCCAGCGGGCACAGACCGGCTGAGGGCGGGGACGCTCGTGCGGCCGCAAACGCGGCATTTCCGAGCAGGACCGCGGGCTCAGGCCGCAGCCCGGCGCTCGGAGCCGGCTCGGGGCTCAACACTCGCTGCCCGCGGGGTTCTGAGGGAGAGGCCCGGCCCCCCTTTACCTGCTTTCTTGCCGCCGTAGAACTGCGTGTACTCGGCGCATGTGATGTACCTGCGAGACAAGGGGGTCACTGAGGGACAGCCCAGACCCGGCCCCGGCACAGCGCGACCCCCCCGCACCCCGCCCCGCTGCCCCGCTCACATCTTGTCCTTCTGGTGCTGCCGCTTGCCCATGGCGGCGGCTCGGCCCG
>VZTX01011480.1:0-20424 GCA_013400915.1 Pardalotus punctatus
CGACCCCATCACACACCCTGAGCCCCCCTGAGCTCATCACACCCCCTAAACCACCCCTGTGCCCCATCACACCCTCTGAACCCCACATACCCATCCCAGCGCCCACAGCCCCCCTAAACCCATCCCTGCCCTCTCTCACCCCCCACACCGCTCCAAACATCCCATGCCTGGTTCCTCCTCCCATACTCCCTGAGCCCCCAAACCCCTGGATCCCTCCCATCCGTTCCCTGACTGACGGCCCCCATTCATCTGACCCTCTCTGTCCCTCAAACCCTTCCCCATTCAAAAGTTCCCATTTAGGACATAGCTCGGGATCATCAGCATTTTATAATTTATTTTTTCCGATAAATATGACCCCACACCCCAATCTGGGGCATTTCAGGTGGAAGATTTTGGAGGCACAGGGAGCTGGTCGGGTTTGTAGAAGGCGGCTTTTCCCTTTCCTCCATCGGCCCCAGCCCAGCTGTGTCCTCACGGAAATCCTTCCCTGGGAGGGGGGGGAGGCCCTGGCACAGGTGCCCAGAGCAGCTGTGGCTGCCTCTGGATCCCTGGAAGTGTCCAAGGCCGGGCTGGACAGGGCTTGGAGCAGCCTGGGACAGTGGAAGGTGTCCCTGCCATGGCAGGGGGCATTGGGAACAAGACGAGCTTTAAGGTCCTTTCCAACCCAAACCCTTCTGGGATTCCGGGATTCTGTGAAAGGAAGTTCCTGTGTCCCCCAGGCGGGGCTGGGGTCTCAGCAGAGCTGGGGAGGGGCACAGCCCCCAAAACAGCCGAGCCAGCGCCCACAGCAGCAGCAGCCCCGCGGGATGCAGCTCCCTGTGGGAGCATCCCAAAAGGGTGACACCGGGGGACAGCGCGGGACACGGGGGCTGTGTGCCACCCCTCCCCTGGCCAGGCTCCGCAGGGCGCTGGCAGAGCCGCGCTGGCTGCCACGGACCGGGTTTCCCCTCCGGTTTCCACAGCAACACCGATGACTGATTTCCTTCGATGACTGATTTCCTCCGCTGCCCTGCGCACGGGGCGCTGGAGCTCAGCCCTGGCACATCACCCCGACACCCCAAAAACCAACCTCGAGCTGTCCCTGGAGCTCTGGCACCCACCCTGGAACTCCCTCGGCACCCAACATGGAGCTGGCATGGTCCCCCCAGCCCTGCGCAGTGACCCCAACACAGCGCAGGGGACCTGCGGGGCTGCATTAATTAAAAGTGTTGCATCCAGTGATAATTCCAAGGTGCCAAAAATTCCCTGAAACGACACCGGCACACGGGGGATTCTTGTAATTCTCACCCATTAGTCACTGGTGGCTCGCTGGGGCGATGCTGATGGGCATGTCCAGCCATCCGTGTTTTGGGATGGCTGATAAGAAGAAAATACTGTGCCAGGCACCCACCCCGGCACAACCATCCTTGCTTAACAGCAGGAGAAACAGGGTGGGAAAATTAATTCACAAATTAAGGATACCACTGCAACGTTTCCCTTTTTACAGTTGGCTCCATAAAAGCAGCATTCACCCCACAAATCCCAAGTTTTTGACTTCCCCGGCTGCCACAAAACAGTGATGGGAGTTGCAGAATTTGGAAGTGGAGCAACTGGAGAAGAGACAGCCCCGGTGCAGCTTTTTTGTCAGTGTTTAAATCCGTGCAATGGCGAGGCAGAGCGGCAGGAGGGCTGCCAGCAGCAGGGAGCATCCCGGGGAAAAGGCCAGCGTGGGTGCCTGGGGACACGCAGGGATGGGAACTCGGGGACCTTTCCCTCCCCTGGGGACCTCCCCCGTGCTGAGATGAAGGAGGAATGGAGGTCAAGCCATCAAAGGGAGGGGGGCTCATTAAATTCATTCCCATTTAGCCTTTCTTCAGCACAGCCCACGGGGAGGGAGAGCTCCCTCCCCTCCTCACCCCGGCCCGACAGGGCTGGCCGGTGCAACAAACCCTTCCCCATCTGGTTTTGGGAAAATTCCGGGGTTTGATAGGCCAGGGATGAAATCTGGAGGCTATACTTAGCAGCAGACAATGCAGTCCCCCTCCCAGAAGTGGCTCATTCCCTCGTGCTCCTCCCTCCTGCCCCGAAAATGCCGGATCTTAGCAGAAATCAGCAATTAGGGCCCCGGACCTGAGGATGGTCAGCGCCCGCCCCGCCGGGGCCAAGGGATATTTTTAGAGGACAAAGGGAATTCGCTGGGAACATGCAATTATTTCCGGAGCCCGTGGAAAAGGCACTGGATGCTCCTGGCACTGGGGGTGCTGAAGGTGCCAGGGGAAGGGGGCAGCCCCACGGCTCCATCCCTGCCCCTCTCCCAGGGTTTTTGGAGGAGAGATGGATGGCAGAGGCCGGCAGGATCCAGGGCTCCAGCCTTAAAACAAGGCATGGCTGGATCCAGGGCTACAGGACAATGGCAGGTGCTGGGAGAAACCACTCTGGAAGGTTTCCTGCTGCTGCTTCCCCACGGGAAAACAGGCTCTTCACAGAATCCCAGAATGGTTTGGGTTGGAAAAGACAGTAAAGCCCATCCCAATGCACCCCTGCCATGGGCAGGGACACCTTCCACTGTCCCAGGTTGCTCCAAGCCCCAATGTCCAACCTGGCCTTGGAGACTTCAGGGTTCCAGGGGCAGCCATAGCTTCCCTGGGAATTCCATGCCAGCCCTTCGCCACCCCCACAGCCAGGAATTCCTTCCCAATATCCCATTTTACCCTGTCCTCTGGCAGTGGGAAGCCATTCCTTCTTGTCCTGGCACTCCACACCCTCTCCCTGTGAGAGGATAAATACACTGAGGATCAAGAGAGGCTCCAGAATCTGGGAATGGGGACATGGAAAGGCTGTGGGTGTTGGTACCTTCCACAAACAGCTTTCCTTGGCTGGAGGCAGGAGGTGCCAGGATCAGCAAACCTGGCAAAATCACAAGGAACAGAAGTGGCCAATTACATCCTGAGGAGTTTAATTGGCACCAGTGGGAGATGGGAGGGTGGTCCCTGGTGCTGTGGAGGAGAAAGGTGCCACAAACCCTCCTTCAGACATTGGAGGATCCACCCAAAAACTCAGGATCCCACTCGGAGCCACGTCTTTAACCAACACACAGGAGATTCCTCCCTCGGGAAAACTCCCCTGGCTGCTGCTCCCAAACCCCCATCCCACTGTTCCTAAGGAGCAAGGAGGGATTACAGGGAAGCAGAGGATGGGTTTGCTCATCACACAGTGACTGCTGCCTGCCCCTGCCCGAGGTGGGGAGCAGGATTGGGGTCCTGGGGGCTGGGGACAGGCTCTGCCCACCTGCTCCACAATCAGGGCTTCAACCCTTCATCCCCACAGCTCCTGAAGGTTGGGGACCCCCCTGAGCATCCCACCGGGGTCCTTACTGAGGACATTCCATACTCCCACTTATTGCAGGAGCTCCCCCTGCGCCTCCTCCCAACTCCAGAGCGCTGGAACCGGCTGTCACTTCCACAAAAATCACCAAAAATCGGGATCGAAAGGCTCAGCCCATCCACTGCCCTGCCTGAGGCAGGAGTTGCCTTAACCTGCTCTCCAGAGCTGGGATTGCCAGAGCAGGGAACACAATAAATGCAACGCTGTCCTTAAATTCAGCCGTGCTCCGTCTCTCCCTTAAGCCTGGGAGCATTTTAGATCTCCAAGAGTCAAAGTGATGCAAACAACTGTCACTTTATTGTCACGTCCAGCCGTACTGCAAAAGGCACACAACAAACTTCATTGGTACAAAAGAATTTCGCTCCGGGGATTTTCGTGTCATTTTCCTTGAGTTTTGTTTTTATGGGGGTTTTTTGTTGTTTTTTTTTTTTTTNTTTTTTTTTTTTTTTTTTTTTTTTTTTTGTTCCTTTTGCAACACAGTCACTGGGCTCTCCCATCGCCCCGATGGGGAGTTCCTTTCACAGAAAGGACTATTTTGTGCAGACAGACAGCTCCTTATCGCAGGGGGAACGGCCCCAAGGGCAGGCGGGCACAGCCCTGCCGGAGCTGCCCCGGCCACCTGCGGAATAACCGGGAATAAATGGCACCTCTGTGTCCCCTTTCTGCCTGGCACCGCTCCTGTTTGTAGGGATGAGCTCCATCACAGCCCTCAACATCAGCCCAACTCCAACCCCACCACTCCACTCCAGCTTCGGCCGCAGGACCATGGGATGGGGAGGGAAAAAGGAGAGGCCCTGGTTTAGCTGCCCCACTTTAGCAGTGTTGAGCGTTTCTTTACATCATTTATCCCCTTGCCCCCTCCAGCTCCATGTTTCTGCAGGGTGAGGGTCCCACGGAGAGCACCAGGGTGGTGCTGCAGCTCCCCTGCCTTGCAGGAGCTGGCAGAGAGGGGAAAAAGAGGCTGGGGATGAATTTGGGGAATTTTCCTGCCTGTGCCAGCACGGGAACTCGCGCTGCTGGTGCACACACTGCAAACCCAGACACGGGTGGGGGTCTGGAGTGACAAAAGTTATCCCAGCCTGGGATGTGGCACCCAAGAGAGAGGCTTTTAGGGTGTTTGGTGCGGTGTCCCCAAAACCAGAGCAGGGCACACAGCATCCCTGTGTGGGTTTAGGGAGGGGAGGATGATTTAGGGACCACCAGCCTCTTGCTTGCCCTGCCAGCATCGGGATGTTGACATTATTTTCCCATAAAACCCCTCAGGCAGGGCCAGATCAACCTCTGGGGTGGGGACACGGTGCCAGTGCCACGGTCCCACGGCAGCTCTCCCATATCCCAACATCCCAAGAGATTTTTTTGCACTGTGCCTAAAGCTACGCTCCATTTCTTTTGGTACCAGCTCCCCTTTCTCAGCTCCCTCCCCCAACATTTCTTATAAAAATAAGATTGTGCTTATTTATAAAATAATTACAATTTTTTTTTTAAGAAAAGCTTCCAGTTAAAAAATGGTGGTATATCAAAATATGGCAAAACTTTGGCTGTCAATGGCTAAACTCTAATTAAAAATATCCACTACAAAGGCATTGTGCTGTGATAATTAACTCTGCAACGCTTCCCCCTCTGGTACCGATGGGAAATATTCCACCTGGGCTGTCTGGCTTCCCTAGGACACACTCAGAATCCACCCTTGGATTTTCCTAGCACATCACCATCATCCTCTGGCAGAATTATTCCAACTGTAAGACACCTAAAGACGCATGAAAAGCCTTGGGAAAAGAGAACAGAGACTGCAGCGGGAAGAGCCACACAGACAAGGCGGTTGGATGCACATTCTCCTCGGGAGGAAAGTCTGTTTTCTCACCTTAGTGCTTAGAAAAAAAATAGGATTGTTGATAGAGTTCGTGAAAGAAGAGAGGCAGATCCTTTGTATAAAAAGTGTTTTAGAGCAGGAGTAAAATGCAAATGGGTCTATAAGATCCAGACATATATAAACATACATACCTCGATATATTTATATATGTATTCTCTAGATATTCAATGTTTGGGATGTATTATTGCAATATCCTTACAGAGGACCTATTTTTTTCCATCCTCCTTTGCTTTCTTTTTTTTCTTTTTTTCTTTGCAGGGGGGTGGGTGCTTTGTTTTTTTTTGGTTTTGGGGTTTTGCTCTCCAAAAAAAAAAAAAAAAAACTTGAAGGAAGAAGATAAAAACAAGTTGCAAATGGCTCTGAGAGCTTCCAGCCACCATCCACTTTGTTGGGACTGCTGTGGCCTGACCTCCAGCACGTGTTTTTGGAAAAACTGGGATGATGCTCTGCCGCAGGAGCTGCTGGCTGTGCCTTCCTCCATGGAACATCACCATGCCCGGAGATCCCTGGCTGGTTATTGCTGAATTCTCCCTTCCCATACTGGCCTTTAGGGTTATTTACATTTCTTTGGCTTGGCTTGAACACGACAGTCTGGCACTTTCCGGCCACCCTGGAGCCACCTGGGGGCAAGGAGGGCCAGAGGCCACCAGGAGACACGGGTGGGCTTCTGCTGGCTCCAACTGAGCTGCGCTCCTCCCGGCGGAATAAGACAACTTGTGTTTGGCACAGACTCCTCCGGAATCCACTCCGTGGTGCCTGGGGATCCCCATCCCGCCCCTCATCCGGACAATCCTCCAGCGCCACGGTTTCCACGGTTTTCAGGGAGCGGGGGGAAGGCGGCGGTGGAACCTCCCCACGCTCAGACCACGAACTCGGGGACTTCGTCGTGGGTGAGATCCAAGGAGAAATATTTGCTGGTTCTTTTCACCGGGAAGGCGTCCTGGATGTTGATGCACTGCTGGGCCAGGCAGCCGTTGCAGTAGAGCCCGTCCTCGTCCAGGCCGTGGGCGCAGCCGAAGGTGAAGCTCTGCGCCGTGTCCTGGCACAGGTTGGCCAACTGCAAGAAGTCCTTCTGGTAGAGCCGGATGTCATCCAGGCTCAGGCTGTGCCGGTCAGTCGACGTCTTGGGTTTCCTGCACGTGGTCTGGGAAAAGCCAAGAGGAGGCTCAGGAGCTGCCAGGGAGCTCGGGGCTCTGGGGAACCCCAAAGCCCCAGTTCCACGTACCTGGGGTAAGGAGTCGGTGCTCTGCCCCCGCAGCTTCACCACCGTCTCTGAGGAGCTGGAGGTGGAAGAGCTGATCTCCTTTACGATGAGTCCTGCACCAAGGAGAGAGGAAGAGGAGGGTAAAAAGGGTATTTTGGGGCGGCTCAGCTCTCCTGGGATCCACTCCTGCTGTCCATGGGGACGGAGGCACCCTCAGTGCAGTGCGGTGCTTTCAGCCCAACAGCTCCACTTGCAACCAGAACCGCCTACAAAGCATCCCAGATTTGCCCCAAAATAGCATCCAAAGCCATCTCCAGGGAGCCTGGCATCCCAAAGACCTCCCAGCAGCTCCCAGCACGGAGCTGGAAGTGCAGACAACTTTCTGGGTGCAGGCACAGCTCCAGAGCAGATCGTGGTGTCCAACCATTCCCCAGCACTGCCAAGGCCACCCCTGCCCCATGTCCCCAAAAGCCACATCCACAGGGCTTTTAAATCCCTCCAGGGATGGGGGCTCCACCACTGCCCTGGGCAGCTGTGCCAGGGCTGGACAGGCCTTTCCATGAAGAAATTTTCCCTAATACCCAATTCAAACCTCCCCTGGCACAACTTGAGAGAGGTCCCTCTATTTTTTACCCCATCTCCCCTCCAACCCTTTGGGCGAACAGCTTTTCCCGGCATCCCAAATGGACACCTCGGGTTAATTCCCCTCTGCCAACCACCAAAGAGCCCCAGAATGACCAGGGCTGGAAGAGACCTTAAAGATCATCTCATTCCAGCTCCCAAAGGCGTGACTTGCACCGGGGGATTGGGAATAGAAGCGGCCACCACCTTACCCGAGTGCCCGTTGAACTTGCGGGACAGCAGCATGTCCTCGGTGATGTAGACGCACATGTCAGGGCTCACCTCCATCTCCCCAGCCTGCTCCAGCTCCCGGGGGTCATCCACCAGCATCTCGATTTCTGCCGGACACCAGGAGACAGGACAAGTCATCCACGTGACCCTTCAGCGCACCCTCCAACTCCAATCACGGCAAAACCCAAACTGGTGCCTCACCATCATCCTGGGAGTCACTGGAAAACCCAAACTGGTGCCTCACCATCATCCTGGGAGTCACTGGAAAACCCAAACTGGTGCCTCACCATCATCCTGGGAGTCCTCCTCCAGCCGGTCCTTCCCACCGCTCTCCACGCCAGAGGTGTGGGAGCTGCCGTGGCTGGTCATGGAGCTGCAGGTCTTCAGCTTGCGGTGGGCGCCGGCGCCGGAGAATCCATCCTCAGGTCCCATCTCCCGCGGTTTGGGGTCGGCCTCGATGCCGGAGGTGTGGGAGCTGCTGTGGGAGGCGGTGGAGTGCCGGGACAGCCGCTTGTGCCGGATGCTGCCGGCGCTGCTGCCGCTGGCGCGCGAGCGCTTCTCCAGCTGCTCCATGTCCAGGTCCAGGGTGTCGCTGATGTAGGATTCCCGGTACTGCTTCTTCTCTGCAGGGGGGCATGGAATCAGCACGATTCCCATGAACCCCGAGGCAAACTGGACCCCCTGGAAGTGCATGGACCCCCTGGCACCCAGAGGAACTTTCACCCGAGCCCAGCGTGGTGGCACAGCTGGAGATGGCTCTGTCCCGGTGGCATTTAGGGATGGTGGGGCAGGAGCCCCAAACTCGCTGTGTTCTGGGCTGGGCTGTCCCGCCAACAGAGGAGGAGGAGGAGGAGGGAGAAGAGGAGGAGGAAGATGAGTCAAGGAAGAGGAGAAAGAAGGAGACAGAAAATAAGGAGGAGCAGGAAGAGGAAAAAAGAAATGAGGAGGAAGACGATGAGAATGAGAAGGAAGAACATGAAACAAGGAGGAAGAAGAAGAGAGGAAAGAAGTTGGGGAAAAGAAGATGAGAAGGGGAAAGACAAGGAAAAGGAAGAGAAGGAAGAGGAAGAAGAGGAGGAAGAAAAACACGAAGAGAAGGAAGAGGAGAAGGAAAACAAAAGTAGAGTAGGATGAAGGTGAGAACGAGGAAAAAGATGAGGAGAACATGGAAGAAATAGATGAGGAGGATGGTGAGGAAGAGGAAAACAAAAGAAAAGGAGGATGAAGATGAGAACAAGGAAGAAGATGAGGAGGACATGGAAGAAATAGATGAGGAGGAAGAGAAGGAGGAAGAAGTTGAGGCAGATGAGGAGGATGAAGAACAGTAGGACAAGAAGAATGAGTAAGAAGAGGAGGAAGAGGAGGAGGGGAGAGAGGAAGATGAGGAAGATGAAGAGGGGAAAGAAGAGAAAGAAGACCTCGTGCTTTCACAAGGGCTTCCTGAGCTCGGAGATAGGATGAGGGACACTAGGAGAGCTGTGCTGAAGCACTGGATGGAACCGGGATATCAGGGATGGCAGCAGAGCTTGTGCCCATCCCTAAGGAGCCGCAGGGGCTGCGGGCACGGGGCTGGCACCAGCACCGGGTGCTTTTAGAGGCCACACAGCCCCGTGGCAGCGTGTCCCGGTGGGACCGGCCTGGAGCACGTACCCTCGTTCTCCTCCAGCCGTCGCACCTGGCGCAGCACGGGCTGCAGGTTCATGTAGAGCCGGTGGCTGCTGCTCAGCAGCTGCAGGAGGTGGCGCGAGCGCAGCGGGCAGCCCGTGTAGTAGATGAGCTTGCGGGCCGAGGGCAGCCCGTCCGGCAGGATCTCGAACTTCTTGCCCTGCGTGGGACGAGGGAGACGTCAGGGGCAAAGAGGAGAACGTTGCCCGTTCTCAGCCGGTCCTGCTGCAGCTCCTCGTTAACCCCAGGGGTTGTCATCACCCGCTGGGGGGCTGTGGAAAAGCACCCCACACCCTCATCCGAGCCCGGGAGATGCCCTGCCTGGGGGTTGTGGAATCATGGAGTGGTTTGGGGTTGGAAGGGGCCTTAAGGACCATGTGCTCCAACCCCCTTCCACCTGATCAGGCTGCTCCAAGTCCCAGTGCCTGGCCTGGAACACTTCCAGGGATCCAGGGGCAGCCATAGCTTCTCTGGGCACCCTGGGACAGGGCCCCCCCACCCTCACAGCCAGGAATTCCTAATTCCCAATATCCCATCTACACCTGCCCTCTGTCACTTTACATCCATTCCCTGTGTCCTGTCCCTCCATCCCTTGTCCCCAGTCCCTCTCCAGCTCTCCTGGAGCCCCTTCAGGCCCTGGAAGGGGCACTGAGCTCTCCCTGGATCCTTCTCTTCTCCAGGGGAACATTCCCAGCTCTCCCAGCCTGGCTCCGCAGGAAATGGCACTCCAGCCCTTGGAGCAGTTCTGTGGCCTTCTCTGGACATGTTCCAGCAATCCCATGTCTTTCCTGTGCTGAGGACCCCTGGAGCAGTGCTCCAGGAGGGGATGGTGGCACTCACCACAAAAACCAGTTTGCCCACGTTTGTCCACGGGAAGTCGTAGAGCAGCTGCTTCTCCTCATCCAGGTTCTGCAGAAAGAGGACAGGGAGCCGTGGCTGAGGATTCTGGCAGGGGCAGGGAGCTGAGCTGAGCCATCGCCTTCACTCAGTCACCTACCTGGAAAATCTGGATGCCCCGTGTTGTCAGCCCCAGTGTCAGGGAGGCCTCCACTTCCCTTTTGTCCTAAGGGGGAAAAAATGGTTTTAAATACACAATTTGCAGCATGACGTAGATAAATCTATCCCATCTCAGCTCAAGGATCCTCCCACAGTCACCCCAGTCACCATTCTGTGATTAATGTGCCAAATTAAAAAGGGACAGTGACTTTGGATGCAGGCAGAGAGTGATAGCATGAAGGGGACTGGTTTTAAACTGAAAGTGGAGAAGTTGAGATTAGATGTAAGGAAGAAATTATCCCTGTGAGCATGGGGAGGCCCTGGCACAGCTGCCCAGAGAAGCTGTGGCTGCCCCCAGATCCATGGAAGTGTCCAAGGCCAGGCTGGAGCACTATAGAGTGGAAAGTGTCCCTGACCATGGGGCAGAATGAGATGAGCTTTAAGGTCCCTTTTAACTCAAACCATTCCAGGATTCTATTAAAACTCCCCATGCTCTCCCAGCAAACAAACTGCTTTGCTCCAGGAAGAAAAACCTGGCGTGTATCTCTCAGGGAGGGCATTCCCAGAATGAAAATCCCAGAAGCCGCAGGGCCAGGGCTCACCTTATATAACCTGTAATAGTGCACGGCCACATCGTCCAGCCTGACAGCCTCCTTGATGTACTTGAGATGGGCTTCGGAGGCCGTCAGGGCAAACTGGTCCTTGTGCATGTTGGGGACGTGCTTCAGGATGTAATCCTTGCCCCTCTTGGCAACCACCTGTTTGGAGGAGAAGAGGAGCTTGCCCAGCTGCACCACGCTCGCTCAGGGCTGGATGCCGGCCCTGGTGCTCGTGGGAGTGGGGATTGCAAGGGAAAAGGGGAAACTGGGGCTTTGTCATAGAGACCTCTGAGCAAAAATGAAATAATTACAGCAGCCAGTGGGTTCTTGCTAGCAGGATTTCCCACTGGGAAGTGTGATCCATGGTGCTTACACCACTGGTGGCACCTGTGCCAGGGAAGGGACAGTCACACACAGACTCCCTGTGTGGCTGAGGACATGGCCCTGGGGCCATCACTCCTCACTAATGTGTCTGAAAAAAGGAGAGGCCACCAGATTTTGGGACAAAACCAAGAAATAGGCTGGAAAGGAGAAGAAAAAGCTGCGGGGAGACCTTTGAGTACCTGAAAGGGCTCTAAGAGAGCTGGAGAGGGACTTTAGACAAGGGCCTGGAGTGACAGGACAAGGGGGAATGGGTTCCCACGGCCAGAGGGCAGGGATAGACGGGATATTGGGAGGGAATTCCTGGCTGTGAGGGTGGGGAGGGGCTGGGATGGAATTCCCAGAGAAGCTGTGGCTGCCCCTGGATCCCTGGAAGTGTCCAAGGCCAGGTTGGACAGAGCTTGGAGCAGCCTGGGACAGTGGAAGGTGTCCCTGCCCATGGCAGGGGTGGAACTGGATGAGCTTTAAGGCCCTTCCAACCCAAACCATTCTGGGATTCTGGGATCCCAAGACACAGTTCCCAAAGGGCTGCACCCGATGGTGGTGGGGCGATGCCCACAGGGAACCCCCCTGAGCATCCCTGCAGCACACAGGGAATTCCCCCCAGCCCCACCAACCCCAACCCAGCTATTTCCACCCCCACAGCTGTCCCAGGCTACAAATAACCAGGATTAACCCAGGGATTGGGACGCAGCCCGAAGGCTCCGAGCAGCCCAGCATCAGGGGCTTCACCAAGCTTGGAGCAGGGACCACATCAGGATCTCTCACCCAGGCAGGGAAATAGGCCTCGGGCTCGAAGTATTTCCCGTAGTGCTTGTTGCGCTTGAAGTCGCCCAGGTCGGCTTGGAGGGCGAAGGCGGTGAGCAGGAAATACGCTTCCTCCCGCAGCACGCACTGCGAGTGCAGCACCTGCTTCCTCAGGTGCCAGTAGTAGTAGTACCGAGCTGTCCTGTCACTGTGGGAGGGACACGGGACACCGGGAGGACAGGCTGGGTCACAGGGGACACCCGCTGGAAGCCCTCAGAGAGGGGCTGTGCTCCCTCTTCCCTGTTTGTTAAAATTCCCACTTGGCACCGGAAATCCTCCCCCCCTAGCCATGTCTGTGCAGGTGTCACTGCATCCCCAAACACCTGGAAATCGTTTTATCCCCAAAGCACGGCCTGCAGCTCCCACCCAGCTGTAGGTGAGCTCAGATCAGGCTGTGCTAAACCCCAAACACGACGTCCCCCGCCCCCCAAAAGGCGCTGTCATCGCTGGCTGGGCACGGTGTCCCCACTCAGCATCCACCCATGAACAGACCCGGCTTTTGGGATGTGATCAGCGCCCCACAGCACCCCACAGCACCCCACAGCACCCCACAGCACCCCACAGCACCCCGAGGCTGCACACCCATCCCTGGAACGTGAACCGCCCTACCTGATGAGCCTCCCGTTCTCCACGTAGTACTGCACTCGGAAGTGGATGATCATCGGGGGGCCAAACTGGTCGATGCCCTGGAATGGAGGAGGTTTTCAGGAATGCCGTGGGGATCCCAGCATCACACCCCAGCCCCTCACCTCAGCTCTCTGGGGCCATGTCTGTCACAGCCACCCCTTGCCCACCACGGCACTGATGGCATTTTTTTCCTCAGTTCAGAGTTTGGCACCCATTTTTCCCCCCAAAATGCCGGAAATGGAGGGGATTTGGATTTTAAAAAGGAGGGGGCTGGGTTTGAGGACCCCCAGGGGATCTGCAGCCCACCCCCAGTGCTGCTATCCCTCTCCCAGTCCATCATCCACCAGCTCAGCACCAGCACTGGAGCCTTGACACCACCCCCTCGGCACTGAAATAATGAAAAGGTGCTTTGGGGAGAAAAAAATCCCAAACCGATATTACAACTTGGGGAGAAGGGACCTTAAAAATTCTGCTGAAGTATAAAGGAGGAAAAAAAAATAAATCCAAGCTCCAGGGATGGAGTGTGGAGGACGCACCCCCAGGGGGGCCCGTGGTGGGAGTGACAACCCCAGGGATGTCACCGCCACCATCCCCAGGGCTGTCATTGTGCACATCCACCCCCACCCCACACTGACTAAAAGCCCCCCCACCCCTCGGCAGCATTCCCGGCTCCTGGAAGTGACCTGCGACGGGGACAGAGGTGGCCTTACTGCCGTCAGCTCTCCATGCAAGACCTCACCGCTGACCTTGCTGGCCTCCTTCTTCCACTCCTTGGGGCAGTACTTGTAGAGTTTCTGGGCCAGGTCCATGTACACGTGCTCATTGTCTGCGAGGGACAGAGGTGCCGTCAGCATCCCCACGTGTCCCCTGCCTCCCACCACCACCCATCAGTGGGTGGAGGGGGAACTGTGACCTCCTCGTCACCTGACGAGGCCACCAAAAGAGGTCATTTTCACACTTAAGCCCCTGACTTACTCTGGATGACGCTGAGCCCGAAGAGGTGACAATCCTTCAGCCTCAGGAGGTCACACACCTGCACCAGTAACTCTTGGCACAAAATCTTCACCTGAAAAAAAAAACAAAACAAAAAACCCCAAATGAGGCCTGGCTGCATCCCCACCTGAGCCGGGCAGGGAGCACCAACTCCACAGCAGGACCCTGAGCAGGATGGGGGGTGACAGAATGGGCTGTGGGGCTCAGTTCTCCACGGGAAATCTCCAAAAGCCTGGGGTGCAGGACTCAGCCAGGGGTGGGATGCTCATGAAGCAGCTCGAGGAGCCCAGAAGTGGGGAGATGTTTTGGGGGCAGAAATCAGAACATTCACAGTCTCATTACACCCCCCATGACACCTTCCACTACCCCAGGTTGCTCCAAGCCCCATCCAACCTGGTCTGGAACACTTCCAGGGATCCAGGGGCAGCCACAGCTTCCCTGGGAAACCTGTGCCAGGGCCTCACCACCCTCACAGGCAAGGATTTATTCCTATTATCTAATCTAAATCTTTCCTCTTTTAGTTTAAAACCATTCCCCTTATCCCGTCATTATCTGCCTCTTTCCAAATCTCTCTCCATCTTTTTTACAAGCTCCCTTTAAGTTCTGAGAGGAATTTAAAAATTTTCCTCCATCAGAATAAACATTGGGTAAATTAAAAAAAAACAAAAACAAAAAGTGGGGGAATTTCACATTCAGTGCTCCATCCCAATCAGATCCAAAGCCCCTCCCGTTTATTCCCTGGGCTACAGGAGGGCTGAGGGATGGGGGTCAGGCCAGGCAGCAGGTCACCCTCCCCAAACCCCACTGACCAAGGAGAGGCGGGAGAGCGTAAAACCCCACCGCAGCCCTCGGTGCAATAAATCCTGTGCATTTCCCCAGCAGGGCGAGGCCAGGAAGGCTCCAAATGGAACCCAGGAGCAAACCCAGGGTGTGCAAACACAGCCCCAGGGGGGTGGTGATGGAAACGCGAGCGCTCAGGGGCTCCCAGCCCGCCTTACGTTGATGATGATGTTGAGGGAGTCGTCGTTGGGGAGGAAGATGCACACGCTGCGCCGGTCCTGCATGACTCTGTTGTTGTGGAAGGGCAGCTTGCTCATCGTGCTCCGGGCAGGGGGCTCGGGGGCGGCGCTGGGGGCACCTCACCGGCGGGCCGGGGCGGCCTCGGGCCCCGCGGGCGCCATCCCTGCGGACAGAGCGCGGTGAGCCCTGGGCACGGCACCCTCAGCTCCCCACATCCCACTGCAGCTATCCCTCCGACCCGCCAGCGTGGCCCCACAACGTGCGGGGTCACGGTTGGGGTGTCCCCCTGAGCACACCCCACCACAGCCGCCCCTGTGCCAACCCCTGGCTTTTGGACCAGCCCCAGAAACCTGAGCCGGCAGTTTGATTCTCCCCGCTTGGGTTTGGAAAAACCTCAGGAAAGGTTTTCCTGGCATAATCAGGATAAATATAAATTGATCCGCTGGGAACAACCCGGTTGGGCCAGCAAGGAGCGGTGCTGGAAGCGGGAGGTCTCTGCCAGCTGGGAAAGGCAAGGGAATGCTGGGGAAATCACATCCCTTCCAACATCCTTCACCCCAATTCCCACTCTTTACTGGGGTTCAATAAAACAATCCAAGCACTAACAGGGGTTTGCAGATGGGAATTCCCACTTAAAACCAACAAATCCATCCCAGCACTGACCCCAGGAAATTCTCATTTCCGAGGGGGAATATTCCTGAAACACTTTTTACCCCACTGTCCGCAGGGACACAAATTCCCATGTGACACCATGAGGATGGACTTTAAACTCTGACCTAGTTCAGCCTTTTCCTACCCCAGATTTATGCTGGCACCGACAGCAGGACGTCTCCCTTGTCACCAAATATTTGCTTTGGGCTAGAGGGAAGTGCCTTTGGCTTCTGAAAGCCTGGAATTCACGTATTTGTACAGTACGGGGAAAAAAGTGCCCCGAGGTGACTTTTTGTTGGTGGCTTCTGGGGTTTTGCAGAAGTTGGGAAATCCGGAGGCGATGCTTTCCCATCGCCAGGGCACTCTGGGTGTGCGCCAGCGAGATTGTGTCCGTATGTTGTGCATCGTGGATTCTATCCGTGGATTTCAAACGTGTGTTGTGTCCATGCAGTGCATCCGTGCATCATGGCATCCATGCATTGCATCCGTGAATCCATTAATTGTGGGATGCATTGTGGCCCTGTATGGCATCCATGCATTGTGGTATCCATACATTGAGTTGGAACCTCATGGCATCCATGCATTGCATCCATGAATCCATGAACTGTGGGATGCATCGTGGCCCTGCACGGCACCCATGCACTGAATCTGTGCATTGTGGTATCCATATATTGAGTTGGAACCTCATGGCATCCATGCACTGCATCCATGCATCCATGAATGGTGGGATGTGTTCTGGCCGTGCATCATGGCATTGCAGCCATGCATTGACTTGGAATATCATGGCATCTCTGGATTGCATCTGTGCATTGTGGTATCCATATTGAGCTGGAACCTCATGGCATCCATGCATTGCATCCATGAATCCATGAACTGTGGGATGCATTGTGGCCCTGCATGGCATCCATGCATTGAATCCGTGCACTGTGGTATCCATATATTGAGTTGGAACCTCATGGCATCCATGCACTGCATCCATGCATCCATGAATGGTGGGATGTGTTCTGGCCGTGCATCATGGCATTGCAGCCATGCATTGACTTGGAATATCATGGCATCTCTGGATTGCATCTGTGCATTGTGGTATCCATATTGAGCTGGAACCTCATGGCATCCATGCATTGCATCCATGAATCCATGAACTGTGGGATGCATTGTGGCCCTGCATGGCATCCATGCATTGAATCCGTGCACTGTGGTATCCATATATTGAGTTGGAACCTCATGGCATCCATGCACTGCATCCATGCATCCATGAATGGTGGGATGTGTTCTGGCCGTGCATCATGGCATTGCAGCCATGCATTGACTTGGAATATCATGGCATCTCTGGATTGCATCTGTGCATTGTGGTATCCATATATTGAGCTGGAACCTCATGGCATCCATGCATTGCATCCACGAATCCATGAACTGTGGGATGCATTGTGGCCCTGCATGGCATCCATGCATTGAATCCGTGCACTGTGGTATCCATATATTGAGTTGGAACCTCATGGCATCCATGCACTGCACCTGTGCATCACAGACGTGCATCCTGGCCATGCATTGCACCTACACACTGCATCCATGCACTGTTGGAGCATCACGGCATCCGTGCATTGCATCCCTACACCGCATCCTGGCACCTCTCCATCGTATCCATGCTCTGAGGTTGTGCCCTGCCCAGTACCGCAGACATGCCTGGCTGTGGCTGATCCCGACGGGAGCCGGGTTGGTTTTGGGGTTCATTAAGAATTCCAGCGGTGCACGGAGCGGGGCTGAAGGAATTCGACACATCCCAGCCCGGCCGGGTGCTGGCAGCTCCCAGGCACTGGAGTGATGTGATTTGCACGGGCTGAGCCGGTGAAGGGCCACATTCCCGGCACAACAGCCGTGTCCCGGGGCACCTCCAGCTCCCTCTGTGCCCTGGTCCCACCCAGAGGGATCCTCAAGTCCCAGTGGTGCATGAGAACTTCTTCCCACGGGGGCCATAGCCGGCTCGGAATTCCAGCCACAGGCAGCACGCACTGCTGAGTTACGGGTGAATCCATCACTGGGATTCTCTCCTGGGTATCGCCCCCACACGGGCAGGGGCACCTTCCACTGTCCCAGGCTGCTCCAAGCCCCATCCAACCTGGCCTTGGACACTTACAGGGATCCAGGGACAGCCACAGCTGCTCTGGGAAACCTGTGCCAGGGCTTCACCACTCTCACAGCCAGGAATTCCTTCCCAATATCCCATCTATCCCTGCCCTCTGCCAGTTTAAAACCATTCCCTCTTGTCCTGTCACTCTCTGGCATTCCAGGGCTGCTCGTCCCCACACCAGTCACTGCATTTCCCCCTCCTCCTGCAGCCTGGATTGGTCCCAGAGCACCAGGGATTAAACCACAAGAGCTGGCGTCAGCACAGCACGGACATCGGAGGGAAAAAAACAACCCCAAACCGTGTATTTTGGTATTTGTATAGAACACATCGCAGTTCCTGCTGCTGAATGAGAACATTCCATCAGCCCACCACACAGGGACCGTCCCTATGGAGCTTCCCTCAGTTCCAGGCACTTCCCAGGGGCTCTGCAGGGACTCAGCGAGGGGACACACAAAGCCTTTTCCAGGGTGCTGTGCCTGCAGCGGCCTCGGCTAGACGCCGGCAAATTCTTTCCAAGCATCTGCTGCTCATTCCGACAATGTCAGCTTTGATTCCCTGGGACCCCGCGCCGAGTCATTCCCGCTCCGGCGGAAATGTCGACAGGAGGCACAAACATGGAATCGTGGAACGGTTTGGGTTGGAAGGGATCTTTTACGATCTAGCCCAGCCTTCCCGGCTCCAAGCTGGAAAGATCCTGGATTGCAGGGAGAGCCCCCCTGGATTGCCCCGCAGCAGATGGGGTGACACAGGTCAAACAGGGACCTCCAACCCAGGCAGTTTTCCAAAGGGTTTTCCACCCAGAGAGCAAAGTCAGCTGGAAAAAACACTGGGAATGAGGACTTGGGCATGGATCGGCCTCTGCAGCGTGAGGAGATCCAGGTCCTCCAGCCATGTTTTCCCTGCTTTGGGAAAAGAGAATTAAAACTCCACAGGAAGGCACTGCAAACTGCTTGTAACTCCAGAGCCACGCCGAGAAAATTCCTCGATCTGCCATGTTTTCAGGCCCAGGCTGATGGAATATTGTCTCCCTCTCTCGCACTGATACCATGGGATAAATCCCGTCGCAAAGCTCTGCTGCAAAGAAAACATCCTGCAAAAAACCTGGGAAAAGCAGCCGGGGCTGGCACTGCTGACTCGGCGAGGGATTTGTTCATTCCGGGATCCTGCAAACACATCCGAGGGCAGGCAAGCCTGGGATGGGTTCAGATGGAGGTGCTGGAGCAGGCTCTTGTCAGGAATATAAATTTGGATGTAATTCCAGGGTGGGGATTGAACATCGCTTGAACTTGCTGGCTGAGGTGGGGTTTTCTTCCTGATTCCGTGGATGTGAAGCGAGGCTGGGTGGATGAGCAGCACTTTTCCCTCTCCATGGATTTTATCAGATTTAAAAGAAGCGGATGAGTCTCAATCCTCATGGGTTTGGGTCAGGTTTGTAACCCCATGGTACCCACCAGACATCCCAGTGCCCCCTGCTCAAACCAGCCACGATCCAGAGCCTCCAGGCAGATCCTGCCATTTCTCCATTACCCAAATCCACCCCTCCTTGCCAAAATATCTGCTTTAAAAAAAATTCTGCCCTATCAGACATCCGCATCCCTGGAGGGATTTCACAGCCATGTGCATGTGGCACTCGGGGACCTGGGTTAGTGGTGGCCTTGGCAGTGCTGGGGAATGGTTGGACGTGATCCTAGAGGTCTTTTCCAACCTAAACAACTCCACGGGTCCCTGATCCTAACCCATTGCCAGGCTTTTGTTCCAGCCCTCCTGGAGCACCCCAGGGGTGAGGGAAGGGATCCAGCCCAGGACCCACACGTAGGCAGGGGCCATCCCGCAGCCAGAGGCTGCCCAGAGCGCAGGGTGAGACGAGAAGATGAATTCACAGGGCAGGAATTTCTTGTTTTGAAGAGTCTGGAGTGGGTCTCACCCCACATCACAGGCACAGGTATGCACAGAGCTGTTATTACAAGTTTTAGGGCCGTCCCTTAATGCAGCTTCTCTGAACCCAAAAGCCAGATTAATTCCTGCTTGCGGTTGCCCCGTAATTAAAATCGTCTCCAATTCTTCATGAACTCAACAGTTTCCTCCTAATGAAGAGAGGCAGATGAAAGAGACCTTCACTGGGAAAAAGGACTCGGTTATAAATATTCCATTACTTCATCCGCCACAAAAGCTATTTGGATGCTGGAAACTCAGCCTGGGCAGCCGGGAGCCAGCCCCCACCAGCCTCAGCAGATGCCCCCGAGTGCTGGGGGTATCCAAAAAGCCTCTCCAAGGAAAGTTCCTCCAGGAGTTCGCCGGTCTCCACCCTCTTCAACATTCCTCCTCTTCCTCATCCTCCTCCCCCTTGGCTGCTGCAGTGGGACAACAGCAATGGGCAGGGGTGGCTGAGCCATGTGGATCATCCTAAAAACGGGATAACGTCCCCTCCTGCTAGGGACGAGCCCCATGGGACATCACATTCCATGGGGAGACACAGACTGAGCCATGGCAGCTCAGGAAACTGCTCCCCTGCCTATCTTGTCGTGAATGGAGCAGAATCCAGGCAGGAAGAGCAGATTTTCCATCCAACCCACAGCAGAGCCGTCCCAGGCCTCTTCATTCCCTGCCTTTGGAGCACTAAAATATAAATAAAGTGTCCCAACCTCCACCAGGGATGGACACAGAGATGGATTTCTCCTGGCAAGGGCTCCAGCGAGGGAGGGACAACGTCCGCTCTTCCTCTTCCCCTCTCTGCTACAGAACCAGCCCCTTCCACCAGATTTCCTTCCGGGAAACTCTGCCTGAGCCTTTGGGATTAGACCAATACCAAGACTGGGTTGGAGAGGGCTGTGCTCAGGGCACCCCAGCTCTCCCATCCAGCTCCAGAGCCTGTCTCACAGCATTCCCAGTCACTTTATGAACCATCCCCAGCACCAACAACCCCAAAGCTCCCAGAGCTCCAATCCCACTCCCAGGATGACAGGCATCACTCCCAAGGATGCACATGGATGTGGAGCATTGCCTCTGCTCCCCTCTCTGTGGGCAGACTGCAGCCCACACCAGCAGCAGCTGCTGTAAATCCCTTGGGATTTGGCTGTGGGATCCCTGGACCACAAAGCAGCCCTAAGGGCCAGAGTCATCATCCCGAATTCCCTGTGCCACAAAATGCACAGCCCTGAGTCTCCAAACGATGGAGCTCCCTATTTATAAATTGAAGTAATATTTTAAATTTAATTAACATATAATATTATATAATTAATAATGTCACATTAATATTAATATTAATATT
>VZTX01011482.1:0-139251 GCA_013400915.1 Pardalotus punctatus
CCCCCCCAGTAATAACCTCCTTTGTGTAGCAGCTTAAGATTGTAATTTATAAGAAGAAACTCTTACTGCTGAAATTAAATCCTTATGAACTTCACCCCATATGTAAATAATGGTGGTCCAGGTGAATTTTCTAGCCCATCTTCAGTGTTACCGATTCATAAAACTTTGTTGGACTCTGTTATGGCCTAAGAATGTTCTTTGCAGGGCACTCATCTCTACTTCTTGACTCTTGTCTTTTCCAGTCAGTTTTTCTCTCTCATTCACCAGCAGTCTCCCTAACACTGCCACGCTGGTTTAGTCACACCAGCCACTTCATGACCTCTTGCTGCAGCCTTTAGTAACACTGAACTTCATTCTACAGCTTCATGAGCGGGGTCATTGTGTTGTTACTCACACATGCTCTGGTGGTACATGGAGAGGCACTGAAGCTTTGCACAGTGCCTGGAACAGAATTTTGCTACAACTCACAGCAACCTTCATTCTCCAAAGTATGTGTAAGACTAAGACACAGCAACAATGCCCCAACACAACTAGCTGCTCTGATTTTTCTGGTGATTAAGGACCACCTGTAAAAGGAGGGAAGGTTTATTTGCCTTTGACCCCAAAAAGTCATTTTTCTTTGGAATCATTCTTCAGGGTACATGGAAAAGGCACAGCACATCACTACACAGCTCTCCAGAGTGTGCTGCATTGACCCTGCAACTGAAGGAAAAGGTTCTTGCATCTGTAACATAAAAGCAAGGATCCTCTTTTTGGATACAATCAAGAATTGGTTTTTCAGATGCAGAAATGCTAAATATGCATAAATACATTTAAAAACAGGGCAGAAACACCCATTCCAAATTCTCAGATTTTACGTTCCTTACATACTAACACTTGCTTTCTGACCTGCAGAATAACACATATTTCTGTGGTATTTTACCAGTACTAAGCACTATTACAGGCAAATAGGAACTGGTCTATACAGCAAAATATGGTGCTGAGGATCTGTCATCCCTGCTGTATATATTTCAGATTTTTCTGTTTCTCTGATCAAACTTCAGACTAGCTCTGCTTTGATGCCTTGTCCTGAAGCTCACGTGTACCTGGTGTGCATCCAAGACTCCATGAGCACATCCTCTAGTTTAGTCTCATAAAAAAAGCATTAACTTCATGTTCTTCATGTACTGCTGTTCAACCAAAACCAACCAAAAGGGACTGATTGGGAAATTCACTTCAGAGGAGCATCCCTGATCTGAATTAAAACATGAATATAGATGCAGTTGTTGACACATTCATTTTTTGTGGTCCATTAAGTTTTGACAAATGACCATATCTCAGTGATAACCACATGGAAGCTCATCACAGGAACAGGATTTGAATTTTTGTTGTAGTTACATTAGACAATGACTAAACCCACAAGGACTTTAAGCATATATATATATATATATATATATGCTGAATTGTTTCCTTCCAAAAAGAGCTACATTATTTTCAGACTGTGTTTTATCACAGCTTACCATCTCAGCAGGCACATCTCCACTGAAACTGCCTTGTTTCCCTCTTTACAAGATCCCATGATTTTTATTGTCAAAAAACATGCCAAATTTCCCTATTAGTCACTCACTGAATTACAGGGCATGGGGTCCCAGGCATGGCCAGCACATGGGACATCAGAATCCCTGCTCACACGCAACCGATTGTGCTGCTTGGCTGAAGGATGAGATCCTGCTCTTGCCCACATTCAGGACGATCTGGAGGTAGAGGAGAGGACCCACACAGCAGCAGTGCCAGGGCCCAGGCAAACCCCTTGCTCTAAGGGGGGCATAAACATCACTTAAGTTGTCTCTAGTTTGTAGCTTTTCAGCCTCAAATCAAATTAGCAAAATGGCCGTTGTTCTGAAAGCACTATGGAGAAAATAAAAAAAATCTCAGAAAAAAATTGCAGCAGGGAACAGAAATTCCTCCATAAGCTACAATTGTGAATTTGTCCCAACAAACCATTCTGATCATCACTACAATTTAGCAGCACCTGATTGCTCAGGGACATCATCTTGGCAGTGTCAACCCAGACTGCAGGCAAGCACCCAACATCATCAAAGCCCCCACAGAAGTTAGTGTTAATTGGCAACACTGTGGAAAGGGCCTGCAGACAGGAAAAAGGATGAAAAGCACAAAAAGAGGACATCCTCTCATAAACCCAGATGTGGTCCCTCAGATCTTCCTCCTGAGGCACACTGAGAAAACAGAGCAGTGAAATTGCCACGTTTGCTGTTCTATAAATGCTCCTTCACCCTGGAAATTGGGAAATTTAAACAATATCACATTGAGACCCTTGCACTCTCAGGAAACCAATCAACATATTTTATGCTTGATGCAAGTTTTAATTTTTAAAAAAGTTGAAAAGGTGCTTGTTTTAAAGGATACTAAAGAAATAGTAGGAAACAACCAAAACAGAGTTAGTTACCTGCTACATTTCAACAACTACTGAACCACAAAATCTTCAATCAATTCCTTCCATTTTTTGGGCAAGTCAAACACTCGGGTAGTTATCCTCTGACACAAAACAAGGATTTTACATTTCTGGATGGAAGAAATTAGTGCCATGTCTTTTTGCTATATAAAATATCCCTTTTGCTATCATCCCTTTTCCAAAGCTCTTAGAAAGCCTAGTAGAAGTGGGAGCATACCTTTCACATTTTCAAGACAGCACCTAAATTTTCATCTTACATATTTCAATCAGGCAGCTGGCATAAAATATTTAGAAGCAAGACGCAAATGTAGCAGGATAACTCACTGAGAACTGAAAGTCTCAGATTAATCTCTCAGACAGGCACTATTCTTACTCTTTCCTTCATTTTTATTACTACAGTAATAAAAGAGTTATAAAGTGGTGAATGTGACGGGTGCAGGTTAAGATGGAGTCAAACAGAGATGAACTGATATTTTATTATTATTATTTTAATAAATACATAATTTAACTGCTTTACTTAGATGCATTGGTTCCAGTGGAATTATTTCTATTGCTTATGGTTTTTGGTGCTATATGAGAGTAAATCCTTACCATCTAAAGCCAAAAGGAGAGCTAATCTTGACTGCCTATAAAAGGGAAGTACTGTACAACTGCTGAGACAAAGGGAAGAGTACCATCGTTTCAGCTGATATTTGCTATATACAAATCTTTTTGCAATGCTGATGACTCTTAGGAAAATATAAGGCCTATTTTCTTACCAGAATTTTGTGTTGCTTCAAAATTAAGAGTACAAGAGCAAACCAGGTACCAAAGAGAAAACAACAAAGAAACAGTGCTGGAAATTTTATGGTGAAACAATAAATGTTCACGGCTGCAGCTTGCTGCCAGTGGAAATGAGAACAGACTTCCCTTTCCAATACTGTCAGAAAGCCCATCTGGGGAAGATGCCCAACAGTGCCCAGCCCAAACCACAGTCAACAGATCAACAGAACATGACCTTTCTGTTAAGGCTCTTTTTAATAAGCAGGTTCATCCAGAATAGGAGGTAAAATACTCCATCTTTAGTGCACAAATCTTCATCAGTTTCTTTGAAGAAATAACTTATTTTCAACTGCTTCAGCATAGCAACTCCCAGGTAAAAGCAAATAAGAACAACTACCTCTAGAAATATTGTCGTAAACTACATAGGTGTACTCACTAGTCACTTTTCTAGGAAGTTTCATGCGTGTAAGGCACTGCCTTTGAGATCATTAGCCACAATAAAATTAAACACAGCTGAAGATACAAGAAATTTCTCACATACGAGAAAATTTTAAAACATTAATTTTATCTCAGTCTAAATAACCAGTCTGTGAAAAAATTGCACAAAATTTATTTGACGCTTCAAGAATAAGGGATATTATTTGGAAGAGATGCCTCATATTTTTTCAGACAGTCTTGTGATACATTTCAGTCCTCACTTTAACCAAAAGACTTACTGTTTTTGCAGTATGAGCAGCATATATGATATACTCAATTTCTGATGCAAGGTGAAAAATATGCTAGGATATATGTACAATCTTAGGAGAACATACTGAAAGGTATGTAAAAAGTATATTAAAAGGCTCCACAATATAAACAGTCACCAAGACTATTTTCTATATTATAGCACCAAGACTAGGGGTTTTTTGTTACTCTGCTGTTCAGAGGTAACTTTTTCAGCAAAAAAACTGCTACTGGTTTGAACTGGGCTAGCCAAACCCCAGTCAGCAGGTCCTGTTAGATTTTCTTAACTCCAGGCCTAGCAGGAGGCACTAGAGCTAGGAAATCACCTCTTGAAATCCTTTCCTAAAGTGGAACCATGAGCTGAGTCTGCCAGGAAGAACTGTAAGACTCCCCTCCTCACTTCTGAGACAGAACAAGTGGAAACACAAATGAGAAGCATCCATTCATCCTTCCTATTTGCCTATATCAGCCCTGTAACTCACCTTCAAAAAATTAAATTTATGGAAACACAACAATGTAACCAACTTTGCACGCAGGAGACAGAACAGTAATGCCAGGTGATAATGGTGCCTCAAAGAGCAGAAGAAATTCAGAGTTGACCTCTTCAAAGAATATGTAACTCCATGTTCAGACTTGGGTCTAGACAGTTTTAGTTGACCTATTTATTTCTCTGTCAGCCAGTGTTTAAATGTGACTTCACATCTACCTCACTTTTGCATGTGCATAAACAAATATGCATTTTTTAAAAAAATCTCACAGGAAAAAGTTATAGTTGATGTAGAGCAATAATCCTGTGGCAGAACAGTTTACAAAAGATGACAGAAAGCAGGCAGCACAAGCAAACCTCTGGAGAAGATGCCATGGGAAAATGAGAAAGCTTAGTCAAAGAAGATCAGATAATTAGGGCACTGGTATAACAAACACGACTGAATTACTAGAATTTAAAATAAACATAGACTAGATCATAAACTTACGGGTGTTGCCAATGCACGGTAAAGTTGAAAGAAAAATTCTCCGTGACTAAGGATGAGCAAGTTGTGTGATCAGTTAAAGAGAACAATATGAATTCAAAATAAAAATGTCCCCAAGAAAAAAAAAATGGCACCTGTGAAAAGAAGAAAGGAAAAAATATTATTAAAAAACAAAACAAAACAAACAAAAAAACCCCCACCAAGTTAAGAATTCTATGGAGTTCAGCAACAACAAAAAAAAAAACTTCTACAAAGTTAAAACTACAGGGAGGAAAACACAGTCACTTTTTAAGCGGATCAAGTGCTCAAACAGCATCAGTGTCAAGTGCTGAGAGTCTATCAGTGTTACCACAAGAAAAAATGTGCCATGTACACTTATTAAATTCCCAACACTGCAGTGCAAAGCTGTAACACCTTTCACAGTATATTAACAGTATAACAACTGCCTCTGGAGAGGCTGGGAAGTTAAAAAGCTAAAAATGAACATTTGAATTTTAAGGTTTGCTTGGGCAGCAACTGAGTACATATTAAGACTTTAAAATAATGAGAGCAGTGATGTATAGTAGGAAAACTGAATTTATTTTATAACACCTGTGCACCCACAGAGGATGGCAAGCCCTGTCAGAGCCCTGAGAGTGACTGAGGATACATCTTTTCACATTATGCTACTAGTGAGGTCTCCACCACTCTTGGCTTGGACTACATGATCTCCAGAGGTCCCTTGCAACTATTCTGTGATTATTTCCCCAGTTGAAGGGGAAGGAAGCTGACACTGGCATATTTTAGGAATGGCATATTTACTCAGATCTGTTCATTATACTAGATAGATAAGAACTCAGTGTTAATAGTATTTTCATCAAGCCAAAGGCTGGGTAAGCATTAGAGTCTTAGTTATCCTGTAGCAAAAGAAGTTAAAGGGACACCAACGTTTACACACTGCATTTGTGTGTGAGATTTTCATTTAGTTAATACAACTTCCAAGATTACTATAACTGAAAGGAGTTGAGAATAAAAACTAAACCCTCGTTTGTTTACTGTGTTTAAAGTAAATATTGTTTGCTCAACTTCCTTTAAATATTGCCACGAGTACTTATATTTATTTCTTCTTGCAACAGATGAATAACACTTTGAGGAGAAAAATGTAAACAAAATGACATCTGCAAACACTCTGATTAGCATCTGAAACAAATGTTATTGTATGACCAACCCCCTACTTTGCCTATTCCCTTTAAAGAACAAAACAGGAATTTAATTTTAGTTTTGCTAATTACAAAATATACTTACCATAAATTGTTGACTATCGGGTTCTAAGTGCTACTTACCTGCAAAACAAATCAAAGAAACAGAGTTACTTAACAGCACAATAAACTACATAGGAGTGTGGATATAATTTAGGTAGCTTGATGATCATTCCTTTTTTGAATACCAGAGTTAATGAAAAAATGGAGTGAACCCAGGAAAAAACTTAAACTCCAGCTGAAATACTGATATGTAAGTGGAAAGCTCAGTCTCAGCAAAAGCACTTTATGACTTGAACTTCACTGCCCCCAAGGTGAAGAGAAAACTGCCAAAACTAGAACTTGTTTGCTCTGACTCTCAGAATTGCTTCTGTCCCACCTAGGATGAGCACCTGTAACAAGGGATACAAGCTCCTTATGAGGTACAGTCTCCAGCGTATTCCTTTTCAGACTAAACTTGACAGGAACCACAAACCAATATTGCTTCTATTACACAGAATGTCACAACTTAAAAGAATTAATTAGCAAACTGCACTAAGGCCTTTACACGCTCACTGAGAGTTGGGTAAGGGCAGGCCCATTACCGCATTTCACATTGCTGTGTCTTGGCCTCATTTTTCTTCTAGAAACTTTTCTTCTGAAAATGATTAACATCTATTAAACTATAAGCATCTGTTACTCTATCACAGGTGACAATTGCAAAGCTGCAAGGACTTAATAGCAGTATCTTTAATCAAACAGTGATCAAAATGTTGGTTGGAAGGAGCCTCTGGATGTCATCTAGTCCAACTTCCTCTACTGGGAGTGCATAAAATTAGATAAATTCTTGAGTTTAGTGTTCTTTGAAATAGAAATATCAAACAAGAAGTTAAATAAAGGAACAAACCTTGTTTCATTAACAAAATATTATAATTAAACAGTTCACAATATGTATTACAGTCAGACACTGCATATTTTTATAGCAGAAACTATTATTGTGGTACTTAGAGATACAAAGGTTTGCAGATAATAGAGTTAACAGCTTGTTCATTCAAACTCCAATTTTTGCAGGAAATTGTCTAAATACTCTTTGACACTTATACCAAATACCTGTTATTTATCTCTTAAATCGTAAATTATATATTAATATGCCAATTTCTTTTTAATACATAGTCCATACCATATAAAAATTCATGCTTTTAGTACATATACACAATGTCCAAATTCTAAATACATAGACCCATGCTGCATTCATACTGGGGTCTTGGTGGCTTCCATAACAGAGAACTCTCATAAGTGAAGGACCAAAAGTTTATTTAGAAATACCATTTATTGCAATCCAACATGGCAATGATGTCTTTTGCTTTCAAGATTTAAAATAAAATACAAATTTGAACAATAAAACTTGTCAAAACCTAAAAAGATATTTTGGAAAGAACAAAAAATAAATAAAAATCACTGGGATGAAGGCAGAAGGAACAGTGCAGCCTTAAAAATGGCAAGAAATTCTAATAGCTTTGCCACTGATCATACCATAACCCTTGTTAAATGCATTTCATCTCAGCTCAAAATTTGAAACAGGTCTCATGTGCAGTCAAAATAAATCCAGAAAAGTTTCATAGGGATATTCCTCTTCTAAGCCAAGTTTGTTCATCATGCTAAAGTATAGAAAAACAATCTTTAGGTTCCTGACTATCTGGAACAGTTATTTTTTCATACCTTGAATTCTCCATGTGATGTAAGAATATTAATACAATACATTCTTCACAACATTATGACATATTATAATTATCTGCATGGTTGCCAGAAACAATTTTGACTATTGTCATAGACTGAGTACTGTCCAAAAGAAACAAGTCCACTATATATTTTTAAAATATGTGGGTACAAGTGCACTATACTTTGATCACACTGACAAAATCTTGAAGAAAGCCAAAGGCAGCTGGGGCTGGGAAAGGATGATGCCAATTTAAACTTTCAGATTGACAGCTCTGTTTGGGATAAGGAAAGTTAAGTGGATGTTATTCAGCAAGGGAAAATCACTGTGGGGGAAGAGAAGATGTAGGAGTAATATATTAAAAATAAATATGGAACTTGAGGGCATGTTTAATGTAAAGCAAGCCAAATGCTTTGCTAAAAAATGTGGCCTTTGTGGTCTTTTGAAACTATTACCATAATTTTTTTTTCTCCCCTTGAGCTAAGTTCCTAACCAGACATTAAAATAGTTGTAAATGGTAATTAGTATTCAGAAGCACGTTTTAGCACGAGAAATAGAAATGTGCCCTGTGGAGCTCGGCCTTGCTGCCCTGGGACAACTCTGTCCCCAACACCAAACCTGGGCAAACAGCTTCCCAAGGCTTTGCACTGCCATGGCTCCAGGGTCACAACGTGACACCAGTGCCCACTCCTGCACAAGTGAACCCCTGGGAGAGCCCAAGGAAAGTGCCAGCGAGTGACAGCGAGGGCTCTGGGTGGCATGGACACACAGGTCTGTCACCCTGCTGACAGCGAATGATAAGCATTGCTTGAGTCTTCAAGAATCTGGAAAAGTCTGAACTTGCAAACCAGTTGGAGAGAAGAAGAAGCTGCTAAGAAAAGTTTCTCCAGCTAAAGTGAGCTCTGAGAACAAATGTAATTTCCCTGGAGATCCAGCTCGAGTGTTGGCACAGGTCTGCTACTTACATGCTGCTTGTAATAATAACTTTGGCCCAGGGTGAACTGCTTTGAGGAAGAACCAAAACTCTTCAAATTGTGCACATCTTCTCCAACAAAAAGCTGACTGGAACTTCTGCAGCTGCTCCTACTCAACACAAGCAATCAAGTACAGGTGGTTTGGCTTCACAGCCTTCCCAGACCTGCCTTATCATAGCAATTCATGCCTTGTTCTTCACTCCTGCACACTGGACAAGTTCTGCTTCAAGCTGGCCATAGAAACAAGATAAGGACTTGGCCTCAAGAATTTCCCAATCCAAAAATTCCATTGATGCAACAGTTGCTGCCTTCATATGACAACAATAAAATCTCACCAACAGTGCAATCAAATGCCATGCCCCTGAGAATCACTTAAAACTACTGGCTTGACTCCGACCATTCTCATTTTCCTCCAGGAAGCAGAAATATAATACTCTCAATGATTTACAGAAAGCTGTTGAAAAGCCTTTGCCAACCTCAGGAAATCAGGAAAAGTTTTTACTGAGTTTGGAAAGAGGGGGAAACAACACAAAAACTGTAGGTGTTCTTCTTGGTTTGCTTTTTGAAGCTATTAATTGATCAAATGGCCAACTCTTCATATAAATATCTGACATAGCTGAGTGCAGCTACAAGATATAAGAATGTGCTTTCAGTAAACAGGCTGTAATTCATTTGTTACTCATAATTAGTCACATTTTGCACAGGTATGGTAAACCTGCACTGCTACAGATTTCTAAACACACAACGGAATGTTTCCACCTACCAGGTTTTTACACATACATGTTGTTCACACTAAAAATGCCAATATCCACTGGGATAAAAAAGAAAAGAGTAATTTCTGTTTGCATGATAATCTATATCTGCAGAAAAACTTTCCCTATAAAGGGTAAGGAGCATCCCTATAGCTCTCCTTCAAAATTCCTACTTTGTACTGTAATCCCAATAGGAATCTACAGTATCTGGGCATTACCAAAAATTTCTTACTAAAACTAATGCCCTTCTTTGAGCCCAGAAGAGATTCCATGAGCTGGTTTCTTCCACCTATGCTCACATAAAAGGATTTATTTCTTTGCACAACAAATAAAAATACTTTACCATAAAATTCTGGTTTAGTATATATTTCTGTAACACGTATGTTATTTCTCTGACAGGACTGTACTCCTGCTTCCCAAACATCCCCACTCTATATGGGCTCTAACTGATCTTCTTGGCTATACCTAAGTTTAATATACACTAATCATATCTATTGTCTAAAAAGTTTTATTCACTTCCTAAATACCTTTGAAAGCTGGAGCTTTTTAAGGTATAACTACAAAGACATTACACCCTGATCTAATCAAAAGTATGTTGAAATCAAAATTTGGATCAAGTTTTTTGATGCTCAAACAAATAATTTCTTTAGCATATTTTTTTTTATTCAAAGGCATTTAATTCAGTTCTGGAACTATATCTTGAACATAAATAAATCTTTCAGAAATAATAGTAATAGTTAAAAAAATCAGGAATTAAGTAGTCCCTAAAAAAGAAGTTTTAATGAACTTGCATCCACAAAGTTAGTGTACTGGTAAGAATCAGAACTTTATCAAAGAATGACAATCACATCATTCTCTCCATCCATAAAATTTGAACAACGACTGTTATTCAAGTATTGGTAATGGGTAAAAAAAGGCTTATATCAAACCTAATGACTTTTGGAATCAATAATATTAAAACTAAAAAACTGGTTTAAAAATAAACGTAGGTCTTGGTGTACTGTCATTATACCTAAACACTTACCATACCAATGCATTTCAGTTCTTTTTAAAAACCCTGACATCTCTTGAAGTTATGGGGCAAAATCCTGGAATTCTTATTCAAACAATCATGAAGTTTTACTGGATCAAGGACTGTAGATTTTGAGCTAACTCAAAAGGGAACCAGGACAGGGAAATTTCTTCTGCCAATAGAGCTTTAAGCAATACCTTGATTTCTGTTAAAGGTCTGACTAAATCTGGGTAAGTTCTCAGGTGGATTGCAACAATTATTACTGAATATACAAACTCAGATGATTAGTTTTAGAAAATCTGCATCTCTTCCCTATAAAAAAGTTCTCCCCCTCATGTTGAAAGGTATTGATGTCAGGATGAAAGCCAATATATGAGAGCTGCAGCATGGTTGATCACCTTGCTTTCAGCTTTTCCCAGTAGGGTGATGCAAAAGCTCCAGATTTCATTTTCAAAAACACTCTTTTCTCCAAACATCAAACACTCATTCATGTTGGCAGCACAAAAACTACTTAGAAACAGCCACAATAATAGCTGTGATCATACATGCAATTATATGCAAAACACTGTAAGAAATTGATGAAAGTTTTGGTTCAGAAGCTGGCAAATTTGCACGGATTTATCCAATCTGTGCTTTGGATAAAGTCATTCATCCCAACAAATAATCTCAGAAGCACAGTGGTCAGCAGGGTTCAAAGTCTGTGCTTGTGCTAAAAGGTGACACTTGAAATGCAGCAGATACACCATACTTTTTAGTTCTGCAGATTAATAAAAACTCCCAGTGACACAAAATACAATAATGCTGAGCTTTGCTACGCAAAACCTGATCTAAACCAACACAACAGGAGTTCATACAACTTAGCCTGCAGTTCCATGAATTCAGTGTTTAGACACCTCAGTCACTGTCGGTGACTGATCTTGATGGAAACATCAGCTGATTATCTGGCAGACATCCCCTTTTTGACAGGAAGCTTCTGTTTCTTTTTACCAGCATATGCCTTTTCAAACCATTGATCATTCCATCTCTCATCAGCACTGCTATCTTCTAATCTCTCTTTTTGAATTTTAAATACTGGAATAGAAACTACTCTTATGATAACTTCCTTAATACTTTCCTGTTCCAAAATAAGCCTCTTAACTATTCTTTAATATTTCCATTCTTTTCCTCCTATGATCTCACATGTCATCCATTGCCTCTTACTATTTGTTTATTGATATTTCTGTATTCTGCCTAAGCCTTCTCATTGTTACAGATACATTTAATACTAACCTGTCATTTTCCAGTGAAATATCTGTTTCATCAATTCTGTCATATTACTCTATTCCATTTATGTTCACTAAATACATAACAGTTTTAGAATTAAATATAAAATATAGAAATGCTGCAACTATGGAGAATTTCAAGTCATTATTTCATAATGACAAATACTAGAACCAGCTTTCAGATGGAATTCACTTTAGTTTGCTTCACTACCATGCTATCCAAAACAAAACTCTTAAGTCAATTTAAAAGCACAAGCTAAACTTTCAATTGCATAATTTGGCTTAAATTGCTGGTAAGGGCATATAATTATGCCATATCAAACATACAAGTGAAAAAAAATCCAGTCACCATTCTAAGGAAATGGCTATTTTTGTTTAGTCATGGAAAAATACTCTGAGTTAGAAAGCACAGGGACCCAGCATACACACTGACTATGCATCCTTCAGTCTCTTTGACAAACATCTCTTCTTATGGGCTGACATATTCAGCAAAATGCACCTATAAAGATCATGCCCAGTCAACTGAAACATCAGCAAAGTCCCTGGCCTAATGTGGGCACCCTGCACTGTGACCTTTGTATGATGTGCCAAGCCCTTCCACATGCATGCAGGCACTGGGGAGCACCTGGGATTTGCCATGCAAATTGCAGACATGCCTTTACTCCTCCTGTGCTCAGGAAATAACAGTGTGACAGGAGCAACCAAAATGCTACCATATGTACTGAAATGCCAGGCAAATGACCCCCGAACATGATGTCTACCCTGAAAAACACAAACTGCATATTGAGCAAAAGGCTGCCCCTGCAGACCTCCATGTCAAAGTCGGTTTGGTTTTGTTTCTGTTTCATGTATTTTTACAACTGCTCCTTCTGAAGGCTGCTCCAAAGCCTCCCCACGTTTTTGTTTAAAACGTTTTTCTAATTAACAGTCTTCATCTATTTCTTCCCATTATACCTATTAGCAGTAATGAACTTACAGAGAGCAGTAAGAAGCCTTTCAAAGATTTCATTTGACTTCTCGGAACAGCCAAACTCTCTTATTCCTCCCTATTGCCCATAATCAATCATGTTCACAGCCCTGCTTTGTACCTGCTCCACTTTTCATCTCTAGCAGGACTTGAGCTACATTTTAAAAAAGCATCTCTGGAAATTCCTGAGCCAGTAACTTTCAAGCACCATTTGCCTTCTTTTTGTCAGCATGTCACAAGTGGCTGCTGGTGGTGGTTCATGGTATGGCTTAGCAGAACACACCAGCACATACTGGTCAGCCATTTCCAGACTGGTGGAAATCCCTAGGAGTGGTGGCTCACACTCCATAAGCAGTTCTTGTTCTCTGTCCCCAGCCACTGCAATACAGTTGATCTTTTTTAAGAAAACGTGTTTTAAGACAAGGTGGTCAAATATTGCGGCTTTCCCAGAGGAGCTGCAGATCTCCCTCTTTGGAGCTATTCAAGATTTGAGTGGACACAGCCCTGACACAGAAAACTGATCTAATCAGACCTGCTTTGAACAAGGAGCTGTACTAGATGACCTCCTGGAGGTCTCTTTCAACTTACAGTCCTTTTACTCTAGTGACTTGACCAGCCAGTTTCTTATGACTGATGAACTGTTATACATAAGGTACTACTCTTTTCACCTATTTTTCAATATTTAAACCAGTGCACCAATTTAATTTTATCCTCATTTTTCTTAACTGTGACAATAAAGCTGTGTTTTTCATTTGCTTTAGGCTTTTTGTCCACTTTTTAAGGTATGTGTAAATGTGGTTCTTCATCCAAGTAGATATGGAGTTTTTCTTTACCTTTTTTTCCCAAGAAAGGCCAGAATAATTCAGGGTTTTTTACAGGGTTTGTACCTTTGACCTATGGAATTCTAGTCTGGCCCTACATTCAGTTCTTGAGCTCATCGCTGTAGCTATCAATATGAACAAGACCCCTTAAAGCTGATGCTTTCAAAGTTAGCAGATAAAACAAATTACAAACCTACTTTTGTCCCTTCAATCAATAAATTTAAAAATAGCATTACAGGGAGTCTCATAACAGACATCATTCTGGCATGCCCAAGAGTATAGCCCAAAAGAGCACAATCCCCTGCTGGCACAGGGGCTATTAAGTAAAGAATATATCCAGAAATATATCTGTTATATATCCAGAAATAACTGGGCTCAACCATCATTCTCCAATATATACTTAACAAGTAATACAGCGTGGCTGTTGTGCATCTCATTGTGTGGCTGTGAGTCAGAGTTCTATTCAAGGAATATAAAATTCACAACTCATTTTGCAGTATTTATGGTGCAATGTAAGAACACAGGTGTTTGCTGAGCAATGATGAATGATGAGACTAAACGCCAGACATCTGCACTGAAAAATGTGAATAATTCAACTCCTGTTTTGTCCTCAAGAAGCACAGAAGATATGCACCTTTAAGCTGCAAATGCTTAACTCTATCAGCTGTCAGGTGCATGTCTCCCCTCGACAATTTGCAGGACAGAGACTTGAATTATTTCTGCTCAATTCATCATATTTTAGCCAGTGTGGAACTCTGTAGACCACTAACAGCATAAATTACATTAACACCCACACTTTTCACTTTAACGTTTTGTGCAAAGAAGCTAACCATTCCTGGAGGCAAGAGCCTGGTCTTGCTACGGAGTCAATAAACGCTCTGGTTTCACAGGACATGGCCAGTTTGGCTACAAAGGCAATTCCCTGCTCACAGCTGGGTATCATACAGAGATACCACCAATAAAGATTTCTTCAGCTTGTAATCAGTGCTGTGGGACTTAGCAGCAGCTGGTAGGAGGCTGGTGTCTTCTCAGCTCTCTCCAAGCACACTTTCAACAACTGGGAGAGCTGGCCCTCATGTTATGCTTTCTTCTGTAATCCTAAACTATCTGGAGCCCTTCAGTACTTCACTTGGCTTCATTCTAGTCTGCTAATTTACTTGCTCCAAGCCCTTGCAAGTCCTGAGAATGCACACATCTTAATATCTGAAATACAGCTCTTGGAAATCATGCTGCCAAAATAGATGCACATACTCCTAGCTTGAAGCAAAAGGGTAACTAACATTCTAAAATTAAAAATTAAAAAAAAAGCACATGGCAGGCAGTGCTTTCCTGCTGACAAATGTGTAAGACAAGGTAGCAGACATGCACTTTTGAAATGCAGGTGGGCTTTTATTCCTGGCAGTGCAATGAGAGAGGTAATTCCAGATGTGGGGAAAACGACACCCCTCAAAAAGGGATTTGAAATGATATAGCACAGAGGAAGCCTGGAGCAAACTGGCACCATCTAGAAAGCTGGAATAGAGCCAAACAAATTATGGTCCAGGCTCTTTGGAGCCCTGTTCGCCCCTTCAGTGGGAACTGCACAGGAAAAGGATGATTGTGAGAGGGTAGATGACGGGTTTAGCCTTCATTGCACATGGAAAGGAGTGTAAATTACAATCCCTTGTGCATACAGAGGCAAAACAAGGTTCACAATGCTTTATTATATTAAGCCACATTATGAAAATGACTGTTTACATTGGTTCATTAATGTTTGTACAGGGCTGTGAACATGCAAAGTGGTAAGTATCAGCACAGGCATCAGCATGGTATCTCAATTTTGACATGTTCATGAGTGTTGTAACAAAAGAAAATACACTTTAACTCCTAACAATTATTGTCCATGAAACATGGTGTTTAGCATATTGTCTCTCTACATCATTTCTGACCACACAAAGTCAGAAAAGGCTATCATTACTGTGTATTGTTATACATGAGTAATTTATTCTTCCAAAAGACAAAATGTGTGCAATCATCAAGAAATTAACAAATTCAACCTACTAGACTCACACATTTGGCACTGCAAGGCTATGTAAGTTCTGTGTTGTTAAAACACCTTTAGTCAGATTTAGTACAATGCCTTATGTTGTACTGTCTGGTGAAAGGGAGGTTGTTTCTCAGCTTTCTTCTTTATTTTTTAATTCTTTTGTAACTCTAGCAGACCTCAAATCAACAGGAGGTTTTAGGATTAAGTGCTGAGATCTATTGCCTGAGTTGAGTACCTCAGCATCTCAGAAAACCACTTTTGTTAGGATGCCAGCTGGAGCAGTAAACACTATTAAAAGAAGAAATATCTGTCCCCATTTCTGCTGGGTGAAAAAGTGAAAGCGAGGGGGACTGCAAATAAATCTCTCCTGCAACCTCTGTGCCCTTGCAGGGCAGGCCCTTTCCTCTAGACAGGCTTTCAGCTGAGCAATACCTGCTCATTTCCTGCATCAAAGAAAATTCTACAAGGCCTTTCTTGGCGCCCCTTCATAATATCCCCCTGCCATCTCCAAAGACAGTCTGCGTCTCTCTGCCCTCCTGGCTGCCGAGGCAGAACTCACCATGTGAACTTGCCAGCTCTGCTCCAGCAGCTTCTCCTCCAAGGCTTCCCCAGTGATGGTCAGGGAAAGGGCAGCCTGCCCTGTGCCCCAAAGGCATCTGCTGAAAGGGGTCGCAGGGGCCAGGGCAGGCTTCCCCTGCCCTTAGCTACAGCCTGTTAGAGGGGCATGTGGCAGGAAGGGAACTGTTAAACTTCAAGCAGGTTAATAATGAAAAACCCTCGAAGACTGGGGTTGAGACCAATCTCACTTAATATTTGTATTAATGACTGGCACAAAAGTATGAAAACAAACAAATAAATTCCCTGAGACCGAAAAGTCTGGAGGGAGGATTGGGGGTTCACAGAGCAGGGGCTGGATTATCTGGAAGGGTAATAGAAATGGGATGAAATTTAATAAGAGTGTGCAAGGTCAGAAGCTTTGGGACTAATAACAAGACTTTCTGCTATAAACTGTGAGGCTGTCAGATGGAGGAGCTGTGTAGGGAGAAGTATATTTGCAGAATATGGGATGTCTGCAAATCATCACCCGTGAAAAGAGTAAACACATCAGGTGATGTATACTCAGAAGAGTGAAGGAAGATTGATTTTCATGGTAAATGGCCCTTTGAGAGCTCTTCCTTTGAAATACTATGGACAATGCCAGCCGTGTTCCAGAAAGTGTCCTTCCAACCAGAACAGCCCCTCGTTGAAACAGGCTTCAAAACCAGCAAGATAAAGTTCTGATGCAACAGGACTAAACAACCTCACTTTTTACTCTAGAAAGGCCAGGACAGGAAGGATACACCAAATTAAATAGTCCAAAAGGGACATTATGCTGAAAGACACACAGGTATAGGTTTTAGAAGAAAATAAAAAAGAAGTCTAGCAGAAGATTTCTGGAAATGTCTACTCATCAGAATCCCATCATCTTAGATGGGGTGTGAAAAGTTCATAAAAAAGTGAAGGTCAGAGGGAAAAATTATGAAACAGGACCTGATTTTCAGCAAAAAAGCTACTACGTACATGCTACATATTGGCACCAGATTGTTTTCCAAAACCTTCCGCTGTGTTTCTCTGCAGCAAACTTTCACAAAAATTGGTTTTTGGTTTTTTTTTTAGCATTGCTGAATAGCAGTGACAAGGTTTTTCCCCTCCATCTCTTGCAAAAGTTCCAATAGCTTTTTTACTTTTCACACTAACAGTGTAACACTACATCTCTCAAACACCTGAAGGTACACTTGACAGCTCGTACCTGCTGTACCCCACAGAACCTCTTTGCAACACAGGAAAGCAAAATGTGCCCATTCTCCCTTGCTCAAGCAGCCTCCCCTCAGCTGTTTGTTATTATTTTTGTGATTTCTAAAAGAGTATGGTGCATTCCTTCAAACCTGTGCTGTCTGTCACACTTCCCTAGCCTACCATGAGCCCCTTGTGAGAAGTCCATCACCTGCACTGCTCCCTCCACCCAGCTGCCATTGCAGATCCATCCCTTCCCATTAAACAAGACCACTTGTAGAGCAGCCCTGTCCTTAAGTCTTGCACCACAGTAACTGCCTGTGGGTTATCCTCAGAGAGAAAAAGCATGCAAAACATAAATCAGGCTGCCAGAAAGACTAAACCCTGTGAAAGACAAAACCTGCAACAAGGAGGCCTGAAAAAGTTGTATAAATAAGACAGCAGAAAGGGTTTTGAGGAATGAGTTAAAGCAAGTAAAGAAAAAGTGAAATAGAAGAGTTTTCCTGATGTCAGATTCTAAAAGCACCAGAGACACACAATGTTCCTCAGAGCTCTCCCTGTGCCTGAAAGTGATTTCAGGAAGCTAGAAACATCTCATCGATGGTGCTGAGGAAAGCAGGAATGTATTCTGTGTTTTCCTTGACAAGACTCATGCACTACAGAAACAGCTGCTGGAGAAGGACAGACAACAGCTGAGAGCTCCAGCTTGGATGGTTCACAGAAAGAGCAGAAAAGTAGTTAAATTGAATGGGCAGAAAATGATGGCCTTCCCTCAGAGAAATGTTTCCACAATCCACTGACAATAAACAGCAAAGACATTTCTTGAGAGAGCTGTTTGTGGTTGAAAATATTCATTTAATCAGATTAGGTCTGGTAAACAGAAAAAACAAGAACATTCTTCTCAATTTGAACAATACCAAACTTAAAATATTTCTATGCCCCTAAAACAGAATATCACAGAATGCTAATTTTTCCAAGTAGAATGACAGAAAATTCAAAAATGTTCAGTTCTCCTGGGGAATGGAAATTCCAGTTTTCAGTCATCTTTCTCAGGTGTCACTGACAAACTTAGGCTTTTTGATTGTCCCCATGCTTTAAGTGGGCTCACAGTATTTCTGCCTTTCACTGATGAAAAACAAAAAAAAAGCATTTATTATGTGACTAAGAGCAGCACTGACCTCTTCTGTTGCACCCTTCCAGGACAGCTTTATTTTGTAGGCTGGAGACAAATGCTCCCTTCTTAAAAGTTAGGTGCCACCAGCTAAGCCATTAATGCAAATAAACAAAAAGACATTTACAGACCACAACCCAGAAGAATGATCAGTTCTTCCTGATGTTATATCTGTTGCCTAGACTTCACTTTTATAACAGCATCAGACTCAAGCCCAGTGCTCAACGCTGCATCTAGTTTGTAAGTAAAACAAGCAAAAGCTTGATTTCTCTGGCTCCTTCTGTTAAAGAGCAAAGGTCTTTTTCACCTGCTCTAGGAGAACCACTTGAAAATTCCAAAGGCTTTAAAAATTTCAATATAAATGAGCTCTAAGAAAAGAAGAGAAACAATTTTCTCACTTCTTTGAGGTTTGCATGTTAGAATCAGACTTTCACAATGACTGCACACTAGAAAACTGAAATTGTTGCCAATGTGAACACTACACTTAGATCACAATATGAATTAATGAGCTTGCTTTTCACCTTTATCTACCCCTTCTTCAAGGCTTTCCTCCCGCTCCCAAATAAATGAGCCATGTTCCTAATAACGTGCTTGAAAGGAAGGCTGGGAAATTTAATAATAAAAGGCTCTCTGAAATTAAGTTTCTGGCAGTGCTTTAAAAGAAAGAAGATGTTATTACTTGGTCCTTTGCTTTTCCCCAAAGCAAATTTCAGTCCTTTGAGGACCGCACAAATATAAAGCAGATAATTTACAAACCTTTTATTCGGCAATTTGCCTGGTCCAAATAATCAACTATAATAGGAATTGCCAGCTGAGTATTTAAAGATTCTAGTACAGCAAGAGAAACTGCACATTGCAGAAAAAGAAAGTTTCTGTCTAAACTATCAAATACTAGACTTTCAATGGGGCAAAAATTATTGAGCATGTTGACGTTCACAGAATATAGAAGGGAGCATTAAGAAGTGAAAAACCAATGATAATTGCTGGAGTTCTTATCACATAATAAGTTTCCTAATCTCAGCTCTTTTGTGTTGCCTGCACTGAAGATGACAAAGAGGAAAATACTGAGTTTGCCTTAGATTATTCAAGTCCAGAAGCACAAATGAGAAAATATTTAGTGAAGCAAAGCCAGACTTTTCCTCTGTTCATGTTTTATCAAAAGGAGTTATTGAAATACTCTTGACAACATAGGAAACTAAAAAATATGAACTAAATTGCTGAAAACTTAGTCAGGAAAACAAATGTAAGGCTAATGCTCTAATTTTGCATCAGTTACAGTATTTTAGGGCTCTTTCTCACATAGCTTTCAAAGAACGATGTATGAAAGTCAGGCTCCACTGAATTTTCTAGGAATTTTCCTGTTGCATTGGGTCAGAAGTGTGCTATAATGAAATACATAATTCTGTAGATTTATTTAGCAAAGGCTAAACTAAGAGGTTATCATATTGACATACAGATCAAGGTCATCTTCCTTGTAAAATAAAAATGGGCCAAGAAATTGGATTTGTAGTTTCAGGTTGAAAACCTGTTAGGTCCTGTGCAAGTTGAAATTTGGACAGAGTAAAATTTTGGAATCTATGTAAATGACACCTTGATAATTACAGGCAGGGAGTTTTCAAAACTATTAATTTTGACTGAGAAAAGTTGGGAAGAGGCGTACATACATCAGAACCTGATCGCTGGCTCTGACTTCCATTTTATAGTTTGTATGTGTTATAGTCAGTATGCAACAACAGCAGAGCATTCAGAGGGATCAAAGGTACAAATTCTGAGCCATTTTTCACATGCTGAGAAAATTCTACTGGAAACCGTGTTTTAAAGTGGCCAGGATTTTCAAAAGACTATGAATAATTTCTAAACAGCTTCTTCCAAATTTAGAAGAAAAAATGATGAATGAACAGTTATTCTTCAATCACTACTTTAAGTAAAATTAAAGGTTGAGGCTATATAAGTGAAATTTTGACCCTATGAAATATAAAGGGAAGTTATGTATGCCAGAATTTAAGGTTTAAATTCAAGCACCCTTTCAACCTTAACTACCAGATCACTTAGTTGATATAAATTATTAATACAAAACAATATGTTTTATTCTTTTAACCTTAACTCTAAAATTTCTAATCACCTTCTACAAACAAAGTTTAGCAATGAAATGTGTAGGTAGTGTTACTGAAACATTCCATATAATCTTGATTCTATCTTGAGTGATCTCTCACATACAGATTTGTGAAAAATATACATAAAAGATTTTTTCTGTGGACCTGTCTCAAACAACAGTTTTAAAAGAAGAAATCTGTGAAGGCTTACAGAAACCTCTATTTCTCCCACAGGAAATGTCAAGATTTGATAGCTACGAAAAATAAGATTTTTGCATACAGATTTCTGATTCAGCTGCAAATAAGTTGCTATGATGTGGCTGGACAACTCCCTGTGCTTTGAGAACCAGAGGAGGCTTAGAAGCAGAACCTCATCCCCACATTAAGCATGTTAAGCGTAGAATGGTTAAAAAGCATCATCTTCTCCCTTACAAGAGCAACATGGAAAGGTGCTTCCATGCCACTACTGCTGGCACATTTAAGGTATCCAAGCCTCACTTGCCCCTACAAATGCCTCTTTCAGCAAGATCTGTTAGCACAGGCTCATGGCTGTCTCTTGTATTGCAAGCAGTGTAAAGCATTTCCAAAATTCTTGTGTCTTTTAAACAGCACAGAAGACAGAGTCTTGTCTAGTTTAGCTTAATTAAAGCAGCTCCCCCTGATAAAAGGTCAGGTTATGCCTTTAAAAGGTTAAATTATGCCACATAATCAAATTAGGTTTTGCCATGGACAGGTACAACTAAAGCTGCTTTTTTTTTTTTTCCCTCATGAATAGGAATTGTATATTTATACCAAAAGTGAAAAGAGCTCAGTGAAAACTGACGAAGTGTATATAATCCTTTGATGAATTAGAAAAGCCAGAATCCATAAGCAACTCTGTGTAAGAAGGATTCCCAAGTGAAGAATCTCATCCTGAACGACGCTACTTTTCAGAGGTGAAAAAGGAGCAGAGAGATTACCCCTCAACATCTTCTCCATTCCTAGTGTAAAATAAAGTGGGTTTTCTGGAAAAAAAAAAAAACAAAACAAACCAAACCATGTAGCTTATGGATTCACAACTGAGCTGAGCCCAACTGAGCTGGGAGGAGAGATTGCTCCTGAAAAAGAAGCATTCATGGCTTCTTGCACCAAGAGGAACAGAGTTTTTATGCACCCTTCCAGAGAGAGAACGGGCACCTTCAGCTTTACTCAGCTGAAAAGGTCAGAAAATGGCCTTCTCTAGTTTTAGAGTGAATTCTGAATTAAGTAACCAATGCATCATACAGTGGATTCCACATTTCTGGAGCCTGCTTCTGATGTTCCTCATAGTTCTGACAAAAAGGGTTTGGCTGAGAAGAGCCAGATCTGGCCTTTCATTAACAACAGGCTGCATTTCGCTTGAGAAGACACACCACTCTACCACACATCACCTGCTCTGACCACAACACAGAGGTCTGGGAGAAGTGGTACTTGCTCTTACAGCATCATTTGAAGAACCCTCAACAGAAGACAAGCAAGGAGATGCACTGAAGGCATGGAAAAGCCACCAGGACACGGCTGTGATGCTGATGTCCCTGAAAAGGTGAATGTACCACACAGTGGGCTGTGCATCCCTGTGCCGGGGGGGACAGCATCTTCCTCGGTCTTTGTGTGTCTTCGTGCTGCTGCACAGGGGTGGCTCAACACAGCTCAGCACCCCTCCACTTACAGCACCATTCCTTTCAGTGTTGCTGTCCTACAGGATCACTTTCCAATTGCAGACCTCAGACTAACATGGAAATTTAGATCCACTGGAGAGTGAGTGCAAAGAGGATTACCTGTAACTCCCACTTCTCACCCAGCTGCACCACCATGGCTCCTCTGACCTCTGCAGAGGAACAGAGATCACACTGGCAGAACAGCAAAGCACTTTGGGGGGTTATTTTACTTTTTCCACCCAGGAGAAAGGAAGACGGGGTAAGAAACACTACTCATTAATATTTTTATTCTGACTGTACACTTCACTCCCTCTTCTGGTTTGTGACATTTCACTGCTGTTGCTGACTGAGGTTTGCCACACTTCCCCACAGACAGGGCAGCACATGTGTGCCAGTCTGGCAAAGACTCCCCTCCCCTTGGACACTCATACCCCTCACTCCGCTCAACAGGGCTCTCCTCTCCAGCACCAGTTTTCATCCTCATTCCCATCCTGCAGTAGGAGCAGTGCAGAGTAATTCCTTAACCTATGGTGCAATAAGAATCAGTGCAGCTCACGTTGCAAAGTCCCCAGGCAGCTCTACCTGGGAGCTTTCATACTACACTGGAGTTCTCATTGCCTTCCTGGCTCCTTGGACACCAGCACCTCAGAGGATTACACTTCTGCTCATTCAAGCAATAATAGTGTGTTTCACCTCAGGTGAAAGAGAATGTTTTTAAACAAAAAGTTACTTCACTTGACTGAGATGGATGGGATAACCTTATGTCAATTCCTGTACTTTTATCTACAGGGAATATCACCTCCTACAGTCCTTTGGGAGAGACCTACAGCAACCAACAGAGAATGGCTGAAGTTAAACACTCCTAATGCCACTTTGGTTCTGCATTTCAGACTTCAGAAAACTTTGGGTTGGCCAGTTCAAGAAACAGACCTGAACCCGAAATCCAAACCCAGAGTAAAGGTAAAAAAAACCTCGGGGGTCCTAGAGTTCAATGTTCAAGGCATCCTAAAACATCCTAGCTGTTGCTGACAGAAAGCCTCAGAAAATGCGATCTCTTCATTCAATGCAGTCCTACAGCAACTGAAGTTTTTCTCATCTTCATTTCAGTCAATATCTCTTTTAAACCTTTATACCTGCATATAAAGTGGGGCTATGGTTTCAGAACTGCATCAGCTGTGTATTTGCAGTTATGTATCTCTTAGTTCCTATTTTCATGTAGGAACTTTCCTAGACTTTCCTGAAAATAATCCTTGCAGACAAAACAAAAGAAAACAACAACAAAAAAAGGAAAAGTAGCAATGAAATATTTTCTGTTAATATAAAGAGCTTGGGCAAGAGGTTAAACTCATTCCTCCCAGAGGATGGGAGATTCCCCTCTGATTAGATTTCAGTGGAGTAGGAAGCAGACAATTAGATGATGAGACAATGTCTCCCACTCTGGACAGACTGTTTGATGTGTTCCAAATATTTTTTTAAACATAATGAAATTACTAACAGATTTGGGTTTCAGTTTTTAAGATAATCACTTAACTTTTAAATGCAACTGAATTTCATTCATTGCAGTGCTTAGAAAACATTCCATTGTCTTAATACACTCCATCAAACAGTGATAAGCACAATTTCCCTTCTATTAGTGTTGATTTATATTTATGAATATTTATCTTAAACTCTCCCTTCCCTTCCAACGTGTAAATGTTCTTTATAATTATGTGAACATCTTCTATATTACAGAGCATCTACACGTAATTTTTTCTTTTTGTAAAACATAAATAAGAACAATAACCCTGTTTCTGTAAAGATCACTACAAATATCTTGAATCTGTTGAAAACTGAAGCTAATGCCATAATGTGTATTCCTCTTAAGTCCTATATAAGCTGTGAGAACTTTGATTCTTTAGTTCAGCTGACTTAACAAAAACCCCACTAAATTAAAAAAAAAAAAAAACCCACCTTTTTTTAAAAATTGTTAGTTCTATTCTGTGCACATAACCCAAGATGGCATTTTTGTCAGACAGGGACAGCTGGCAGAAAAGTTGCCTGTCTCTGTTTTGCAGATATTTGTAGTTGCCAGCTATTTGGAAGAGTCCCCAGTCTTGTCTCACAGCAAGTCAGGTTGTGTACCCAGCTGGCATCAAGCCACAGCCACTGTGGCAAACTGCAAAAGACTCTGAAGAAAGAACAGTTTTTCACAGAAAGACCAAAAAAAAGTAACTGGACTGTGAAGTGCAAGACAAAAAGTTTAAGGTATTCAGAATGAAAACCTCTGCAAGCTCTTTTTGTACCCCTGGCTTTCAGAATATCATCTAGTTTGGGATCACCTGTCCTTTCAGTGGAAGTGGTACCAGCGTGCATCTAGGAAAGCTGTCTAATCCAATCCTCCTGATCACATTAAGAGAATTTATAGCATGTCCTTGAGCTCTTTTCTGATTCTGGATAGAAGACAATTTAATCATAACTTCTTTAAGACATTCAAAACTTCACAGGACCCTGAACAAGCAAAAGTAGTTTTGAAGTAATGCCCTTTTGCAGGAACAGCTACAACAAATCTTACACTCTGACGAACTCCTAAAGAGCTAGGACACAGTAAGGAGATACAGAAATTAATATAGACATATTAATTAATCAGCCTATAGAGCAACAGTTGGGGTGATGAAAATTACTGTTCTGCACCCTGGAGAGCACACCCAGCAGTGAGCTCAAAGGGAGCCCCAGCACCAATGTGCCACCAAGGGACTCAGGCACACCAGGCAGCACCTGCTTTGCCACCACCAAGCCCAACCACCAAGACTCCTCACAAGGACTGCAGAGACATTTAGAGTAGGTGTTCAGCACCAGCTGTGCCAATGTGTGTGCACAAACATTCAGGAGGAACAGGGAAAGAAAACCTGTACTAGAGCATCATGGATGTAATAACCACTTTTTGCAGCAAAGCCACAAACAATTCAAGCAAGCTTTCACCAAAACGCATTTATCAAAGCAGGGGCAAGAATTATGCAGCCATTGAAGGGATAGAAGTCATCTAGAAATCACAGGAAACAGAAGGCAGAAAGCCATGAGAACCAGAGTGCTGACGGATAATGAGGACTCAAAGTGAAAAACAAAATTCAAATGCCTGTCCTCATACTTGGCCGTATTTTAAGCCACAGCTGCTGATGCTCACTTGCAACGCAGGGGAAGATTATTTTTAAAGAAGAAACTTCCAAAACTATGCAACTGTTCCTAAAAATTTTCACTATTTAGCAATGTATAAATCAGAATTACACATCAGCTTTGCCATTCATACCCTGGATTATTGTTTTCATGGGCTGTCAGACTGTCTGTCCCTGTACCCTTACTTAGTGATTCACTTGTCACTTGCTTTAAAAGAAAACAGCTTAAAAATCTTGATTAATAGGAAGAGTAAAAGGAAACATAGAACAACACATTATGAAAATGCTTTATAAAGCATCTGTTCCAAACCTTCAGTTTATTGCTTAAGGGATGGCAGCAGGTGTCCCATGCCCTGAAGCTGGTGGAAAACCTCTCCTGTGCTGCAAAGAACATCAGCAGTGTCAGACTCTGAGCATGAGCACGGTTCATAAGTTATTTAGTCAATCCAAAAGCCTCAAACTTGGGTGTAGTCTAAGAATGAGAGTGCAGATCAGAAGCACGACAAAGACCTTACCACTCATTTGAGAAAATTATTTGAACTGCAAGAATCTCAAAGATAGATCATGATTTTGGTGCCTAATAACTGCTCTAGTGTCAAAATGTTAGTTAGCAATGTTTGTTAGCTGGTTTTGGTTGAGTTCCACTTGACTTTTTACTGATCCTTTCTCTTCTGCCGTAAGATTTGGGTGAGATTAGGACATAATTTGTATGGAACACTGCTCTGTTCCCACTTTTGGAATGCTGCAAAGTAAGTATTTTGGGATTCTGAAAGAATCAGCTTTAACCCAGAGGGATATAATTACTGTGGGAGTCCACTTCAGTTTGCTCTTTGCAGGTATTTCACTCCTACCCCATAAGCTTTCATCTGCAGACATTAGCTTTTCTTTGCTACAGGTAGTAATAGATTTCAACTCCCCTGACCTTCTTTTCAGCTAGCACAATTTCAGTGTAATTCTTTAAATCCTCTTTCCCTTTATTGATGGTTATTTTGGAGTCCATGGGGCAGGGAGAATGTCTTCTAACCAGGCAGACCTATTCCATACATCTCCCTTTGCCCACCAGTCTGAAGCTGTGCTACACACCCCCTGGCCTTTCCCTTCTTTCCCTTTTCCTCCCCTTTCACACAACAAAAAGTCCAAACTGTGCTATGAGAGCTAATTTTGATAACTGAACTTTTAAGTCATTTGTAAAACCAAAGCCAGACTGTCCAGTGTGCCCCACAAAACTTTTTGCAAACATTTCTTCTGCTCCCTCATCCAAGCCACAAACAGGAGTCCAAGACAGATTGTAGGTATTTTCTTTATTTTCCATCAACCTCTACTGATATTTAAATTGTACATCATGTTCTCTCTACCACAGGCAATGTTTCAGCTGCTCTAGTTTTTCCCTGGTCTTGCTTTTACAAAACTTAATGCCCCTGTGGTACTTCACAAGTGACTGCAGTTTCAGATTAATTTTGCTCGTGCATCCTGCAAAGGCAATTGCAGGCAGTGCACCCGGGTCCCCAAACCAGAAATACATTCCAACGCTCCCACACAGCACGGGAAAAAGGCCAGGTGCATCTCTAATTTCCAATCTGAAAATGAAGTATTCTGTTTAACTTTGTGCTATTACATCATTTTCACTACACCATGCATTGTTAAACTTTATGGGAACCTAACAACATTCTGGCTCCAGAAATCATAAAGGATTGATAAATGCTGCTGTGGTACTGCCTTGCCCAGATGGAAGACAGCACCATTTCTCAAATTGTCTAACTGATCACAGTCAGGAAAGATATAATCATGGTTACCAAAAGATATAAAATGACACAAAATTAGTAATTTCTTATTCCAGACTGCTTGACATTCACAGAATTGGCCTGATTTAAAAGGAAGGAAAAAATTACCTTGAGGGTACCTAAGATCACAGAGTTATTAGCCTGAGGCTCACTGAAGAATGGTAACACATTCATTAATTCCTAACATGGCAAAATAGTTAAGGCAAAGAACCAGTCTCAAAGTCCTCTGCACCCCAATTCTACTTAAACTACTTATTGTTTATTAGCTGCCTAACTGCCCAGCCAGCAACACACTGCCTGCCTCAAAACCCAAAAGGGGCCTGGGGCAATACAGCTTCACCTTAGCAGACAGCATTTGGTAGGAGTGCCCCATTGCAGGACTTCTCAGCTGTTCTATGTCTGTGTCTGCACTTTTGATGCTAGAGCAGGATCTAATTTGCCTGCTTCACAAAAGGTTCTGGAGAAACAGGAGAGGCAGTAACACCATGCTTAAGCAATTAAAAAAAAAAAAATCAATCCGATTTTTGCCATTTTCTGTGAACAGGGAGGAAGTGAAGAAAGCTATTTTCTATCAGTAACAAAGCCAAAATTCCTGATTTTTTGGCTAGTGATTTGTATCAGTTCATTTGGACATTTTTAAGCTGTCCTCTGAATCATAAAGGTCAAAAATTTACATCAAGCAAGCAAGAAACATATATAAGAGTTTGCTGAACTTGCCTATCAGTGGGCAGGAGATGATCCTTTGCTCTGAATTCTTTTACTGCTGTGCTCAGATCAGCCACACACATTTTTGCCACAGCTTTTGAGCACATGTCCCACATGGCTCACCCCAGGCACAGGTCCAGGAAACTGGGCACTAAATATCTGAGACCTCACAGAAGTGGCAAAAATGACACTTTATTGCAGCTGACTGACACTTGTAGCCCCAGAGACAAAGTGAAATTGATGAAAATGCCAGAGTGGAGAACAGGGCACAAACAAAACATTTTATTTGGCCAGTCTCTGTGGAAGCGCAAAAAAATAAACTGATAAATGAAAAGATCTCCACTTGATGACAAGTTACCCCTTGGCCCTGAACCAGTCCAAAAGCTAGGCTAGTTTTATTGCATAATCAGAGAAATCATCAGAGAGATTGGAAAAGTTTGCTTACTGCTTTGGCAAAGTGCTTAAAATCGTATCAGATCATATTTTCTTCCTGATATTCATTAATGCTCTGCCTGTCTCAAAAAACTAAATAAGCAAATAAGGTAATGATCCTCAGAGAGATTTCACAGAACTGAAACAATGGTGCCCTCTCCCTCATCAAAATACAAGATTTCAGCTGCTGTAATAAAATATTCATTATGATAGTAGTGAACCCATGACATTCCCTGGGTTATATTCACTAAAAACAATGCCCTAAATTCTATTTAAATATAGTACTAGAGCAAGAATCAATTGTGAAAATTTTAAAATAGAACATAATAAAAAATTTTGTAGAAAATCTGCTTGCTGCCTGTACACAGTCAGATCTGCTGGTTGAAGAGCAAACCAAACATTTTCCTTCCATCAGCAGAGCTCAACCACCTCTCTTAACCCATGGATGAAGTTTTTCTGCCACTTTTCATAACAACTTTTTAATTAAGCACTGGCTGAGTCCACTTGCTGGGCTTGAAGTCACTCCAGAAGAGCCATTCTGCTTGCCATGAGCTGGCAGCATGGAAGACACGTGGCACAGGGATACCCACACCCAACAGCTACCACCTTCCCTTCCCTGCTGGACATCCACCTGGCTCCACTTGCTGTCCATGTTGCAGGAGTTATGTGCTTTAAGCTGGGCTGGAGTTCAGCAGTCATGTGTGCCAAATTTTGTTCTGGATAAGTCATAAATCAACTCTGGCAAGCATGGTTATGAAGAACTTGTGTTGAAATTTTGGCTGGCCCTCAAAGAAACAAGCACCTTAGAATGCCACGAGTTCCTATGTGTGACCGATACATATTTTAAAGCAGTTCTACATCACAAAAATTCCTTACAGAAACTTTTGGTTCTAAAGTATTCCAAATATTAGCTTAATAGAGAACCTAAAAGAGCAGAACATTGTCTGCTAGTTTAAATAATTCCTAAAAATTACAAGACTGTATTAGGTATGCCTGCCACAAAATTAATGGACCCACAGTAGTACTGATACTCTAAATTAAAAAATTCTTTAATTACCCACAGACTTTCAGTACATTCAACAGTATGCGTTAGAAAAAGAAACTGAGCTCAGTCTAAACTTTCTATCATAGCCTTTGCTTAAAAATTAAAAAAAAAAAAGGCAATTAAGTAAAGAGATTGACAGTGAAATATAACATACTGCAATTGTTCATTTTATGATCAGACCCAATAGGAACATACTCATTTAAGAGAGCAACACTTTTTCAGCTGCCAAGAGTATGCACACACGGAAGGAAAGGTTGACTGCTCCAATGAATTTGATGGTTCATCTCCAGTCTCAGAAGGTGACCATCTCCAAGAGCATCTACCATGGTCACTGCCACACTGTAAGAACACTAGAGAGGAGTCTGGCTGAACTCTAAATCTGTATTTTCTTCATTTGGATGTTTGAGCAAGTTTTGTTACAGCTTTGCTTGTTTTCCATGGGAATTAAAAATTCAATGCTAAAAGCTATAGTTTCTCTTCTGCAGAAAGTTTTCCATACTCTGACTCACCTGCAATTCAGAGCTACCACATGACTTCCATTGAAATGTCAAATCAGAATGATGCGAAATTAGGTCACTGTTATCTTTTTCGAGATGAGGACTATGCTCCACAAAAGAGTATGCGATCTCATTACACAAGTCCCATGTCTACAACATTTTCTGAATGAATTAGCACTGATTAAGGTGTGATTTAGCATGCAAACTGCCAGAGGCATGTGAAAAGCCCTGTTGTCAGTTGATGCATAATTTCCTTCAGTATTCAAAACAAAAGTGAGATTAAGATCAGGTGGGCAGTAAAGATACCTTCTTCACATGCAGAAATATTTTACTACATCTCTCTACCATACTACTGCATCCTAGAGTAGTTCATCACTTGTTTTTCACAAAGCTGCCTATAATCTGATAGCCTAAGTATATCCAAAGGTCCCCCTACCTTTCTGCCACCCCCTTTCATTTTCCTCCCCCTACATTTCCTGAGCAATCATCTTTCAAATGGAGACTATAACAACACCTCACCTATACTCTCTTTTCAGCTAAAAATCCCTGTTTCATGATTTCTTGGAAATCAGTGCCAGTGGTCCATCTCACATTCCTGACCTGTCAGCACTGCATGGGCAGTCCAAAACCACACAACTCCCACGCTGTGCAGCTGCAAGGCTGCATGGAACATGTGTCTGTGGAAGCAGAGGGAGAGGAATTGAGGTAGATCACTGCCTTTTTCCGATACTTTGGAAAAGAATTACAATATTCTGCAAGCTGTTGTGATAATATGAGCAAATGACAGGCACATGTAACAAACTCACAGATAAGGGACTGTATTTTCTATTAACCACTTGAAATGTTCTCCAGTGGTAGCAGAAGAGAAAACTTCTTCTGGGGAGAAAATACTGTAAGTTGTAGACTACCTGCAAGAAATGATAGATTTTGTTACATATTCCCATGTACAGCAAGCAGAGCACATTGTCATGCCATGCAAGCAACGCCTCCTGACGTGCATTTTTGGGACTGTGCTAATGCTATGACTGCAATTCTCAGGCTGCTTTTCCCAGGCGCAGTAGAAAAGCAGTGGACAATGTCTCATCTGAAGGGACCATGTCATTTCATTGCCCAAAACAGGGGTTAGCATGGCATTCAAAAGCACAAGTTCAATTTCCGTGTTGATTAAAAAAAAAAAAGATTAATTGGACATTGGGATGACTGTACATACTGCGCATGTAAGGATAATATACATAAAAAACAGCCAGCAATTAATCTTCTAAATCAGATTACAGAGATAAACTCTCTTTAGATTATCCTCATCAATATATATGAGAGCTGTAAAATCTATTTGTAGCAGAAATTCAGGTTACTAAATCCTCAAAAAAATAGTCTGTCATTGCTGGCTGTGTTTCCTACTAGGCTAGCTTTTGGCCACAGCAGACTTGAAATACAGCAGAGAGCCTTTATTTCTAAATATCCCATTGTTACAGTAACATCTTTTCAAATGTATCAGCATATTTTAATACACTATTATTCCACCTAATTACTTTCAGAGACCTGGCAGAGGTTCTGAGAGGGCAGCTGCAGCAAACTCATATCCCTTATGCCCAGGGGCGATGCAGGACACACCAGAGAACACCCACCTGCACGTCCAACAGCTTCATCATTCAAACCATGCCACAGATGCAGAGAGTATGAGAACCAAAGCAGAACTCTAAAGGCCCAAGAAAGCGCTCTATCACAATTATCATTTTTTAAAAGATAGACCTTTCCAGCAGAACCCTCAGCTGGATAGCACAGAGTAAGAAATGGACAACAGACTTCCAAAAGACAGTTATGATAATGCATTTTCCCAAGAATTAATATCCCTGCTTTCTTAATGCATGAAAATGGCAGCCACTACCAAAAGCTTTCAGAACTGAATTTTCAAGTCAGTGTTTCAGGCAATCTTTAATAATTTTTGATGTATTTAAAACATTGCATTAGCATCCCTATCTATTTCTTTACGGGAAACAGGGTATAAAGGGTACCAGGACACAATAGCTCCTTCAACTGATAAAGAACTGTGTTCTTTAGTCAGTTGTATGCATTTTGCTTTGTCTTTTATATCTAAATGAGGGTTTTTCCTAGTATGTATTATCCTAAGACAAAGCATTTTGTGTGACCTAACGAGATCAATGGACAGCAAATTCCAGTATACTAAGAATTATTAAAGAAAAGCCCTTTCTTGAATCCAACATCTCCTTTAGCATGAGGAATTCTAATTTTCCCTGATCACGCAGATGTTTTTTGCCTGAATTTCCATCCTAGCATGGCAGCAGCCAGCAGCTGCTCTCCTGTCTGGAATACATTGCTTTGAATGCAGCCTCTAGTGAAATACACACATGAAATCTGACGCAAATAGAATCTTGAGATATAAGGAGTCATAAAGGAGACTTGATGGGCTTTAACTGCAGCCAAATAATACACAAGGAACATACTCTGCAATAACATGTACCTCGTATGGATCCTATTTGCTTCCCCATGATAAAGTGGCAACTTAAGCTGCGAAAATTACTGCCATCCATCTCGCCCCATGCATTCACGTGCTTGGGAAGCGTAAGTGAATATGCAGCTACGTGTTTTGCAAACAAAGTATTTCTCCTAAGATGAAAATGAGAGTAACGCATTTCACAAGAAATGATCAGGCAATGCATGAAGCCTGGCATGAGTCCAGCCCATCAAAGCCCATCAATCCTGCTGCACACTGAACTCTTCTGCTCTGTAGGCCAGAATCAGATCCACAGTACAAAGGTCCAACAACTCCGAGGTCAAAAGGGCAGAATTTAATCCTTAACTCAAAATTTCCTCTGTTATATGCTACAAAGGCATGTCCTTTTTGCTATTTTTCTGTGCACTGTATTTATTCTGTCCTCCCACAGGATCTCATTGATCTCACAGTGTGTTTATATGATGCTTGATGCGTGAGGACCACATGGGCATATGTCCTGTAATGCAGATTTATAAGTGTATATATATAGGTTAATTGAACTAAAATGAACTCCAGTCCCCCGGCAGCAGTATGTATCTGTGAGGAAATCGTATGTTCTGTAAAACAGCACTTGTGACTTTTAAAGGCTGTTTTGTTAAATTTTTCTTTTTATTTCAGGAATATTTCTTTGAAATACCTCCTTGAAATATGAGACATATTTGCATCACTTATGTCACTTTTTCTTTTCCTACATTACCAGTTCTTTATACACTTCTATTGCATTTCCATTTGCATGATATCTCTTTAAATCTGACAGTTCTTTCACTCATTTATTTTTTTATCTCTAATATTATCATCAAACTTTCATTTTCTGCCTCTGGTTCCTTTCTTTATCTACTTTGCCACAGAGAGATCATAATCCCACATTATTAATTATCTGGCAGTGATATTGAAGAATCTATTGCTGCTTATGTAATAGGAAAATCTAATTATTTTAATAAAGATATGATTGAATCCATCAGATGATACCTTGGTCTGATTTTTTAGAACATTAACTCAGCAGAACTCTTACAGTCCCAATCTCTGCAGCTGATGGTAACATGGCAGTGTAACCTGCTCCTGTAAATCTACAAGCAGGAACAGATTCCAAACTTTTGCCTTAAGAGACAAACACTACAGTCTCTGCATATCTTTTTGTGAAACAGAATTAGTTACTGAGATATCATATGAATTCAGAGGTCCAGGAACTAGCAGAGACATTTTCATTTGTCAAGTGGGATAGAAATTTAAAGCTGCTTTTGCTCTGATCAACAAAATATTTACAAAACTAAAGAAATAAAAGAATGCTTCCACCAAGACACAATTTCTCATTCTAATGACCAATCTCCACTTCGCTCACGAGATCCACTCTGTTGTGCTACGGTTTAGTTGAGATGGTGGCGTTCAAGCAAAGGTTGGACTCAATAACCTTGGAGGTCTTTTCCAACCTTACTGAATCTATGATTCAAAGAGTGAATGAATGGAAGGTAAGGAATGATTCCCTTCACATCTAAATACTCTTTTGGTGGAATTCCCAGAGAAGGGAGAAAGCATGGGGAAACCATAAAGTTAAGTCAAGAGCCCAAATTGTCAGCACCAGCAAGACCTGAAGTGATTCATGTAGTCAACTTTGAAAGTACTAGGGCATGGGAATAGCACCAAAAATGGAAAATCAAGTAATTGAAATGAAAATTATTTACTACTTCTTTTTTCTTCTGTGGATGTAGGGACATAAAAAACAAAGAAATCTACATTAAAAATAAGGCTAATTGATTTGTGAGAGGGGAAAAGAAAACCAAGCCAAAAATAGAATCAGACTTCAGTACTCTGACAGCTTTTACACTGATATACATAGAAAAAATTTGGCAGACAGAGATACTATGGTTTCCTCAGGATCGCTAAGGGACCTGGCAAACCAGCAGGAATATCACCAGGACAGGTTGTCCCTGACAGTTAGCAGGCATAGTGATTCAGCTCAGACTGTCAATTAAAATCTTTATATCACATTTTCTATCATCATAGCAGGAGGCCAGAATTGATATCCAACACTTAAGACTGAAAAAATGGTTTTAATTATTCTGAATGAACAGAGATATTCTGTTTATTAAAGAATTATTAAAAGCCTTCAAAGAGAAAACTGGGGGAGAAAAAGGGATGAAAAAGGCACTATTAAACTTTAGCTTGCTCACTACCCTTTTTGAGTTTGGAAATATATATCATATAATGTCATTATATGAAAATATTTCAGTGAGCTGTTCTTGTATGCTGATACTACATCTAAGACATTGTAGTAGTAGCTCCCTTCGAGGACCAGTTAGTGTCTTCAGATACTGGATGGGCCAAGAGACTTTGAACTCTACACTCATCATCCCCAGCTCAGACCTCAAAGCCTGCTGCCCTGTTCCCCAGGTACAGGAGCAGGAGGGATGACCCCAGGACCCAGTGCCTGACAAAACAAAAGCTAGTTCCTAAATATAAGATTACCCTGAAAAGGATGTCTCCCAAAGGCAGCAATATCAGCAAGGTCAGGCTCAGCAAGCACAGACAAACATCCCAAGGCCAAAGCAACATGGAGCTACCACTCCTGGTCCCTGCATGTGGGCAGGACTAACCCTGAGCAGGCAAAGGCATTTTCTCCCAGGTATGACAGGGAGCTTTCAAAAACAGCTTTAGACAATCATGGGAGGGGCTGTGATCCTTGACTCTTCATTGGACTCAAGAAGGGTATGAACATTCACATGATACCTGCAAGGAAAGAGAGAGAGGAGGATGCAAGTGGATAAGATAAAATCATTGTCCAAAAAATCTCTCCTGGCTCCTTATCCCCACAGGTGTACATAGCAGCTTTGCAGGGTACAGAAATTATAAGGTTTCTGAAGGCGGCAAATGAATGGTGTTTACATTGAGTTAAGTAGAGAAATGGCAGAGTGACTGCCAGCACTCACTGGGCTGGTTTAAATTGCTTTTCACCAGCACTGTCACCTGAACAGATCTGTGCCAAAATATCAAGAAAAGCTATTAGTATAATAGCAAGTTTATGCACTTCAGAGAGGTACTGGAAGGTACTGCAAGAGGGATTGACATCAATATGGAGATATTCAGAAGAAAGGAAGGAAAAAAATACATGGATGTATTCAGAAGAATGAGTGGAAATACAAAGTTCAGGAGGATGTTGTTTTATAGTACACAACTGCACAAATTAGCAAGTTAGATGGTACTGAAACAAAATATCTAGCACTGAAATTAATGACCATAACAATATCCCAGCAGAAAGATGAAGATTCATTGAAACATAACACATACTGTAAACAATTATTAAGTTAATCTTTGAGGATACCAAAAAGCATCTTTAGACACTGGAGGGGCCAAGCGACTTTGATGTCTTTCCAATTTTTACCTTGTAATTCAAAACTTTTAGACCATCATGCAACTGCAAAGTTTTAAAGAAGCATTAGTGATAACCCTGAAAGTCACAATAAGATGAACAGAAACAATGTGGTAAAAAGGAAGGAATATTCTTCATTCATTTTCTTAACTTCAACTTTGACTGTTCCAATGTGTACTTATAATTATTATTTATACATTGGAAAGTACCTATGTTCAAAATACCTCACATTTCAAAGAGCCTGGCTTCTAAACCCAACAATATCTTTATAAGATAGATATTGTTCAGTCACAAGACTCCACATATTTTGGGAAGCACAATTCACCTGAAAAATCTGGTTTTGCTGTTCAAGTGACTTCCAGTGGGACAAGACAATAAATAGGAAGAACTGTAGAAGAATCTGTTCAGGAATTAGAACAGTGACATATGAATAAAGTTTGTGGAGTTCAAGGACCATCTCTAACTAGTCATGGAAAAAAGAACCTCAAAGACAGCCATTCTTCAATAAAAAGTTTATAATTTCTGCAACGTTTACCTTCTGGTTGTTTTATTTTATTTTATCAACAAATGAAACAATTCCAGGAAAATTAGTTGGGACTTCCCATGCAGACCAGACTGAATTAAAGCTCTTACAAAACTCCAGACCCAATGAGATGAACTATTCAAAATTTCATTTTTTGCAACACTGACACCTCTCTAGTGATAAGTTTAAGGCTCTAGAGAGAAAACACTACAAAGCCACCCAACATACTGCACTAAACATCAAACAGAATATTTGACAGAAGTGTTATATAGAAGTAGGAAGAAGTATGAGTACAGACTGATGGACAATAACCAGCTTAACCCATGGTGAAATAATGTACTGCACCAAGGTCTGGGTAATCAGTTACAGGAGGTAAATAAATCTAGTACATTTCTACAGACACCTCATTATAGAAGTACTTTCTAGAAAACTGACAGAACCCAGCACGGTGTAAAAAAAACCAAATAAAGCCCCAGTTGACACACAACAAAAAGGAAGGAGGAAGACATTATGTCTTGTGTCTTAAACCCTTAAAATATATTTCTGAGTATTTCCAGTCTATTCAGAATTTAATTCAGCTTTTAAACAGACCTTTAACATTCAGGTCTTTGTTAGCACATGTGTATTTTAGTACGTGTCAGCACCTTTGGTATGTAAAAATCACTGTGCATTATGTTGCATTATGTTTTACCACATATTTCACAGTTCTTTGTTCCTTGCACCACAAATAAAACTGTGTTTTTGAAAACTCTCTAGACACATCCTGCACTTTTTGCAATCTATTTTCTGCAAAGAATTGCTCTCAAACTAGGTAGCACTCTCTCTTGAACATGTAATAAATACACGAATGTTGGGTGTTGGGACATACTCAGAAGCTATTTATGCCCAATAACTTTTTTTTTTTTTGGTCTGGTAAGTAAATCGTTCTTTCATTGTGAAAATACGTAAAGGCAATTATACTGGCTCGTGCTGAAAGCCGAAAAACAGCACATAAAATAATAAATATCAGAAAGAGGGTATTTAAATAGGCATGCAAACTATGCTTTTTACATTAAAGAGCATAATAAGAGAAATATGATCCCATTTTAGCAGAACCAGCAGGTTGGAAGGATGGTAGTACTGTGGTCTGTCCAAAGACTTAGGATCTTACATTGACCAAGCAACACAGAATAATACATTTTGGCTAAAATAATAAATTTTTAACCATACAGTGAAACAAACAGATAGCAGTCAGGAAAATATCAGAAACTGAACCTCAACAGTTGCAGCAGATTTTTCAAGAATATAAGAATGATTAAAGACTAAACAGAGAGATCTGATCAAACAATGTCCTTCTTCATTAAGGTGGCATCATTTCAGATAAATTCTACTGACCACAGTACATTACTCAATAGGGGTATTCCAGTTTTAGTACATCATAAATGACTTCTGAATTAGTATTTTAATGATGTACCTTACAGCTGACCTCTGCAATCAATGGGAAAATCAGATTTGCACAATGAAAATACAATATTTTCTTCTTTTTCCTGATCCCCACACTGACTCTAAATACTTCTACCTCCCTCCCAGATCTCAGTGAAACACAAAGTTCCAAACCAATTTTATTGCTGTCGGTCTGCCCTTCTATGAACCAGTCCCTGCTGGGAGAGACAGGAAAGGTCTGTGGTCTGTGCTGCTGGGGCACAATCTCACTTTGCAAACTGAGGAGCTGGCTCAGGGCTCATGATGCGTGTTCTGACCCTCCCCCAGAAGAGCCCATGTAGCATCAGCACATCCTGAGCAGGATCTGCCCAGGTCCACGAGGCTGCTGCACCCAGGAGAGGACTCTCAGCTGGACCAGAGCAGACGCCTGCAGAAAAGCAGTGCCTGAAGAAAAGCACCTTGTGCTGTGAGCAGCCCTTCATGGCACTGCTTGGACTTCAAACTTTACATGACTTTTGCCACTGACTGATGCTTTGGCAGGCCATGGATAGCCCTGGCATCTTTTGTCCAGTGCAGCTCTTGGATGTCAGCCCCTCTTTCACTGCAGCTAACTAGGATTTCCTGGAGTTTTTTAATACCTATACTGTTTTGCTCCTAATGAAAATTAGGAAGCAAGCACAGAATAGCATTTGATAGACAGTCTGTCTGTCAGGCCTACTTACACCACTTTTTCCATAACACATATAAACTCCAGTTGATAATGAGAGTTCTAAGACAACTATAACTACAGCAGCTCAGACTATGATGCTGTAATGGAAAAGAAACTGTGCTATTACAGGAATTTGAAAGATACCAAGAGAGAGTGGGGTGCTTTCAGGATTTGTTAGATGCTGCCACAGTAATGCCCTTTCTTTGAAAAAACAGCACAAAGTACCATTCCCTGCTGACTCTAAAGCACAGTGAATGAGAGCACAGCTCACAATTACAGCAAACTTTGAAACCTGTCAGTCAAGGAACAGAGCTGCTAATGCCAAACAAAACAGCAGATTTACACCTGGGAAATGAGGCTATAATGTAAGAAATACATTTTCTTTGCTCTCATTTATATCAGTAGTGGAAGAATTAACTACAGGGGATTCTTAGCATATTTACAAGACACTACAGGAGGCTTTTAGCATATTTACAAGCAACAATGGCATAATTTTACAGGCAGAAGTTTAAATCCTGTAAAGTCTGTTCTGTCTTTAGTTTCTGTGATTTAAGGCATCTGTGTCCCCACCTTAAGTTTAAACAGCTACGTGCTCTATTAATTTGTTACGCTCAAAGAGGTTTTGATATGAATTTTCTAAAAGCAGCAGGACATTTGGGTTTGGAGTCTCTTTTTATTTTATGTTTTATTTTAAAAAGTGAAAGAAAAAGGCTTTTTTAATGCTCCAAAATAACATGGATTTTTATTTTTAAACTTTGTTTTTGTTTAAAAAAATAAAATGCTGACACTAAAGATGTGTGCAGTAGCTTCAGACAGTTGAAGCCTGTTAAGCTGATGGGTTTTACTTCTTTTACAAAGAAAGAATAAGCAATCAATATATTTTCTATTCTGCTCTTTGGTCTTGGAAAGGAGACATGGAGGGGGATACAAAAGAGCAGGATATATGACAGGAATATTCTGCGTCTGCTATAAACTTGGTTGAGTGCAAAAACCAAACTGGACCTGGCCCAAAGAGGAATCTGTTTTATTGCCATTCTCCAGTCCTGTGTAAGAAACCTAAGCATTTGTGTTAAAATAATGTCCTGAACTGTCACAGCAGTCAGCAGTGTGTGCTCCCTGCCATGCTGCAGCCTACAATCGCTTATAACCTTCATCTGTGACATGTGACTACAGCCTGGGGATAAAAATCAGTTTCATTCCTCCTCTCTCACTGTATTTTAACACAGTTACTTGCAGAAAGACTTGCACAAGCCTAAAAGGAAAGACAAGGCAGAAGACAGATCCATCTTCACATGAATTTAGGAATGCAACTGAGGGACTTGATATAAAAATGGCCCCCAGAGCTCTCCTGGACAGGTACTCATGTCCCAAGAGTAACTTAGTCCACCCACAATCAGCTTCAATAAAAAAAAACAAAAAGCCAGAATTATCGAGTGCTTGAATTTGACACTAATTAACACTAACAAAAAAAAAAAAAATGTAATATAATTTTTCATATACATTATTGTCCTTTATTACTTTATAATACATTTAAATTTTAAATAAAATTCTGGATACATATCTATGCATAAAACTTTCCTAAATTTTTTCATTAAATCTAATAAAAATTCATTATATATTCATGCAATTCCAGGAAACTTACCAATTATTATGGTTGAACCTAGCCTGCAATACATAATACTCATAAAGTATGTTCATTCAGGATCACCAGTAAACATAATGTCAAAATAAATCCCAAGTTTTCTATATGTGGGTTTGTTTTGTAAAACAAATGCTTTAACCTCTCAGGTGCACTGAGAAACCAGAGAAGATAAAATCTGAAGTATCTTTGTTAAATTTAGCTTAATTATGGCTCACCTCTGAAGGAAGGTGATGAAAAAGAAAGGAGAGTTTCAGAGGTTAGAAACACTGGAGCTTAAGACAGACCCATTTTCTGGTTTTCTTTGAAAACCTATTTGAACAAGCTTGCCTGTGACAAAACCAAGGGGCAATGAATGCACACCGGATCAGCACTTCACACAGCTGGAAGCAGCCTGTGTGCCCTCCCACAGCCCGACAGCTTCCTCCTCCCAGCATCTTTTACATGAAACCCCACATTCCCCTGAAGGACAGGCTTTTGTTACTTGCCACCTTACATTACTCATAACAATACAATATAAATGATGGGCCAAACTCTGCTATTACTTAATTCTAAATACACACATTTCATTAAATTAAGGCAGAATCAAGATGTGGCACCGTATGTGTAGATTAACTGTTCAGGTCTTTGGCTATCTATAGGAAGGAGTGGTTTAGTTCCTGAAATTATGGCACTAAATTAGATGCCTGGGTTTCCTGATACCATAATGTCAGTAAAATGAGGCAGGTATCTAACACAGATGCTCTCATTTCTCTGCAGAAGCCCCAGTTAAAGAGCCTAAATTAACCGAGACTGGTATTGCATGGCATGGGGGATTCCTGGTCCAACACATGGATTCATGCATATTCACACCCCTACTGAAAGTAATTGTATTGTAAAATAGGATTTTGCCTCTAAAAATGAAGATGCTCATTTTGTGTGTGTGCCTGATACAATTCCTGCTGCCGTTGAACCATGGTGGGAGCCACATTCCTTCACAGTCATTTCCTTGTCACTGCTCCGCTTTGCTTTCTTCTTACTGAGTATATGATGGAGTGTGTGCTGATCCAAAAACCCCAGCAACTCAGAGCTCATGAAAACTGATCCCTTGCAGTGCCTGAACTACCATCATAAATAACTTGGATTTAGAGCCTGTTGCAAAGTAACAAGACTGCCAAGTATTAAGCTAATAATTAATTAGCTGAGTTTAAAAGTAGTCACTCTTCAACTTAATAAATTGTAACTGGTGGAAACGGAGTCAAAGTCCACCTCTAATAAGAGATATACTACACTGCCATAAATGTAACTGTTCAATACAACTCAAAATGTGCCAGTTAAGTATCCCTGAGTATATAAATTCAGTTAGCTGGATTATTTACTACTGTAGGATGTGTCACTTCAGTACTATTCATATTACTTGCCTTTACTGTTTATACATTTCATATTCAATGAAAACCCATATTTATGAAATGATTAAGTGATACAGGATCTCTAAGACCCCTTACACAGTAAAATATTTTGATAGCATATGGTCTGACATATAATTATTTTACTCTATGATTTATTTATATGCTGTAAACGAAAAATATTTAGAAAGTTATCTTCTAGGTTGTGAATAATGGCCTATAAGAATCTGGCATTATTGCTGTTTTATTCAGGAAACTACTATTATACACAGCCTTGTCTTGGATATGTTGCTCCATTTCTACAGCTTTACCATTTTGTATTAATACATCTAGAGCAGTTTAAGTATTCATTCAGGTCTATTTCACTATTTATTTTTTCTTTTAAGTGTATAAAGCAGCTTGACTCACCTTCCATTTTTGTTGGCATTTTTACAGGACAAAATTTGATGCCTACTCTATCAATCTTCACACAGATAGGTAATTTTTACTCACAATTTGTGTTGTCTTAGAAAAGGCTGCACAAGATTTACTTGCACATAAATGGTATGCCAGCCTGAGCCTCGAGGGAGGATTTCCTTACTTGAAAAATTTTACACTTTCAAAAAATCTACCCATGGAACACCATACACAACTGTGGGATGCACAGTGCCCCTCAGTTCATCCCTTCAGAAAACAGCGGAGCCAGCAAAGGTAATGTGGTGAATTTTCAGACACAGTAGCCCATTGGAAATCAGCCCAAACTGAAGCTGTGTCCTTGCAGTCTCCAGGAAGGCATTTTTCAGTATATACTGTAGCCCTGGATGCAGAGCCTTTGCTCGCAAAGGGATATCAAGAATCATATTTGCAACAAGTAAAATTTGAGCAATATTGATATTCTAATACACTGCAAAATTACTTCTGCGAGTCATTTTCTAAGGTTTTCTTATGACTGTTGAAAGCTAACAGCAAAATTCTAGGACATAAGTAATACTTTCTTAACTTGTTGCAAATGCCTATTGATACCTTTCCACAAAGAATGCTGCCTTTTAAGATTCATTTTAATGCATTCAAAATATATTCAAATTTCTGTAGGAGAGAACATTGAATTCTACTAACAGTTTTCCTGTCCTGGGGGAATATGTCCAGAATCTTCTTCATTTCACATCAGGAAGACCATATAAATTAGAAAAATGGAAGACGATAGACTGAATTCTTAATAGTGGCATAGCAGATATGCATTATTTACAAGGCAAAAGGATTAAGTATTAGAAAAGTTGAAACCAGCTCCCCTATTAAAGAAAGGGATATTTGAGATAATATTACGTGACTCCAATACTAACCTTTTAGGTGTTTTGAATTCAAATTCTATTCAGTAAGAAACACTGTAGATCATTGTATATTTATGAACAGTAGCCAAAAATATCTTTTCAATTTTATCTTTAATAGAGTTGGAATAGGGGAAAATCAACTTAAATTGAGAGGACTGAACAAAAGAATAAAGGCTTGCAAATTCAAATTCTTTTGTTTGTAAAACCTGTTTAGAAAAATATGTAACAAAAAACTACCCTAAATTGCAAATATCTTGTGAAAAAGACCATCACTGGTTTACAAGATTTGGACCTGTCACATTGGTTTCTGAGCAGGCACCCTCAAAACCACATGAACTGTCCAGTGGAAAGGAGAGTATTACAGTTTCCACACAGATTTTTGACTCACCGTGTTGTTGCAGCACAAGAACATTGTTTTGGTCACTCAAAATGTTTGATCAACTCTGTTTCTTACAGACATCACAGAGTAGAAGGGATCTCTGACATGTCAGGATGAGGCTAAACCTTTGCTTTAGTAAACTGCTAAAAATGAGGTAGCATCATGTGACTGAGAGGTGGGAGAGGCACAGGGTTTCTCTTATGGAGACAATGCAAAGTGTTTTCTCGAGTCTTCCTAGCAGTACCCCAGGAAAACCAGAAACAACCCAAGAACACTGAGAAGGAATCACCAAAGGTCAGGTCAGCACCTGTCTCCTCCGGCTTTATGAGGCAGCCCAGCCTCTTCCTTCTGCTGAGTGATGTACACTTCACTCAAACCACTGCCCACTGCACTTTCCTCTACAAATTTCACCAAATGAAGCTTCTTCAAAAAGACCAACACAAAACAATAGTATTTGAACAGCTTACACTGAAATATTTTTCATATCAAAGCTAAAAAATGTACAAAAATCCTGTCACCATTTCAGCTAATCAAATTCTGTGGTTGCTGGCACATGTGTGTACACACTGACCTCTACAATGTCATGACTTTCACATTACTCATTGATTTCCAGGAATCAAAAATACGATGCAAATAAGGAACTGCGAGTCAATTAGCTCTTATCACGAGCTCGAGCTCGCAATCTGTGACAATGGGATAACATGTGGTTCTGCATAGCAATTGGAAACAAGCCTTTTCTAGCCAGGTAAATGTCTTCAAAAGCAAGATGTGTCCCCTTTCACAAAAAGAGATCAGTCAGCAACATGATTAAAGCCTTTGCACATGATACAGGACTGATTTTAACATTTGTCAGCAATTTCACATGGCAAGGAGCCATCCCTTCCCACTAATCTTGTACATGAGATACCAGTGTAATCACAGTTTCAGTCTGCATGCACAAGGAAAGCTTTTCTTTCCCTCCTTATTACTCTTCAATTCCATCACTGCCAGCTAACTGTAATGAAACTATTTGGAGCTTCTTTAAAATGCCTATAATTTACCATATGTTCATTTAATTTTTAAGAGACAGCTATATTGTGCAAGTTGCAATTTTTCGCCTACCAATATATGTCATTAAAATGAATATTCATGTGGCATCACCTACCAGAGTCATTAAAAGGCTTGTAAACATAGCCCAGCAGTGCCTCTGGCACTCTTAAATGATGAACTTTAACTCTCTGTCTGCAAGTGCTAATCTCACTATAAAACAGAAAAATAAATTATTGACACAAATTATCACAGTTTATCAATTTCATTAGCAAACTGGGATTTTTAAAGTACCTCCAGCATGCACTTACCTTTATTAAAAGTCATTCAAAAGTTACCCTTGACTGGTCCACACAAACACAAAACCACTTTAAATACATCGTAATTTTTGTTTCTAGATTTCATGAAATTGCCATTATCAGAAAGGAAATATTTTTTTTAATTACAGAAGTTTTACTATTTATTATCTTAAATCACAGAATCATAGAATGGCTTGGTTGGAAGGGACCTTAAAGATCACTTAATTCCAACTACCTTGACATGGGCAGGGACACTTTCCACTAGACCAGGTTGTTCAAAGCCTCATTTAACCTGAACTTCTACACTTCCAGGGGTGGGACATACACACCTTCTCTGGGAAAACTGTTCCAGTGCCTCACCATCCTCCTGGTAGAGAATTTCTTCCTAATACCTAATCTAAATCTACCATCTTTCAGTTTAAAGACATTCCCCCTTGGAAAAAGTCCCTACTTGTATTTCTTAGGCTCCCTTTAGGTACTGGAAGGCTGCAATGAGATCTCCCCAAGGCCACCTCTTCCCCAGGCTGAACAATCCAAATTCTCTTTGCCTTTCTTCACAGACGTGCTCAGAAGATGCACAGAAGTGCATCCCTCTGATCATCTCTGTGGCCCTCTTTGGACTGTCTCCAACAGGTCCATGTCCTTCCTGTGCTGGGGACCCCAGAGCTGGATGCATCACCCCAGCTGGGTTCTCACCAAACCAGAGGGGCAGAATCCCCTCCCTCAACCTGCTGGCCACTGTCTGTTTGATGCAGCCCAGGACAGGACTGGGTTTCTGGGCTGTGAGTGCACGTTGCTGGCTCACGTCCAGCCTTGCATCCACCAGCACCCCCAAGTCCTTCTCAACAGGGCTGCTCTCAACCTGTTCAGATGAGGTACTGCAGAAAACTTGTGTGTGAAATAAAGGCTCTGGTGCCTTCACTTTTGTGGAAATTTCATAGCGCAAAGGCCAATCAAACAGCAGTTTATGTGCGGGAAAAGTGAGAACCAAGAGCTAATTAAGAGTTGTGTAATCAGAACATCCTACCCCAGCTTGTCCTTATACAGTCAGTGTACAGGGTAAAACAGCCTAAGGTCATGGGGAATGAAAAAGTGCAGCCATTCCACACCCACAACATTTGGGGTGAGCCTCATACAACCTGACCTTGAATGTGCCCAGGGCATCCACCAGCTCTCCGGACAACAATCTCTGCATTGGCTAAACAATACAAAGAATACATATTATTTGCCACACCCTTAAAAACGTGGGGTTTGCCTTCTTTTTTCCATATATGCCACATTCCATCAAATCCATGTACAAGAGCTCACTTTGGCAGGTCTTTGCTCCTGAAAATAGTTAGGCTTTCTCTGAGTGCTCACACTTCAAAGGAGTAGCCAAAAGCAACACAGTTATCTGCAACTACCCGCCCTGGCCAGAATTTTCCCATCCTCTGCAGACACTACGAGGAAGAAAATTCTTGCTTTATTTTATTTTAGGCAACAAAATAATTCTTTCCAAGCTGTCAGACTTTTCAAAACATGAGTCCTCATTGATATTCAGCTTTTGGGAATACAGCCTTGCTGTAAAACCTGTGTGAAATCCAAGGACCTTTGAAAATCTGGCCCTTGTGCATGCCAGTGTCAGATATACAACATGTTGTATATACATGTGCTGAACATTCAGCACCTGAAAAACTGGGCATGCAATCTTCCAAAATGCTGGCAGTAACTGTCCAAGTGAGTAATTTACTAGAATAAACAAGGGATCTTATTCAACGTAGGCAAATAGGAGCTGTGCTGAATTTCCAGCAGTCTATTTTATACAATGCCAGTGCAAATGTCTTAATTTTTCATTTTGGTCATTGTATCACTGAACAACTAAACAGATGGTACATGAACAGTATGCAAAACATTTAATAATGCCAGGAAAGGTACAGTAATACCACCTGTTCTGGCCTGCTGACCTTGGTGTAGTTTAGACAACATTGAAAGAAAGATGCATGCCATTGTACTCTCTTTTTTTCCTCCTGAGTCCTCTTTGGTCTCACCTCTAAAAAAAGAAGCTAAAACTAGGAAATTAGACTTCAAATGCAAGAAGAATTTGACATATTTTACCTTGCCCATTTAGTACTAAAGATAGAAAAATAATGCAACCTGTAAAAGTGCTGCCTCCACAGCCTTATCTTCCTTCCCATGTCTATGGGCAAACATCTGTATAGTACATTAATTATGACCAGAATTTGGCTACACGTAATTATATAAGCCAAAGCTACCAAAAAATTCGCAAACTGCTCCTTGTCAGATGAACTACGGGTGCTGGACTGGTAGGACAAGAGGGACACCTACCTCACCTTCTTTATGTGTCACCTCTAAAGCCAAAGAAGTGCAGCCCCTGAATAAGGATTGGTAAGATATGTGCCTTGTCACCTGTAAGCATTTCTTTCTGGACAAAGAGGAGATGCCAGGAGCAGAGTCCTTGGGCCAGGTTTTCCAGCCAAACCCACATTGCGGATGATGATACACAAAAATGGAGAAGTTAGAAATGCTCCTGCACCAATATAAGGCTCTGGATTTTGTCTTTTTCCCAAAGACATGCATTTTTGTCTAATATCTTAGCTTCTAGAAAGTAAAACAAAGTAAAAGAAACATCAAAGAGTTCATCAACATTAACAGATCAAAAACCACTTCAAAATTACAAAAAAAGCCCAAACTAAAAATGAAATTAACCCAAGATTTGGGGGGCGTTATTTCAGTCTACATTTCTTATGCACATCTCATGACATTTTCATACTTCAGGTTAACTTTAGTATGCACAGGTTACTCCTGCTTCTCTGCAAGGGTTGAACTACTTCCATTTTATATTGTCAGCTAGTTGCACAGACCTTAGCTTTGAAAACACAAAAACATAAATGTCTCATAAAAACAATGATCTTAAAAATATTTGAGCATTTCAAATTAGTTGGGGGATCTTTGCATAAGGGCACACCACACCACAAAGGTGGATTTAGCAAAGTGGGCTCAGCAAATATAGGAAAAAACCTTGTAAGGCCACCTGGCCATTACAAGACAATGTTTCCCCCATATCTGAGATTTTTTTTATATGAATGAGAAAAAGGTGTTTCTAACATCCTCCTTAGCTAAGGTTCTCCCTCACTGAGCCAATAAACCTTCATTAAGCTATCGGAATCACTTTTTAAATTAAGAGAGCAGCACATGTTCCTGCAAATGAGAACAATAAGAGGTTTTTGGCAATGATCCTGCTCACTAATTATAATATTATACATTTATGCACTGCCTTTCATCTCCCAGGGTTCTAGAGTGCTTCGCTAAACAGTGGGCTCTGCCCACAACTGTTGCCTCCCAGTCACATGCACTTGCTCACAGGATGTGCGAAGTCTGACCGACTTCACAGGTGTTTGCCTCACACACAGAGGTAAAAATGCCACTGTTGATCCTACACTCAATTAATTTCATTAATTAATGAAAGCATAGGAATAATATATTCAGGTCAAGGAAACTGGCCTGATCCAAATAAATATGTTTGAAAAAAGAAAATGCTACAACCAGGCAAACCTACAATATCTTAAAAGCAATGGCAGCAGCGAAGGTACATCTCCTAAATTCCTCCTGAGAGCAGAGATGTTCCCAGTGTTTACAGTTACACATTACAGTCCCTGCCATGGGTGAAGACACTCACACTGGTTTGTTTATTATGGCTACATTTGACCATGAGGATGTTACTCAAAACCAAAGGCCACATGCCAGTATTCCTTGTGGTTGTGGGTCCTCCTCCCTCCACAAGCTGATCGCACAAAGTGAACCACCATGGCCATGCTGTCACTGAAGGGTAAAAAAGAGCTCTCCCAACCTAGAAACCGTGTATAGCCTATGTCTGGGTACCACCTGTTGATGAAACAGCAGTAACAAGTCAGCTCAACTACATTAACTGAAGTAAAACCACTCCCAACAAAAACATCCCTAGCTGAGAAAGCCCCCCAGCATGGCCCTGCAGACTTCACACAATCCCCTCCTGGTCTTCATTTCTGACCTACAAAAGCTGGAAAGATGCAGCAACTCCCACAGTCAAGGTCTTGCCAGAAAAACAGTGCCTGCCCTCCCCTACTCGCCCACCACCAAAATCACAGCTGGGCTCAGCATGGGGCCATTTTCTCCCAGGCTTTTTTCCATTAAATAGAAGGGATTGTTATTTTGTTTTGCCCTAACAACTGCAAAGTGCTTTTTTTACCCCTGCAAAGCATTGCCATCCCTTAGACCCCCAGACTTTCTGTGCGTGCAGAGCTGTGCAATCCATCAGGGAAACCTGTGATTTTGTCCATTGTGCTGGTTGTGTTGTGAGCAGGGCTATAATGGAAGTTCTTGTGGCCCCATTAATTCATAACAAGACACTCCACTAAAGTCACTGTTTGTCCATTCAAAATAGAAGGAAAGGAAAATATCAGCAGTGCTTCAGCAGCTGCTTCAGCTCCTTTTAGACATTTGGTAAGTGGACGTGTACATAATCACATGCTGAAGAGGAAAAGGCGTTTTGGCAGCAAGGGAGATGCAGGGATCTGCGGGAGGTGGTTCTGGTTCCAGCCATGGCTGCTCGGGTCACAGGTCCAGCAGCAGAAGCATAAGCTCCTCACACATCTCTTACAGAAACAACAGGAATCTGAATCTCATCAGAGTCACACTGGTTTTAACCCCAGACAAACTTCAAAGTTGTCTTGATTTACACACATACGAGATCAAAATAAGCACCCCCACCATCTTCAGCTCATTGTAAACAAAAAAAGTTCTTGGAAGTCTGTCTGGCCCAAAAATCAAAGTCCCTGAGCCTTTGCGGGGAGGCAATAAATCTGAACCTTTCACAATTTTTTTTTTCAAATAACTACCAGTTGGGTTTGTGTTTCTCATTTAGAAACTTTCCTTCCATATAATTACAATATTAAAAGAAACATAGTAAAAAGTGTGACAAGACAGAGCAAATTTAATTTCTGCAAGTATGAAACAATTACAGAAGGAGGACTCACACTCCACTGAGAGACACCTCACATCCAGTGCTCAATGAGCTAACCAGGAGAGAATACAATTTGCATAATGTTAAATTAGCGGCATAAATATATGCTAATCATACCCAGCTGCAAGCATCTCGCTTTATCTCATGTGCTTAGTACAATGAACTAGTATAAAAAATTAAAGATAAGCTTGCATTGCAAAACTTAAAGGCAAATCCAAACTTCCTCAAAACTTGAAGCTTTTTCTTAGCTGGGGATCTTTAGAAGATTTCAGGTAGAGCAGTCCCTGGAGTCTCTTTGTCTTTAACTTTCCCCACACACTGACCCGCTACCAGCCTATCTCTGCACAGACCTGCTGATTTACTGTTCTCAATACACCATTTCCATATTGCAGACTTTCCAATAGCTTCATTAAATCCCTGATCAAGCACAAGGGGTTTTAAAATAGTTTAAAGCCTAAGTTGCCACCATCAGCAATCAAGCATAACAAAGCATCTAACCTGAAAGGTCCTGCTGTAATAAAAATTTTCTAAATTAATTTCTCCAAAAGGCAGGGTTACTCATGACTACAGTGTGGGTTATAGCAAGTCTGTGGAAATATGGAAATGTATTAACTGGTGACCAGAACACATACTTTCCAGTTAGCTTCTTCACAGGTGTTTGTAAAATACTTCTAAGTGCAGGGAATCAAACATTTTACATTAATTTCTGGTATTTTGTTGAGGGGAAAAAAGATACCTATAAATCTCCGCATTAGCAAACCCAGATCATTTGCAGATGCATATACCACTCCAGACTCATCATGAAGAAAGCAAATAAAACATAAATAAAAGCAGAAGTTGAGATTCAGGCTTCAAACCAAAAGAATACTACTTGAGTAAGGGACTGAGCAAAATCTAAGATACAATTTTAAAGCCTGGTGATGATAGCAAGAGTGGTAATGCTTTAGGGTTTTCTGTGTCAAAATAAATGTAGACTCAATGCAAAATATTTGCAAATGAGAGAAGTGAGATCTTTGTATATTTTGTGCACATATATATAAGCATGTAAGAAAGTTCATACCTAAAAAGAAGCTTTTTTGGTATGGGTACTGCATGTCTATGAATTGTCTGTTGATTCAAAATCAAAACAGATTAGGAAAATCAATACTCAATTCCTTTTCTAGATTTTTATCCACTGTAGTACACAAAAGCAGTTTAGGTCCTGACTGCACTGGATCCTTACTTCAGCATATATTAGATAAGTATATTTGTCATTCCTTCTGACAAACAATAGATAACAGGTGGCAAATCAAGATTGTTTTATTTTTAGTATCTTTTTAAAATGTAAGCAAAACAGGTAACTTTTTTAAAAAACATATATTTTGTTTCTGATGCTAAGAGAGGCAAGAGTCAGAAAAAGCATCAGCCATTATTAACCATGACCAAAACCACTCGTATTCCAGGAGTCCATGGGCTTTCTAAAATGTTGCCTCTAGAAAATGAGGAAGAAAGGCTGGTATCATGATCAGCTGACTGTTCTACAAATCTGAATAATCACTATGTGTTCAAGACCACACTGTATGGAGACCATTTTTCTCTCACAGTGACGTTGACTGGTTTGCAGACTAAAGCTATAGAAACAAGAAAGAGAGCTTTATGCTGGTCTACAGAAGAGACATGAAAATTTTAACCACAAAGTAAATCAAAAGATTCCGGTCGCCTCACAGGATGAGACAGTTTGGGTGCTGAAATTTGGCTGCAGTCAAGTGTACCATCTAATTTTAAAATTATAAAATTATATTCTAATTATCTGACCACACTTTAGGTCAGCTAAGAGTACCTTTTTCCTAACAAAGGCTTTTAAAATTCTGTTCACTTTAGTCTGTGTTTCCCTTCTATCTTTTGAACAGTGTTGACTACACCAATTGTCCATGTTATATCCAGAAAACCAAGCATTTGCCTTTTGCCAGTATCAAGGACTCTGATTTTTCATCCATGTCCTGCATGTTTCTGTCCTCCTGTGTTTTCAGTATTCAGTAGGATGCCTATGAAATTCATGTATTACTGCCTGTTTTTCAGAATCTCCTGAAATTGCAGCACAGTGAAAAGAAAATTAGTCCCAGCTCCAGAAGAAGGAATCCCATTAAACAGTAATGGCAAACACACAAATTGCCTAGTACTGAAAATAAATAGGAAGTTGAAACACAACTAGATGGACTGTAGCAACTGCCTACTATGTTTTCATACTCTGATTCAGATGAGAACAATCACCAAAAAGGAGGACTGCCCATCAGAATCAGTGAAAAGTTAAAACCAGAAGGAAGTTATATAGGAGATGCTTTATAGCCACAAATTCAGGAAACAGGAAAACAAAAATGACAAGCAGAACTTTAAACAAAGCACGTGAAAATTACAGCCACTAGTGAAAAACAGGATGTTACAAAAAAGCTTAATGGATGAATAAAACTGAATAAAAGCAATCTGAAAATAACTGTAGACCTTTAAACATAAAACATCATAGACTGAGGAGATTTTGCATTATGAATAAGGCTAATGAAAGTAAGCTGATAGAGACAAAAATTATGATTTCAACAACTTTCAGTGAAGCAAAAAATGAACAATTTCAGGGACGGAAATATATGTACCCACTCCTGTTGCACAAAATAGTACATTAGCAGAGAAGCTAATGTCCAAAACTTATAACCTTTTTTTATTCCTAAACCACACTCACACTCCCTCTGCTCTGTATTAAACTGGATGATTGCAATTGCTGCCTCAGCACTTCTTCACTTCTCTTTTGAATCCCAGAATAGAAGGTATGCTGCTTATTGGACAAAAGACATGCCTGGTTTGGCAAAATTATTCAGTTTCCCTCTCCACATCCATAACAAGTAGATCATCTGCTCAAAACACAAGGAAAGAGCTAAAATACCATTATTTCTAGGATATTTGTGGTACTTTAAAGACATCTGCACTCTAGAAGCTGAATTGAGACCTCTAATGTATTTCATACAAAGTCCTCCAACAGTTGTCAAATGGTAATGATTTTTACAGACTGGAAAATATTAGCTTTTGTCTTTTTAATACATTATCTAATTCTCAACTGCAATAAAGCACTGAAAACAGCCAATTTCTGCAGAATTTCTTTCCTTTTCTCATGGTTGAAGTAATCTGTACCTTTCAACACACTTGAAACACTAAATAAGAATTCATCTAAGAAATTACAGAAAGTTGTTTCAAAATAGCCTAATCATAATCCAAATGTGTAATACTCATTATTATTAATGTAAAGTTCATGTGTTAAGGAAGGGAGACTATACACCTTGAGACTACATATTGCACTGCTCTATGAAACCGAAAAGAAAGTTACTGTTATTCATACCAAGCAACTGAAGTATGAACATTTCTTTTACACCATACCAAAACTGTATCAAAGTGAGCTCCAGAGCTGAGGGTTTTCTTGGTGGCACTACACCTGTTCATTTCATGAGGTTTTAATAGTCAGGATGAGAGAAACTGAGCTCTAAAAGGACCTCTTAGACATAATGGAGTTATTCCCTTAAGCTTCATGACTGAAATATATTCACAGGCAATTTAAAGAAGAGATTGCTCAGAAATATAAACGTGTATTTTTATTAATTTTTTTTAAATACACTTTCATTTCTCATACCTCAGAGGCTCCTTCTTACCTGTCTTCTGGGGAGGAAAAAGAAAGAATTTGCAACATGCAAAAGGACTGTAAGTCATCTTCATTAACATTGTTTGTGATTAGAACAACACTTAAACCCCACCTGATTAACTGATTAACTGGAAAGAAACAAACAACAGATATTATGCTACACAAGAGAAACTAGAAGAACTCTTGTAAGGGTTGAACAGTGAGGTCAAGGTTGTTACGAACAGAAATACATTGCAAGTCCTGTTTCATAAATATTTGTGTATTTATGTTTATAAAACATCTGTACTGTTAGTTCTGATGAAAGCACAATAATGACTCGATGGGCAGGTTAATAATCAGCATTCTTTCACCCTTATGTGGGCCTTTATAAAACTGCATTTTCTTTTGTCAAAGCTGCAACTGTACTGAAACCTCATTTCTTCTTGGAACATTCATTTAACTTCTGAGAATATAGATATAGTATTATTGTATAAACTTATTTAAGAGGTCAAATCCATTCCTCTGGAGCTGTATAAGCTTTAAAAATACCTATCACAACACAAAATTTCCACTTCAAAACATCTGAATTCCCAGACAAAGCCATTTTATTTACTATTTACCTTTTTAAAAAATAAGAAAATAAACAAATAAAACTTCTAGCATTATAACAAATAAAATTAAACTCAAATAATAATTCTGGGCATGCGTTTTCTCTCTACTAGATTTCAGTCCTGAGAAGTCCCATTTCTCCCCGAAAAGTTTTTTCACCACGCAGCAGCTCAGACCTGTTTGTGGAGCTGTCCACAACCCCAGAGCTCCCACCTTATTGCTTGTCCACATGGTACTGAAAACATTGATCACCTCGGGGACCCTCAGCTATATTACATATAATTACTCAAATGACAGCAAAGTTGGGAAGGAAGTTTACCATGCACTGATTAATTAAGGAAACAAAACCAGAATACCTGTGGGTAAAAACTCTTTGGGAACTTCTCCTGCCTCCAGCTCTCCCCCAGCACTCAGTCCTCCTGTTCCCTCCCAGGCTGTGGAAACAGGCACTTTTCAGAATAACTAAGGATGCCCTGCCTATGTCACTCCTGGGACATCCCAGATTTCCTACAAGCAGCCACAGCTGCATACATGAAGTGGTACAGACCATAAACCCAAACCAGGAAACCCAGCGTAGTTTCTTCTGAAGAGATTATTTCTTTTAGGCTGAAGGAAACTTCCCATCTCCAAATTCTCTTTCCCTCCAAAAAAGAAAGCAGTTCCACCCCTCCTATTTCCAGGAGTTAAAAACAAAAAAGTGTGCTCACAACCTGTGAAACTAACAAAAGACAAACTGAACACTATCACAGATATTACCTTGTACTCAGTACCGACTGCAGTAATTGAACCTCATATTCTCTAAATTACAGTTTAATTGTTTGTAGTATAAAAATCGGATGGGACGATGAACCCTTTTCCTCTTTTATGTCTTTGCCTCATTCACATGCCCATGCCAAAAGCCATCACAACATATGGTACACAACAGAGTGGCAAAAGAGTGTTATTTTCACCACTCCCAGTGGCAAAGATCCTCTGAAACAAGTGTTTCTGCATACATTTGGCCTTCTAAGTCTGAGGTCTTCTGGAAAGAAATCACCACAATATAACACCCTGAACATGAATTTTCAATAGACATCCAAACAGACTGCTCTCTCACTCTTTGTCTGGAATAAAATGTACTTAATTTTGAATTGTAAAAGTAAATAACATAAGTAAGCACATTCTGGGAGTTAAGTATAAGTGACAAAAACATATGTTACACCAGTGTTTATACAGAAGCATAGATCACATTTCTTTATACACTCTGGTTATTGTCTTTCTAAGCACTGATAAAATCCCTTGAACACGAATGATGCTTCCTGTAAAATAAATACCAAAAAAATCATCCTACATAACTGGCTGGAGTGTATTACTCTGAGGGCAAATACATCTTATGAATTCTACACAGACCACTGAGTATGGGACTGAGAGGACCTGGGGTCTGCTTTCAGCCCTGTTCCTGCCTAATGAGCAGCTACAGCAGCTTTTCATAGAGAAGTCTCACATTTCTGTGTCCCATTTCCACACATGAAGAATGGGAAAAATGACTCTTTTTTTTTTTTTTTTTACAAAGCATTTTGTGAGCAACAGGTGAAAACACAGTAATACAAGCTTATTTTATTCAATGTGTCAAGCTTTGCTTATTTTATCCAATGTGTCAAGCTTTCTCTATGCAATCTCATTTGTATTATTCATGCATGAAGGATGCAAGAGAAAGGAGAGAAAGGTCCTCCAGCACCACAATGCTAAAATTGTTCTCCTTCGCTATTCCCTGCTGCTGCTGTAACATATTTTGCAGCCAGACTCCAGTACGGCTGGTGTTAAACAAACAGGAATGGTACCTACATCTGCTCAGAAAAGGGTTGCCTAGCAACTGCAATCAAAGGGTGTTTTACCCTCACCAGTCTACTGTAAATTAATAGAATTCTCTCTACAATATTCTAACAATTTTAGTGGCTATATAAATAGTTTATTATTATTATTTATTATTATTATTTCTATTTTTATTTTTTTAGCTAATGTGTTTCATTTCATAATCTGATTCAGGCAAAAAACAGAGCAGCTAGAAAAGATCAGAATATGAAGCACAAAAAGGTTCTGAGACTTGTTTGATGTAGAAATATTCTTTGACAGCTCATTGCGTTTATTTACTATACACTTTTCTTCTGCCATTTCAGAATCTATTTCAGCTGCCCCAAGGGAGCATGAAGCCATTAGCCTGAATTATCATTCTGAATGCAAATTTCACAAGGTAACACCAAATCGTGAAGGTTTTGATTCCTGTAGTTACTGAGATGCTTTCTCTTTGGAGAGGTTACAGGTCTGCCATTTGTTTGCATATTAACAGCATTGATTTTCAGTACACCTCACATCGCAGTGTTCATCTATCATATGTACAATAGCTGAATACCAGAAGATGTGCTGCAGAGTGCACGTCAACACACAGAAAAGAAATTAGTATCTGAGATATTAAGCAGGCTATGCAAGCAAGGAAACAAATCAATCAAACATGGAGCAAAGAAAGCTGGTCGAACCTATTCATCAGGTTTTAGCAAGTTTCATTTCCAACCATGCTGAAATGGAAGCAGAATTTTGATTTTAATGGCTTTTACTGAGGACACTGAAGCAAAAAAGCTGGGACTTATTAGTGAACATTAAAGGTCTCATACTCTCCTCGTCACAAAATAGCTGTCTTTGGTTAGCAGGAGGATCAAAGAGGCTGGTAGAACCCAGATGTGCCCATATACATCCTTTCTTCCACTATGTCCAGACATAACTTTCAGGTGTGCATCTGAGCCTGCAGATGTCCTGGTCTGCAGCCAGCCCTCAAAATGTCCTCTATTCGATGCAGCTGCCCTTTGCTCTCTATGTTCCACACCACACCCATGGTCCATGTGTATTTAAATGGTATGCAATTATTTAAATTCCTCCATCTGTCTCCCCACAACCATCCACATATTAATTCTTAAAGGGAAAATGGCTTTGCTATTTGCTACATGCCAGCATTCACCTGGATAGCAGCCAGCAGAGCAGGTTGTTAAACAAACATCCTGATGGAACAAAACCAAGTATGAAGCAGTAACACAGAGAAGAATATACTTGTACTCAAACAGTAATCTCCTAGAAAAGCCTGGGCAAAGCCAGGAAATAACAAAATGAGCAAGCTTTCATTTGTTTTGTCCATAACTATAATAAACGTGTGGAAGTCGAAAATGCTTTGCTTAGAGGAACCCTCCACACTTCTCCATCTCCCTCATATCAGTGCCCTGTACGCCATGCAATCCAACATCAAAAGCAACTATGGACAAAACAGCTCCTTAATTTTTGTGCTGTGCTTATCTCTGATTAAAGGGTGAACTTTAATGTAAACACCACTTTATCTGAGGCCAGGATTTCACACAAAACCACCAAAATGGTAGGATGCAAGATGGACTTTTGAAACTTCCAGAAACTACTGCAGGCTCAAGCCATGCATGCAGTAACTACAATTTAGCACCATCTGTGCTTATATCAGTTTTCATATTCTTAAAATATGCACTATATTTGTGCAGTTCCCTCAGCAAGAGAACGGAGGTATACCCTGTGAGAATAACAACTAAAGATCCAGAAGTTTGATGCAAGATTGATTAAAAATTCCACAATTCTCTTGAAAATGTACTTTAAAATCATACCTAAAATCTTTAGAGATGGGGGCTTGTTTGTTTGTTTAAAGGGGCATGTTATTATATTTTCAATCCAGGAAATGTATCCGTGGTAAATGTCAACAAAACTCAGCTTAAAAATATATTTCTTCACTGTCGACTTATCCAGTCTGGAGTGTCTTAAACTGTATTCTGTTCCGTAATTTCAATCCTTCTTCTAGATACTTAATTCAGTTCTACCACACCTTTGTGAATGGAGAGGGAAGAAGGGTCCAAATGTGAGAGAACCACTGACTTACGAACTGGTGCTGATGTTCCTTGCTCTGTTTTCCAATTTCTTTTCCAATAATTTCTACTCTTGAGGTTTTGATATGTTCCCCTCTCTTATGCACCATTTAAGATTTCTCTACATGGAATTGGATCCAGCATTAATCTCCCCAGCATGTAAGCTCTTTCCTTTATCATGTATGAGTATGTTGTGCTGCATGCACCCCATACTGGACTTCATTGATGCCTTTCTCCTTCAGCTGAGCTAACAAGTACGCCTTTTCTGTTTTATCTTTCAATCAATGGTTTATTCTCTTACTTCATGGGAATTTAACATCTTTGAGAGCCTTTAATGAGAGACTTCCCTTGCACACACTTGCAGAGACCATCAGGGAATTACACTGATTTCTGAAGCATGACTTCTCTTTACAAATGCTGTGTTGGCTCTTCTCCATATGGCCTTTAAATTCACATAAATTAAGAGCCACATGCCCATAATTTTCAATTTTTACCACAGTTACTATTCAGTTCCTCTGAAATACTGGTTTGTTATTTACCTTGGAGCTTCTTTTTTTTATGTTATTATTTTTTTAACTAGCATGTCCTTAGCCTCCTGAAGTCACAAGGTAACAAAGTGGCTTTAAACAGCAAGTTGCACACTAAATGGTTTGGCTACTTATTCACAATCCTAGTAACAATGCCCTGTTAATTTTTCTTATTGGATCCACACCTTCACCTATCAGCTGTTCAAAACGATCTTTCCTGTAAAGGAGAGTGACTTGGAACTAATGCTTTCTAGAATGCTGTTAAAAATGATAAAGAAAATTTTGCACAGAACAGCCTCACAGCAGCTAAATTTATCTTATTTATGTAATTCTTTTACAAAGACATATACATAAACATGAATTTCAGAAAAGCTTGGAGTCTTTTACTGAGATAAAAACTAATAACAAATTAATTAGGGCAAAAACACAAGGTAGTACTGAAAAGGTGCTTTTTGTTCTTTGATCTCATATAATAGACTATCAGAAACACCTTCATGCAAAACAAAACAGAATTCTACAAGTACTTTCTCCCAAAAAAAAGATCAGCAAATATTTACTTTCCTCTGTAGCCAGCCCTACAAGATTCTACCTCCTTCCCTGAGACAGGACTGTGACATGGACTAAGTCCCTCCGGAGCCCAAGGAAGGAATGATCAGGCACTGAGGTTTCACTCTGTGAGCAGGCGGGTAAGGGCAGACAGATGATGGGGTTTATTACACCGAAGGAGTCAGCCATTGCAGCTGGGATGCTCAGAGAAATCAAAATGGGAGACTGGGATAGGCCAAGGGCAAACTGCTACACACGGGCACAGCAAAATAAAACGGGATAAAGCCGTACCTCGGAGGGTGCCCTGGTGGCAGCACGGCTGCTGAAGGCTTTTACAGGTCTGGTAACACCTCGCAGCTGTACAGGCTCAGAGATGCACTCAGAAACCAAATCTAGCCTTCCCTTTGCAAGAAATACATTCAGAGACCTAAGTCTGTTTAATGAGTACTGATTAGTTCATGAAGCTGACAGGTGAATTTCCTCTTCAATCTACATTATATTGCATGCTACTTTTGCTGGTTTCTGGGGGGAAGAAAGCAGCAGCAGACCTTTCTTAAAAACAAACAAAACTCCCCCCTCATGATGAGACTGACATGAAAGAAACTTGTTTCTCATCAGTAATTGCTTCCCCCTGGGCTTGACAATGTTTACAAATGAAAGCTTTTCCTTCATATATGGCTTGACCTATCATGAATTATAGCTGCTGCTACTGGTCCACTCCTCCCTGTACACAAGGCTTGCTATCTCAATTTTGCACTGTAATTAAATATTTTCTGATGGCACATTATTTATTATTCCTCACCTTCAGCTCTTCTGGTGTTTAAATATTTCCACATATGAGGAGGCAATTCAAAAGCTGTTATTAACAATATTAATATCCTAGGAGCTTGTTTGATGTGACTGAGACAAAGGGCTGAACTGCTTGACTGCAAGGAATAAGCGTTGGGGGTTGTTTTTATTGTTGTTTTTTTTAATTTGTGCATTATCTAGCACCTTGCAGTCTTTGTCCACAAACAAAGATCTTAAGCAGTCCAGGAGGAAATATGAAAAAATTAATGATGAGTGAAATTTCTAACTAATCTCATTTGACAATTATATAACTACCAAAGAGTGAAGCAAAGAAAAAAAAGAATACATATAATTCTGTTATTTTACTTTTTTATTAATTTTTTGCTCATTTAAAAAACAAAAAATCAAAATAAGCCACATCTTTCCTCCCAAAATCAACTTTGAAGATAAGTAGAACCTGTTGCACTAGACAGAAAACCAAGATCAAACACAATAGGAATGGCATATTTCAGACATTCAAACCTAACTGTCTCTATGATTCTTCCAAAACTTTAAGGCTGGGGCTTTTTCCTTCTTCCTCTTCTCTATATTCTCATCTATACTGATACTACCACAAGCAGTACTCAGTGCAGCCCTTGACAATCCTTTGGCCCAGGAGATAAAGGTGTTAACCCAGACTCTCAAGTCAGAGTGCTTAAGAGCTGCTAATTATAAACTTTTCATTTACAATCCTAGCTTGCCACACTTAACACACCTGACAACCTTATGGCAATCAGCTTCCCATTTCGCATCTTGCTCCATATTTCCCCATGATCTCCTGCAGGAGATGGGCCACAGTCAACACCCCCATCTCCCTCCTCTCCTCCCCCAAAGAGCACTGGGGCAAAAGAGACTTTCTGCACCTTTCTGAGCTCAGAAGCCAAGATCAGGCAACCCTCTCATGCTTCTCAGGCAAGAAGGACACCAGAGCTCAGAGTCCCGGGGAGCGCTTGGTGGGGTGGGTCGAACACGAAGGAAGGGGTGAGAGGCAGAGCCCCATGGGCACGGGAACAGGAAAAGCAGGCAGAACTGAGAGAGGTTCCATTTTGTTTAGTGTTTTGCTTAAAATATAACTGATGACTAAAAGCATCTGCTGAAAGGAATCTGTGTACAGCCGAGATGTTTTTTTATGGAGAAGATGATTACAATGACCTCCCATGTGAGCACAGTGCAGCAGGAGCTGGCTGAGACAACATCCAGCCCCCAGTGCCTCTTGGCAAGGGACAGACCAAGCCTCAAGCTGGGTTCTGAGATGGCTTCAGGTGTGCATGAGTGGACAAGCCAGCAGCTGCTCTTCCCCAAAATTATTTGCTGATGTAACAAACCAAGTTTAAAAAGACTAATATCTAGATCAACAACATTCTTTAGCAGCTCCACATGCAAAAGCACCTGCAACCATCAATGAGTATTTCATTATAAACAATACAATTTGATTTTATGTGCACAGTATACTAATGAAAAATGAATTACATGCTGCATAACTAGTGCACACTAACAGTTATGTTTGATTGCTTAAGCTTTTGTTATCCAAAAAGCCAGAGCTTTTCCCATTTTGTTAACTCATGAGAAAAAGGAATTGCCTTGCAATGGTAACTTACTTGGGGTTGAAGTGCATCCAAAAACCAGGATCTGCAAACCTCTTATTTCCCACTTACTTTTAATTTAAACCTAATCTATTTGTTTTTAAAGACTTGATTCAGGCTTTATAATACATTCTGTACTAGAAATATATTGCAAATTATGATTTTGCAAAGGGCATTTATATAGACATCCCGTAGGACAGCAAATTTCATCAACTTCTTATAAAATACATACATGAAAATATGCATTTTGTGTCCAGCATTTAAATCAAAATAGTTCGTGTAGTGCAATATAGTTACTACACTAATTAGCTTGCCTGACAAGAATTTTCAGCAATTTAAGGTACTGAAAATATGTTCATTTATCCTCTACCCCTACTACTCTATTTTTCAGTCATAAAGCTATGTATATTTATGTCTATTTTTCCCCCTCAACAGAAGAAATAAATTAACAGCATCAGGAAAATGGGATTTTACAATGAGTTAGCATTTATCACACCAAACCACTAAGACGTCTTGCTCAGCTGGAACTGTGCACATTCCCAGATGGTGTATTGGATTATAATTTCACAAAATGAGTTTACTCTCTCAACAGTTTCTCTTGCAATTTCCTCTGAAAAGTCATCTAAATACTTCCACAGTCTCTATTTCTACTCCCTGTGGAGTCTCTCATATCTTTTCTGTATGGCATTATTTTATTTTGCTATCATGGAATATTATATGTGGGAATTGTGCTACTGAGATTCTCCTACGGCATTCTTACTTTTTATCTTTCATTATAATATTTATAGTAAGATCTTTACAAGCTTTTTGTTGGTTTTTTCTTTAATCCAATATCTTTCATACAGTTCATTTTCCCTGGACCTGATTTCTATAATAACTAAACTATGACTTGCCATGTCCATGAAGAACCATGAAAAGTAAACATTTATCTGTGTTGACACCCAAGTGATAGGAGAGCTGCACAAACCCTAGAAAGACAACTGCATTTCTGCTGTATGGTGAGATCAACTTGGTGGTCTACAGCATGGGGTCAGGAGGTGACCCTGGGCTTGTAGGATATTGGTGCCGAGTGCCAGCCCCAGGAGCAGCCTCTCCTGCTGCAGAGATGGGAAATGGTAGTGGATCTTCTTTGCTTTCCCTGTACATACTGCCCATCTGGTGTGCTGGGCAAATGTAAACAATGAGAGGCCAGGGATGGCTCGTGTTTACCCACAGTCCTATGAGAATCCTGGCACCAGCTGGGTTAATGACATATGAGCGAAGGAGGCACCACATTAACCTTTCTGAAACAGAATTTCTCCTTAGAGGCATCACCTGCAAAAGTCTTCCCTGGAAGGTGATGAGGCAGAGAGAAATATGCTGATGTGGACTATTTTAGAGATGAACCAAAACATTTTCCTCCCCTAATCTGGGCTCACCCAACCTTAATTCTATGATTCTAAATTAAGTACATCAAGAAAAGAAACAGGTTTACAGCTAACTTAGCAGATTACATTGTTCAGAGCATAACCCAGTGTTATAAAAGGGTTTTATTTGGACTTAAGGCTTGTCAATGGCATTATATAATCCAACAACAAAGGATATACATTATCCTTCCTTTGTTCTCAAATGAAGATTTCTTACTGATTTATTGATTTTGTTTGTACAAGTGGAAAGAAGCTCATGGGTAACCTTTGGTGGTGGGACATTACAGCTCTAATTAGGTCATCATCTCTTTTAAAACTGGAATGCGGCTTGCTTTGCTAAAATATTTGCATATTCTAGAAGTTCAAAAATGCATTGTTTACTGTGCACATACACTCAATATACCTCAAACAACAGTAGACCAAGCTCACACAATTAACACAGCAGTTACAGTACCGCAGTGATACCTTTGCTACTGCAGACCTCCAAAAGTAGCCTATTTTTTGTAGTTTCCATAGATGCTGAAACAAAAACACAATTTCTGATAAGCATCACTCTTGTTTCCTAGAGATAAGTAATGAAACAAATACAGCCATGTACTTCCAAAATCATTTTGCCAAGTGAGTGCAAGCAAATTTGATATCCAGGTAAGCCTCTTATTTGGTTATAATCACTGTGTGGATGCCTATTCTAACCACACAGGCCATGTGCAAGTTGCTCAGTCAAACATTATTTTCTGGTTAATGACAGAACAAGTCATACACAAAACATAAAAGTTTGCTTGGCCTTTACTCTCAACCTTGTGCAACACCTCAAATACCTAAGCATACACAACACATTAAAAAAAATTAAGAATCTACAATCTTAACAAACATGAACCAGTAACCAATCATTACTGTTCCACTGTAATCTCTGCTTTCCACAACGTACCTTCCTAGACACAGAAATGAAAAAATTAGGTGGCAATATTTAAATTTTATATATTTAAATATATACATATTCACTATGTGCTGCTCTTACAAAATCCTGCACACAGCCAAACTATTTAAGCTGTCATTGGAACTGACAAACTGATCAAAGCACCTGGAAAGCAACAATGTTTTGAAGTAGAGCTGTGCTTTACCCTCTGCGTTACTGGAGCTCTGGTGACTAATCTGTAAAACTATTAAGGCATTTCTCCATCATTTACTCTTTTCAACATATTACTCTCTTTACTTAATGCAACAGGTTAACATTCACGAAAGTCTAATGAAGAAAATAATTAAAAGCTGTTTAAAATTCACAAATTTCGTGTTTAGCAAAAATACGCAAATCAATGAATAACCAAATGGATACATTTACTTTTTAGTTATAAATGTAGTTCCTTGGGATTTTTTATTTTCCTCATGCATTTCATGTGTTCTAGATGACAGATTTTACTAGCAATGGTTCAACCCATGAAGGCTGCATATTGGAACTAGCAGGTATGTGTACATTTATACCCCTATACATATAAGATACATGTATGTATACACACACATATATGCACACATTCCTATATACACAAATAACCTTTCAGAGACCCAAATGCACTAGAACATTTAAGCAAAGCACAAGAGCAAACAGAAAATACATGAATTGGTAGATATGAAGATCAGCCACTGGCCTGGCAAGGAAATGCTTTCTCTCTGGCAGTTTGTGAACATATGCTCTTCGACATGAGTCATATGTGGGACTATATCACACACACATATAAAATAGCACATCATTCACAAATTACAGACATTTCACATCTAAGTATTTCTGGAACATAACTGAATCCAAACCTTTAGTACTCTAGGAAAGTTCATTGCAGAGATAATTTAACAGACTAGAAGATGCCTTTCCCAAGATACTTTCCCAAATTATCTTGGGTTATTTGCTAAATGGACAGAACAATATTGCTCATATGAATTTCTTGCCAAGAGCAAGAAGTGAGGAGGACAAACAGTAAGGTTGTGTTTATATAGTCCTCTCAGACAGCTAAAGACATGGCTTTTCCCCAGCAGTTCAAGCCCCACCTGTCACATTAGAGATGCAAAGCTGTGCTGGTTTTGGATAGGATAGCATTATTTTTTTCATAGTAGCTGGTATGGGGCTGTTTTGGATTTGTGCTGAAGACAGTGTTGATAATACAGGGATGTTTTAGTTGCTGCTGCACAGTGTTTACACAGAGCCAAGGCCTTTTCTGCTTCTCACCCCACCCCAGCAGTGAGTGGGTTGGGGTACACAAAAAGTGGGGAGGTGACACAGCTGACACAAGGGATATTCCATACCATACAGCTCATGCTTGCTCTATAAAGTTGGGGGAAGAAGGAGGAAGGCAGAACGTTTGGAGCGATGCGTTTGGCTGCACAAGTCACTGAGCACCTGCCTGCCCATCGGAAGCAATGAATGTATTCCTTGTTTCGCTTCGCTTTTTGCACCATTTCTGCTTTCCCTATTAAATTATTTTTTACTCAACCACAAGTTTTCTCATTTTTTCTCTTCCGATCCTCTCCCTGATCCTGCTTATGAGGGAGGGAGTGAGTGTCTGCCTGGGGCTTGGCTGCTGGCTGGGGCTGAACCATGAATACAGAGCCGATTGGGAAGATACATTTTTCAAACATGGAGGAAACAAGAGTACTCAATTTTGACATAATTGGAGTTTCCAGTATAGCCAAAAGTCTTCCAACTGCCTCAAAGTACTCCATAAACCTGGAGGTGGGAAATACAGCTGGGGCTTCAAACACTGAATCATACACCTCTGCTGTGCTTGATGAAACCAGTCCCATCTAACCCTACTGCTCTCTCTTTAACCATGCCCATTTCTCCAGTAGTGGGCCTGACCTCAGACCTTGAGGGAACATTAAGCACCTGTTGTAATAAAGGTGTGAGGGTGGAATTGTTAATGGTAAAGGGGCTTTTGGTATCTGAAGAGACAGAAATTCTTGTCTAGTCTATACACTTCAGGCACGGGAAGATAGTACACGCAGCACCGACCACCCCACCAGAGGTGACCTCTTTTTTTCAGTTCACCCTGAATGGATTAGAGCAAACAGGTAACATTCAGACACACAGATGCAGTAGAAACCCATATCAGCATTTTGACATTCATCCAAGTAATGAGTTACGAGAGTTAAGGGTTCAGAGAAAGATATTATTGTCCCTTAATCATTGATCAAAACCAACAGTTTATCAGAAAACTGATTCTCACAAAATTTGGCTACCCACAAATAGCAAGAATATATTTTCTCTCCCTATTTCTCTACAATACTACTTTTTCTTTTCCCCTCCAGCCCTTTCTGACTCCCTGCCTGCCCCCCAACACACACACAAATTTTGCATTCCTCTCTGTACAGTTCTTTCTGCTAAGAAACATTTGATTACATCTTCTTTCACATTCAGAGTTTTCTTTAAATTCTGCTTGGATTTTTTTGGCTCTCGCTTCTTGAAGTTGCCATTTCTGTGAATCATTAATTCAGAGATGCATGAACAATCTTACTTGATAGACTGTGTATTATGTTACCTCTCACTTTCCTCTGTTATCGTACATGTTGTCAAATCAGACTTCAAATTATGTCACAGCTACTCTTTTTGAATGGTTAATTTTTCACTGAGTTACACAGATGGGCCATTATTTTAAGGCTTGAATACCTGCCAACAACTGTAGTGGCACAAAGCTGATCTCCAAAGCCCACACAACCACAGAGAACACCAAAAAACAGAAGACAACTCTGAATGTAAACTATACCAATTTTTATGGAAAGCCAAAGTTTAAATGAAAATTTTCCACACTATTAACAAAGCTGTCAACTACTAAAAGCATGTACTTCTGTATATACAAACACACAAAACTGCACATTTTAAATCCCAGATAATAACTAGAGAGAACCAAACCAACCATATAGAATAACAATGTTTCATTTATTTATGTATTTTAAAACAAGCACACTACTCATGGGAGGAGTAGGGTAACCATCCTTTAAGCTTCATGTATTTATCTATAAAAATGAATAAAATATAAGCACCACTCTTGAAAAAGAAATGTCACCTAGAGAAGTGAGAAGTGGGTCACTTTCCACGTCCTCTAGTCTGCAGAATGGCCAGTGACTAATAAATCCTCTTTTAACTATCTGTTATTCATCCACTGAAACAGGGACAAGAAATAGGGAATTCCTCACATAAGCTTCTGGAAAACCATCCCTGCATTGTGGCCCTCTCCTGTTGCTGGCATAAATTGATTCTGCATCTCAACACTGTTCCTGCTGCAGTGTTGTCCCACTTACAGAACAGCCGAGGGCAGAACTGAGATCAAAAGAAATCACCAAACTTATTTCTACATCCACCATGAACAACAACATACACATAACAATACACAGAAAAGAGTTTATCTAAGTATACCAAGTCATATAGTGCCCAGCCAAGCCTGTCATTCACCTAAATCACCTGCTGCCTTCCCCTCTTTCCTCCTAAAAGCCCTCCAAAATTGTTATCAATTTTCCAAAACTCTGAAACAAACCACCAGAGATTCTGAAAAATATACATTGAGAATTAGGACTTGCTGGTTTGCACAGGATGAAACAAAATAGTGATAATAAGGATTAAACAAGACAGCCATCTAAATCAGGCTTTCAACAGAAAATGTTGCCATGAAGCAGTCCATGTTTCAAGGTGCACAGGGGGAAATCTTTGATATCCAGAAGAATCATTTACAGAGAGACATGAATATTTGGTTCCAAATCTATAAATAATTAAAGAGGTTAATAATTAAATACATAGCTAGTCTTGTCTGAAAAGAAAATTCTGAAACTGTTGCAAGCACTTCTTCAGTGACATTGACTTTCTTAAGCATGGTACAGACTTCTCTCAACAGTGAAAAAAGGAACATATGATGTTCCGTAAGCAATCTCAGAAAAGGCTGGGTGCTGAACCACAAATTTCTGGGAGAGTGCTCATTCTACCAGGACTTTGTTCACTCTTCTAGTAGGTAACACCAGCAAGTGCCTGCTCCATACAATATACACCAGTGGAATAAAAGAGAAAGAGAGGTTGGGCAAACTCTAAGAACAAACCCTGATATTATTTGACTATTTCACTGATTTTATAATAATTTTGTTTCATGGGGCGTTTTTTCCACATATGATTCTCCTTCCTTTACTCCATTTCTTTTCTACAAATTTAGAGAATGGTCTAAAGGTTATACATTGTAGAATGTATACTATAGAATTTTGAGGAAATCCTTACATTGATTTCAGGCATATGAAATTGCGTGTTCACACATGGACACACAACAGACCTTGAAATCTACAAAGATCCTTATTGCATGAGTGTCCTACTAACCAACTATAGTCCATAAGTAAATAAGGCAGGATTGAGAAAGTGAAGGGAACACACCAGAACACGTCAGTCATTTATGATTAGCAAGGCCAGCAATACACTCCAGTGTTAAGTCTTAAAATTCCATTTCAATAAATTGATTATGCTGTTGAAACAGAGCTGACTTCATAAACCACATACAGTTGTGATTCCAGAGCATGCAATAATTAAAGATATAGTCGGTAGCTGCTGCAGAGATTTCCTGTTTTCAAGAGTAGCGAAGTTAATTAATCTCTGGCTTTCCAAAAGCATTAAAAACATGAAACAGCCTTCTAGACTGTGGCCTTCTAAACTGATTTGGCCAGAACTAGTTTATTAAAGCAGCTTATCTATTTAACACCGCATGGACTACCAAGTGCACATTCAACCTTTACAGAGAAAGAGGATTGTTCCTCTAGTTCACGGCTGCTTCACCCAAAACAGACCCCAGACTTGAGTGGAGGTATTAATGTTGGTAATCCATCAGCCAGAGGGAAGGAAGACCGCACATCTCACAGAACCATGAGTTCCGTGAATGACTTTACAGAGCAGACAGCAAAATAAGCAGTAGTTAGCACAGAGACAGGGGGCATAAGAAAAAGCAATGTACTACAGGGGAAATCAGGCACATGACGAAGAACTAAAAAAATTTTATCAGGAATTAATGTGAACTCTTCTACTGCTCTCGTTCAAATCAACGCTCTCTGAGCAGAACACCAACAGGACTGCGCTGGCCTCGCAACTAGGTGACTGCTAATTACCGCCTGGACTGAGAAAGATGCTCCACTGTTTTAATACTTGAAAGAGAACTGGGTTGGCAACCTCTGTGTAATTAGTTTCCTATGAAGAGAAAGGATTTCAGATGTGAGATGCCTGAGGAGGAGGGAGAGACCAAAGCCTACTATATACAGATACATTTTTGTTCATTCTTTTCTTTCTGGTGACCTCCCCTTTATTTTCCTGAACTGTAAGGGACGAGTTATCATTAATGGCATAATGCATATTATTCATTAGCACTGTTTTTCTTATGTCAACCCATCCTATCTTGTTGACTTTCACATTTCTTTCAGAGAGACCCACTATATTTAAATGCCTATATAAATTGCCATTAAAGCTTTCCTTTAAAAGAAAACTGCCACTACAGCTGACCAAAAAAATTACCATTAAAACAGTTTTCAATGACAGTATGTCTTTGAAGGCATTGTGCTTTTTCTAGGTATTATTAACTAATTTAAAATAACACCTGGAGTGTTTTTTCTTAAGTCAAAATATTTTATTTCACAGTAACATCTGTTGTAAAACATACTTTACTTCATTCACTCAGGAGTGTTCCCCATATTCAGTCATACCATCACTGATAGTAGATTTCCACTGATAGCCCAGAATAGCAAGATACTACAATCACTTGAATTTGTATTATAATTGAGTATTAGGGCTGTACAAAAGCATCAAAGATGTCATTAAAACTACTAATACTTTCATGCCACTAATAATCAAAAAATTTAGCAAAACACAAAATTAATTTAGTGTAGAAAAAAAATTAAATTTTCTCAAGTTAAATCTTACGTATTATTTTATCTCCACTTTACATTAGGTTTTGGAAATATTTCAGTTTTGTAAATATGAAGTCAATGCAAAGTGCTGTCTCTCTTATTCACCAGAGCTGAACCCTCCATGTCTCCACCAGGAGCTTTCCCCATCTCACAGAAGTCTGACTACCCCCACAGAAAACCCAAGCCACCAGTCTCACAGCAACTGTTCTCTCCCTCTCAAAGCTACATCCCTCTCAAGGACCTACATTAGAGAATGATCATCTGCCTCTATGTAGAGACACACAAGGCAAGTGTGCAAGTAACTTCAGTCCTTGCTTCTTGGGATTCTCCAAAACTAGAGCAAAATTTTTTTAACACATAGTTTCAGTGACTAATGGCACGCAGCCATGAAAGCCCTCTTGGGCAGCCCACTAGAGAGGTAAGAATAAGCTATGATAATATTTTATAGGAAATTTTTTATAAGCATCTCTGGTCTACTGGAAATTCCAATGTTTTTCAAACCTCAGAAATTTTCTGAGACTTCACTGCATAATCTCTAAAGTATATTCCAGGAGTTGTTACACTACTAGCACTAAAGAAAAATGAATAATGATTAAAAAAATATATAGAGGGAAAGAGGAAAATAATGACTTGCAGAAAGTCAATTAAATAATAAGAAAAAAAATCTCATTTCATTTAGATAAATTTCAGTACTATTATTATTGTCATGCAGTGTCTAAAATAATTATAGGAGAGTGAAACCTGAAAGAGAAGGTGAAAAACTGCTTGCTTACCAATATTTTGCTGCCCCTATTTCACCTCCCTTGGTGGCAGAAGCCTTTAGGCTACTGTGCTGAGATTTGAATGGAAAAAAAAAATCTGCTAAATCCCAGCATCGGTAAAATCAAAGAGAAAATGGTAGAGCTGGGTCCTATATCTGCACTGATTTTCAATGGTCTTAGACACAGATAGCATATAATGCTAAACTCCTTGGTCTGAGAAAGTTACCATTGCAGCATTTCTCCATACAGAGAGTTTATGAGACTTTACTGTAAGCTTTGACAATTTTTTGCTATATATGTGAGCTCATCCATCCCATAAAAGTTTTGAATTAATGACACTACAACATTTTATAAAGGAGACAAAGTCCATTTCATTTTCCATCTTTCCTGACAAAAGTTCTTTTCTAATTTCTAAGTCCTTCATTCAGTGATCAGGAACTACATTGCCATTACCTAAGTTTCATGTAAGTGCAAACAGAGCAGTGACACAGATATCTCAATATTTACCATTACTGTGTGAAGCTCCCACCAATGCATACTCTTTCTTCAGGCCACTTAACACCAAAAAAAAAAAAAAAAGTCATTCTCACCTGCAATAATGAATAAAAGTGAATGCATAAAGACACTGGAAAGCTAAAGTGCATATGTGAAAGAACAGGATTTCCTTTCTAGGAGCATAACATTTCTTTGTAAACACTGTCTAAAAGTGGAGGGTTTAGGCTAATTGCATTTTCATATGAAAAATATTATATGAAAATGTGATCCTGTAAGCAGAAATGCTAATTTGTATGGCAGAAGGCTTTAAATGCCTGTCTGCATTTGAAGCCACGTTCATTTAATAGCCAGTCAAGCCCATTCCTCCTTTGGCTATCTCTAGAGGGCAAAATGGATTCCCATTAGTAATTCTCAGGCTTGGAGAAAGCTCTGACCTGTGCACAGGGTTTATCAAGGTCTGCTTTCTCTGCAACAGGTATAGATGGGGGCAATCCTCAAGAGACTTGCTCCTGCTGTTTTCTTCTGATGAAGCAACCCTTTGCATCTCCTCTGTATTTTATCACCCAAAATACAGCTCTCATCAATAATCACAGGAAAGAGACATCTAACTTTTTTTTTTTTTAGTATTTAGGTTTTTTCCTCCAAATGCAAGGCTAGTATATAAGCATTGAACCCGTTAAGGTTTAGCAGTGAAGACGGCAACTCCACGTGTTCCATCTTTGTAAAAGTTAGCAAAATACTAGGGAAAAGAGCCAAGAAAATTCTTGGCAGGGGAGGGGGAGTTGCCTCTTTACACAGCGGCCCTCCACAATCTTTAAAACATAATCTTAACCAGGAAGACAAACAGAGCCCATCAATAATATACTTATTCCACATCACCTTCACCACTTGCTCACAAGAAGGCTAAACTTTTGTATGCAATTCTGATCCAGAGACAGCCCAACGTAACACTGATGTTGATGGTGCTACTCTGATTACATTTTTATTATGTAAATTAAGGGTGCAAATTTTGCCTTAAAGAAGTACTAGATATGGTGCTGTTTCTGTAACTCATGTGCTTTGTTTGTGGCTTGTGGTTTGGTTTTTTTTTACATTTTATCTCCTCAAAAGAACAACAGTCTTTCCTTCTCATAGGGTAAAATCTGGAAAGGTTTCTTTTTCATAGAGATTGAACTGTTTCCTATAAATATTGTTTCTACTACATCTACATGATCTAAGATAATGGCTGTAATAGAAAAGACAATGAAAAATAAAAAATGAGCTCATTTGAAATACAGGAGGCTTTGTCTTACTGGTAATAGCCAGAGGATGCCATAAAATAAAACAATCACTTTAAAATGCCAGTCCACAAAACTAGTCAATAGACATAATGATAAGCACTTGCTAATCAATAGTGGTAAGTCAGTGCAACTTAGCTGGCAGACGCTTCTTCAATGGCTGTTTTTCTAATTCCTAACTCACTAGCAAAAACAAATCAGGCCAATGCTTTAATAAGAAAGCTCTTCAGTAGATAACAGGGCAGCAGAATGAAGACAGTACCATACTACCCCCTTACCAATCACCTCAATCTCTCCTGTATTTTGCAGAACAAGGCCTTCCCAGGGACACTGCTGAGTACCAAAGCCTTATTTTTATGTGAGTGGGGAGGACATAAAGAGAATCAACATTCCTTGTCAAAAGCAACTGAACACTGCAGCACTCTGACGTGCTTTCAGAGAGTGCAGAAAAACATCAGCTAGTGCAGAAAGGGAACATCTGAGTAATCACAGCTTTGATGCCTCTAATAAAGAGGTAGAGAAAAAATAAGAAGTTATTTACTAGACATTTGCTTTAAATGAATTGAACTGAAATGGCACACACTCAGGTTGACCACTTTTTCAAGCATAGACATATACTGTCACAGCAGAAACCATCTGTGTGTGCGCACACGTGCGCAGACTTAAAAACAATAAAAAAACTTTTTTAGATACAACAGGGTGCAAGAATAAGTCTTACCTTTTACAAAGGTGGTTGTTCCTGACTGCTATCCATTTCCACAAGGTGCTGTGGAGGATCCTAGCTGCATCACTGTGGCCAGGCCACCTGACTCTTTGGGCTCACCTTGGTTTCTCCTGTTCTCTCCACTCACACAGGCTCTTTCACCACCAAGGTGCTCTCTGGCCTATTCTCATTTCTCTCCATATACCTGAGATTTTGTTTCCCAGTTTGCCAAGGATAGGGAGGTCCACTGCTTATTTGTTAAATTTTCAAATCTGCACTTTACTGTGCACATCAAGGAGCAGCATTTCATTTTCTAGGGCTTCACTATCGCTGTGTCACACTGCACTCTCTGAATGATGGGAGGGTCCACAAGTATCTACAGCTGTTCCCCTTCTCCCAGGCTCCCTTCAAATAATATTTTTATTTCTTTTATTTCTTGTTTCTCATCTTTTATGTGGATACTAAGCTTCTAACACAAGAAAGCAGTTTTTAAAGCCTGCTCCCTTCAAAGTATCCAATCAAATCCAAAGTCTTGGGGCCAATTGCAAGCAGGGATTTCAGCTTCTTGTTGCTGATTTAAGACACTTAGCTCTGTCACAAAACCAGGCAAGTTTAGCACCTGCAAAACTTCACTGTGAAAATGGAAAATACTTGTGTTCTCAGAGAGCTAACAATGTAGGAAGGGGTTTGCTGGAGTTTTCATTTTTAAAAAGTTAATCAGTCATCTGTTTTCAACCTGGATATTTGGGACAAAGACAGGTTTCAGGCATAGAGGGCGCCACCTATTCTCCAAAATAATGGCCATGGTCAACCCTCCTGACATGGCCAAGCCTTCAGTACTGATGGAGAAGCCTGTCTGTGCCATACAGCCGTGAGGGAGATAGTTCTTTGACAATTTATGAGCAACATCAGCACCCCTTGTCTTCAGTAGGCAAGAAACACTTATCCAATTTGCCCTCCTCCCTAAAGCAACAGCACAAAATAAGAACATGAAGCCCTTTCAAATAAAATAAAGTCCCTTAAAGTACACCTGCCTCTCTGAAAATGTTGAAAGAGCAAATCACATTAGTGAGGGTATCAGTTGCCTGAAGCAAGATTACTCAAAACTGAGAGCCCTGCGAGATGCACTGTGCATCTTAAACAGCCCTGGAGAGAAGCAGACATGGCACAGACACAGGAGCTGACAGAAACCAGCACCTGGAGGTCAGGTGGGGCACTCAAGACTCTCTCAAGTGGAGGTGGAAGTTTAGGCTCACACTGCAGCATCTGGCCCCTAAGGTGTTCCTCAAAGTTTTCAAGTGCTGCAACAAGAAGAAATTAAGAACCTCTGAAGTAAAAGAAGGCCTCTGAATGAGGCTGTCACCCCTCACCTCCTACACAGCAGGAGGGCACTGTTAGAAATAGATCTTAATACCGATGAGCTTCTGTACTCTGCATCTGGCTGCTCTGGTCACAGGAATTGAGATTTGTTTGATGTTTAATGGCTTTAACAACGTAGCAACACTTCAGATATTGACCCCTGTATAAACTTAACAGAACTCCCGAACCATGTAAATATGAACACTAACACAACAAGAAGTTATTTTTTATTTTATAACCACCACATTTTATTGCCACACCCTCCTAGATGTCTTGTAAAATTAGACATTGAGGAACAGAGGCCATGACACACTATATTTCCTGGTCTCTCAATCCCTGCATGTATGCATATGTTGGGTGAAGTAGAGAGGGAGATAAGGGAATTCTTCAGATGCATCATAAATTACACTTGAGTAACAAGGGAAGGATGAAAGTAAATTCTGCCAAAACTTAAACAGATGTGTAAAGATACCATTTAAAATATTCTAGTGGTATTATCTTCCACATTTCCATACTCCCCCAGATAACTGAGCAGATGACTTCTTTATCTCACAGTTGGCAACTGAAGGTGCTTCATGAATGACAATTTTGAGAAAAAACATGAATTATATCTGAAACCATGTCTGAAACAGTATGCCCCAAATCCAAAAAATATTAGCTGACTTTTCACTGCTGGCGATTATATTTTTTTAAGAGAGTTCTAAAATCAGTTCCTATAATTCCTTATTATAAGGGGGAAAACAAAATCAATCAAGAAGTGTTTATCCTTCTGCTTTGCTTGTGGGGATGGGGAGGGAATGTTACACAGTGGTGTTGACTGGCTTGTAGTCAATTCAATATAACTTTACTATGGCAACAGTTGCATCACTTCATATCATGCAGTCTCAGATCACAAAATTAAACCAGCACCTCCTCCTTTTATTCCTGCACTTTGATCTTCTTGGAGGTGGACTTAAAAGGCTCGGCTTGCCAGATTTCCATGCCAGTGAGCCTGTGCTTGTAAGATTTCTAACTGATGGAGCAGATTTTTCCTATTTACAAATTATCTAGTAAAAGCATTTTGCTCTGAAAGCTCCTTTGTGCTACATGGTACACCCAGCTCTTAGGGGGTTAATGCATGAAATGGATCACTGGGTTGAAAATAGAAATCACTGTTAAAAAAATGTGGTACCAGGAGAATTAGGCACAACATAATATTGTAACCACTGAGAATTCTCAACAGTAAAATAAAGCCTTATAGTCCCAGCATTTTCATTAGTTTTCCAGTAGTGCTGGACGCAGTGTGAATTACAATGAGCAAGAAAGCAGTGGTTGCTCTCTTTAAAGGACATGCACTGTATAGGGGGAAGTAATTTCTTCAGATCATACTGTGCTGGTTATTGGTTTGTATATGCTGGTATGCATTTTAGCACTTAGATTTTATATTTCTCTCCATTACTAGAGTCTGCATATAGCCTGAAAAACAATATGTGTTTAGAAGCCCTCAGAATGAATCTCATTGTAAGGTAAATATTTGTTTAGAAGTATGAACAGTGATAAAAATCTGTAGAAAGAGTATTCTGCACCAAATCTTTCACTGAGAAGATGTTTTTTTTAAATCTCGACAGGATGTGCTGTGTTTTCATTAAAACAACTGCAAAAGATAACATTAAGGTGAGTAAAAGCCAGAACGAGAAAAAATTGAGGTTGATACAAGCTTCTACTACAGAATGTAGTTTTGTTAGTAGTTAGCTATTCATCAGAAGAAAAAAAGAAAAAGAAAAAAAATAACAAAAAAGGCCCAGGAACAAACTCATTTGGGCAAGTAGAGCATGTATTTGATGTGGTTTAGTCCTATCCCACTACAAACCAATACAATATTAAAATCCCACCAATTATCTTGGAAAAGAGGCCAACAAGCTTATGTGTACAGAACTACTAATTTCTCTGAAAGCACTACTTACATAGCTCTTCAAGAATTAAGCATGCGATCTGTATTTAAAGGAAGCTATGAGTTGATTCAGGCTTTAGCTCAAATCTTCCAAATACTTATTTGGGGAATCTACAAGTATGGGTCAAAAAAAAACCCAAAGATGTGCTCTCTGACCATCTGCTGAGCACAGCTCTGTTTTCAGCTGCATGATAATATCTAGAAGACAAAGCTCAGACCAACCTGCACAACCAGTGGAAAACCAGAGTTCTCATTCTAGAAAACCCAACCAGGCTAGACAAAATTGTACAGAGCCTGCAATACGCTCTGTATCATAATATGCTCTGTATCACAATATGCTCCTGCACTGGGAGGACTCTGGTATGAATTCAGGGATGTGTGCCACATGCAGAAGCTTGTAGCAACTAATCTTTCTCAGAGCCTAACTTCATTCAAGTCCCTACATCTCAGAAAGCCTGAAAAAGTCCTGAAAACCAGCTGCTTACCTCCTAAACAATTACCCATCCTACATGGTATGGACAAGTCACGTCTTTTGCACACAGCGAATTCCAGTGTAATTCACAAACACACTGAAGACTGGTAGAGAGAGCTTCTGCCCCCGCTCAGAAGAGTTGCCTACAGCAGGCTGCCCAGGATCATGACCCGTCAGGTTTTGAGTATCTCCACAGATGGAAACTCTACACAACCTTTTCCAGTACCTGATCACCCTAAGAGAGAAAAAGCTTTTTCTTTTGTTCAGATGGAACTTCATGGGGTTTTAATTTCTGCCCACTGCCTCCTGTACCATCAGTGGGTGCTGCTGAGAAGAGTATAGCTCCACCATCTTCATTGTCTCTAATTAGGCATTTATACACATTGATAAAATTGCCCCAAGCCTTCCCGTCTCCAGGCTCAACACCATCAACTCAGTCAGCACAACATTTTTTGGATTGTTATTTTAAAATTTTAACATTACATCCTACATTGTCTCATTATCCACCTTATTTTGATGTGGCACTGCCTTGCCCTTGGAAAAAGCAAGGTGGTTTTGTGTTAGCTTTTTAAGGAATGGATTTTTAAAAACTGGGGGGTCTTGCACTACTTAAAGGGAAAGACTTGTATTTAAACAACTATGCTAATGACAGAAAACTAAATAATGCAATTAACAAGTATTAATGCTTTTTTCCTTAAATAATCTGATATTGCTCTCTTGGGGATTCTTTCTTGTTTTTATCCCCCAAATGCAAACAGCAAGCTGTTTACAAAGTCATTAAGATTAAATATTTACTGAGGAAAAACAAATAAATTTCAACAAGTAATAATCAGCTTTGGTGATGCTTTCTGGATTAGAGCACGTACCTCTAGATACCAAAACTTTGCTGGACTTCAGTGGCCATGAAAGGTCGGGAATGCAATGGTGCAGAGCATTTGCTCTGTTTTCAGAGGGATAACCAACATCATGCAGCCCCTCTGAACAAGGATAGGTGAGGCAAGGAATGGATACCACATGATCTATCGTTACTCCTGATACAGGAGTGCAAAGGACAAGACCGCCAGTTAAATCAATGGTGGCTTCACATCATGTCAGAGACTGAAATGTTATAATTTATGGCTTAAACATCTTCATGAAGGACTTTCGCCCATTATAGCAAAACTGTACAAAAGCTGCAGAGCAAACCACCAAAACCCTGAATGGGGTCCTAAACTGCTCTCTGACAGAGATAAGATAAAGTAACAACTCAGGGCTGGGGGAGAAGAATACCTTCACAGAGGAATCAAGCTTAGCACCTTCGGGGTGGATACCACCACCCCAGGGCTATCAGCTGCCAGGTCAGCACAGACCCTGACACCAAAGGGAGAGGGGAAGAGAGGTGTTGGGTGTGTAATGGATAAACCTCTGGTCCAAGGCAGTGAACACCCATCCAGTGCTGTGCAGAGAGAGGAGCCAAACTGCCCAACTCTTTTTTTAATTTCTTTCTTTCTCTTTGCCTTTTTACTACTAAGTAAAATATATCGGTTTTTTGGCACCAACATCTAACCTCGTTTGGTTTTAATCTTTTTTTGGGGGGGTATATTTCAAACCTTTCTGGGTTCAAACGGCTTTATTCACAGAGACCTAGCTATCTTTGCTCTTCTGTGTTTAAACTCATTCATAACACATCATGACATAAAAATCATCACATCATCAATACGGACTCACCACATCATGAAATAAAACTCCGATGCAGTTCGATCACTGGGTTTACTACAGCAGATCTTTATTTCATGAGGAAACTTCATGTGAATGAAGCAATTTCTCCTACACAGATTGTCTGGACTGAATGAGGAGGATATGACCCATGTGCGAGGTTTGCCCCACCTCCCAGAGGCTGGAAAGCCCAAGGCCATTCCCTGGTCAGCTGACAGTACAAAGCCTGATTTGTGAGGCCTTTGCTCACATGGATTCACTGCCATCTCTGGTGCTAAAAGCAGTCCACAGTCCAGCCTTTTCCTGCACTGTGCACTCCCCAACCAACCAGTCACTGCTGGAGAAGCTCATGCAAACACTGTAACTGTGAGACCTTCATCTTCCTGCCAAAGTCAGTAATGGGTTTAAAACACTCCTGACAGGGAATCAGGGGAGTGTTTCCCTTACAGCAACAGGGAAAGATTGAAAACCATTGTTTTCCTAACAAATCTGGATAAAATTAGCCAACCTACAACAAAATAAGGACAGAGGAGGTACCCCCAGCGGATACGCTAATAAAAATTCTCTTTGAGAATAAAGATTTCCAGCACACATAAGAAAGCAATCCTGAAGAACAAGCAATCCACTGTATTTTAACTTCAGTTGCTCTCCATACCTCAGAAAAACAATTTTAAGACCTTACCCTAGAACTCTCTGCATGGAAGTAAGACAGTGTTTTGGTACCACACAACTCCAACAAACAGGCTAAGAAAGCATCACTTTTTCCTTGAAACACCTGAAGACCGCAGGGCAGAAACACAACAGTGTCACTCACAACTGTCACATTTCAAATGCACGTTTACAAGTTTCACTGTCCTGGAGCAAGGCACATCAGGAGAGCAGAGCCACCCTGAATTTTCCAGGACAAGCATTCAAACATATGGCATTCTCATAGAGAATCACAGCAGGATTTTGTAATTGTGCTGGGTTTGTGTGGCCAGGTTTTGACAGCAGAGGGGCTACAAGGGCAGCTTCTGTGAGAAGGTGCCAGAAGCTTCCCCTGTGTTGAACACTGCCAATGCCAGCGCCAAAAATCCACCACTGGCCAAGACCAAGCCCATCAGCAATGCTGGTAGCGCCTCTGGGATAACAGATTTCAAAAGGGGGATAAAAAACCTGCACAATTGCAGCCATACAAAGGAGTAAGAATGAGAAAAGCAGCCCTGCAGACACTCAGGTCAGTGAAAGAAGAGGCACTGGAGTAGAGATTCCCCTGCATCTCATGGTGCAGCCCTTGGTGAGGCAGCTGTCCCCCTGCAGCCCATGGAGGTCTGTGCTGGAACACAGATCCACCTACATCCCATAGAGGAGCCCATGCCAGTAGGAGGCTGTGACCCCGTGGTGGGGACCAACACTGGAGCACTTTTATGAAGAACTGCACCCCATGGCAAAGCCTCATGTTGGAGAAGTTCGTGGAGGACTGTCTCCTGTGGGAGGGACCCCATGCTGGAGCAGGGGAACAGTTGAAGGAGGAAGGAGCAGCACAGATAACTTGGGATGAATTGACTGCAATCCTCATTCCCTGTCCCCTGTACTTCTGCAGGGCAGGGGGTAGGTAGAGAACAGTAGGAGTGAAGTTGAGCCTGGGAAGAAGGGAGGGGTGGGGGTAAGATGTTTTTAATAATTGGTTTTATTTCTAATTACCCTTCTCTAATTTAATTGGTAATAAACTAATTTCCCTAAGTGGTGTCTCTTTTTCCAGTTACAGTAATCAGTGAGTGATCTCCCCCTGCCCTTATCTCAACCCACAAAGCTTTTGTTCTATTTTGTCTCCCCTCACAGCTGAGGAGGGGAGTTGCAGACCAACTGTGGTGGGCACCTACTGTCCAGCCAAGGTCAACATCATCGTAACAGAGGTACCAGCTGTGCACTATGTCCTCAACAGCAACACCTGCAGACACCAAGGCAGTCCACAACACTACTTGTGAGCATTAACAAGCAGGAGCCAGGATCTCTACCTTTGTCCCACCTAAAGTCCAATCAATTCATCATTTGCAAATCAAACTCAAGCCCTGTCTTAAGAACAAAAAAATCTATGGATTCATTTTTTGGGTGTTATCATTGTCTGTTACAGAAGAAAAGCCATAACCAATAGATTAATATATTGCATTTAGTGAACCACTCAAGGTGGTTCTGTCAATTACAAAAGATGTGACTTTCATTCGCTGCATTTAACACAGAAAACATCTCATTTTCAATTAAAAAACATTGCCTAGGGCTTCAGGAGTTTTTCAACAAATATTAGGAATAAAAAAAGTGCATATTAAGGTAATCTGTTAAGAGTACTTATGTTTTTCCAGGTGTTTAGTGGGATTGGAGTACTATGTATTTGCATAACTTTTGGATTTTCTAGATATTAAAAGAGAAGAAAACAGAAAGAGAAGCCTGTGATTTATCAAGTGGTTTTCCAAGAAGGAAGAGTAATTTTCCTTTACAAGCCATCTGTACAGCTCACCATGTAAATAAGTCTCTGTTCAAGAAAACAAAATCATATTTTACTTGTGGGTTTAAGATTCACAGCACAGTCCCTCCTCTTTCTGTTCCACCACCAGAGGACTCATTAAGAATTACTAATTAACACAACAGCTACACTAGCAGTCAGAATAATGAAAGGACATTTACACCTTAAAAGTTTCTTTCCTCTAAGTTTTAGCCAGTTTCAGGAAGGAGTGGACAACATATTTGTATACAGTTTATGGATGTTTCTACCACAAGGTTTCTCATAAAGACAAATTGTGATCACCTTCCTATGGCACCTCACAAAATCTCCTGAGTCTTTATTTATTTATATGGATTCAATCACTGCAAAGTCTAGGAGCACAAACACATTAAATACACTCCCTGTGAGCACCAAGGCCGCTGTCATTGACATTGCTCAAGAAAGCAACTGTAGATTGTATTTTTTTTTACCCCTTCAAACCTGAGCACAGCAGGGAAAGTGTGAACTGAGATTTCCTTCCTGAGACTAAACCATGCTATTTACTGAGCATCCATCACAGACTAACTGATGGATTCTTAAGCTGTGGAGAACACAGCAAAGCTTCAAACCAAATTTTCTTAACACCTTGATACACAGTGCTGGAAAAACAGAAAACTCCCAAAAAGCTGCTCAGAAAAGAAAATTTTAGCTAAAAACAGTTTACGCTTTGTAAACTGCAAATATACAGCTGAGTTTTTTTCCCAAATAGAAGCATCTGCTTTCTCCTGTAATTTCCTTGGCATGGCTGCCCTCTACCAAAGGACTTGTAATTGATGCATTTCATTTTAATGGTCTGAGATTCAACAGTGCAGTTTCAATGCTGCCAACCCAGCATCACTGTGACACAAACAGAGCAGCTCAGGAGATCATGAATCCATGGAGGAAAAAAAGAAGAAAAGATGGCTTTCCATGGAATTCTTCTGCATATAGTATAAATTAGCATATTGATAAAGCAGTGGGGTCAGAGATTGCTCTCCATCTTATTTTTCTGTTACAGGGAAATTCAAGGACATGTTGTTCCAGGTACGATAAATTGTCTTCTGTGGGCATTCAGTTTTCACAGATAAACACTAAAAAAACTTATCCCTTTCAATAACCTGGCAAGAAATTGCCTAATAATTAGATAGCACAATTTATGTTTAATAGCCTGTGGGATTTAGGGCTTCCACCTTCTCTAAAACTGTCACACCTGTGCCCTTTTAGCATTACACAGCAGCCACAGTGTTCTCATTAGAGCCTGGAGATTAATATTAATGAGACAGATTCTCACTGGAGGCACACTAACTTGTACAATTTAAATTTAAATTTTTGAGTGCAACTTATACTGAGAATTTACCTTTATTACTATTATTTTTTAAGAGCTTTCAGGTTCTTTCTCATCTCAAATAATATCAGAAATAATTCAACCTTGATTAAAGCCAGGAAAATAGTAATCAGAATATCAGAATTGATACTGAAAGGATATTTCCAAGTCTGTAACCTTTTCTCTTTGACAACAGATGAGCTGGTTTTGACTCACTTAGACAAGCCTTGAGTGAGTAAATAATTTGTAAATACAGTGGTTGAGGAAGCATACTACTTATGGTTATCAGAATTCCTAATTCAGGCAGCCTTGTAAGAGGATTGCGATTACACAGTAAAAAAATATTTTTCCTGTTATCTACGGCAAGGAGATAGAATCTAGCTTTGCAGAATGGGTTTTCTGACTGTCTCATAAGGAAGGAATTATGATGCAATTCAAGATTTAAAATTTCAGTCACCTTTCAGGGTTTTTCCAGGAACTCAATATAATACAGGAAAATTTGCTCAGCTGAGAAGAAAAATCCACTGTGGAATATCAGTATATTAATGATATATGTACAGTAATGCTTTGATTGCTGAATCCAAGCATGCAGATCAAACACATTGGGACATTTGGATACCACCTCTGTAGCAAAATTAAGGTATTCTTTTTGAGGGCTGGGGTGGGTTTTTAATCACAGGATATGCAAAAGCAGGCTTGTACTATCCTATCAGATCTTCTCCAGGTTATTCCCTAATTGTCTAGTCTATTTTAATTTTATTTGACAACAGAACACTGGTCTGGAAGATGTCATATTTTAGCAAGTTACAAGAAAATTAGAGGTTGGGTAAACAAGAGGAATATAAAACTTGTCCCTCTGAGGGAGCATCAGCACTCTGACCGGACATGGGGCATGTTGCCTCTTACTGGAAGAGACATAGAATGCATTAAATTAAACAAAGCGCAGTTTAGGACCTAATCTTTAAAAAAAATAAATAAAAAAATAAATTAAAAAAAATTAACTTTTAAGCGTTTTTTTGCAGATGAAAGCTGAGCTTCCAGACAGCATAACAAAATTTATGGGACAGCTTAATTCTGCAGCTGGGCACTGACACTTCTGAAATACAGCAGCTCACTGTCCTACTGAAAGTTGTTCTAAACGGGATTATTCTCAAAGCCAGTACATCACAGGGTGATGCCAGTCTAAAAGTGCTGGCATTTCCCAGTTCCTTTATGTGCTCTACCATTTAAGGGAAAAAACAAACAAACAAAAAAAAACCCCAACCTACCAACCAAAAATTCAGAAAATTGCCTAAGCAGGCTCTGAGAATACTTCTCATTCTATCTAAATAGAAAGTTCACCAAATTAGTTCCCTAACATAAGTAGGGCTCCTATATTTGGGGAAGACCTCAGTTAAATATAATTCGCATTTTTTATTTATTCTTTAATAACAACCCAAACCCAATTTTTTCCTCCTGCATAGGTTTCCCAGCTTTGAAAAAAGTAGAATATGTCAAATATATTTAAAAGCCTACAGCAATTTTGCAAAGAGCTTCATTATTGGCCAAAGGTGACAGGATACAGCAGCGCTGCTCCGAATGCAGGTTATTGCACTACCAATGTAGCTATACCAGATTGTTTTGCATTATGCCCCAGTGGAACCACAATGAAAAATTAGCTGCTCCACATTACAAATTATCTTGTTTTCAGCTACAGCAGGTAATGGCATTTCAAGGTGCACTTACAGCATAGGAGAGGAGGGAGGAAAAAAAAATTAGGTGCTCAGCCTGTATGCCTCGCAATCTTGCTCTTTTCCCTGGATTCCATAATAGCATTTGTAAATAATTCATATTTTCTCTCTTACTTTGCAAAATAATAAAACTATTTAAGATCTAAGAAGCAATTTAATTTTAAAGTTTTGTTTACTACATATTTTACTGCACGCACCAGAGAGGCTCACAGGTACGGAACAGCAGCTAGGGCAGACTTCCCTGGGGGGCTGCAGCAAAGTGCTGGGGGACAGCAGATCAGGCTGACTATGAGCTGCCTGCAGCAAGGGGATTTGAAGAAGAGCCTTCCAAAGAGCTACCTAGAGCTGTGTGAGAGTCTGTGCCTTCCTGGGACACAGCCAGGTTCAAGGGTGAAAGCACCATGCTCCCTTCTGCGGTCTGCCTCTGGCCCATGGACAGCAACCTGTAGCTGTCAACAAAGGCTAAATAAATTTAATCCCTTTAAGCTTCTTCCCTTGTAAACAACTATTATTTGTTGTATATCACTTTTATTATGACTGCTATTAAAAGCATTTTTCTGTCTGCTTTGCTTCAGACTATTTGAGTTTGAAATCCTTTTCCAGAGAAGAGCCCAAAGAAGGAGGAACAAATCCCAATGCATCCTTATCTAGCACTCATCACACTCCTCCATCTTGCAAGGCAAATCAAGGCAAAATATCCCCAAAACTGGTGTGCTTTTATCCCCTATTCATTGTGCTGAACATTCATATTCCAGCCATAATCCTTCATAACCTGCAAGCCTTTTCTTCGTAAATATTCCTAGATAGGATTTATGCACACACTCGTAAGTACTCATTCCTCATTACATAAAGAAGTGCAAAATTAACTATAATGCTCAAAGCATCATTGATACTTTTTATTAATAATTTTGACTTCAGACATTAATAATTTTATTATTAATAATTTTGACTTCTGATAGTTTGACATTCAGTCCTCACTTATCTCAGAATACACAGAAGCCTAAAAGCATTTTGTGTCTGAGACATTATAAGTCACTGTGAAAGAGATTTGCAAAGTTTTTCTCTACTAGGAAAAAAAAAAAAAATTGTTCCAAGACATTTCTATCGTAGGATGGGCAAAGAATGGATTGAGATGGCCCTGGAGGAGAAAGACTGGGGGATATTGGTCGACAAGAAGCGCAACATGGCAAGGTGCAATTGCAGTCCAGAAAGCAAACTGCATCCTGGGCTGCACCCAAAGCAGTGTGGCCAGCAGGGTGAGGGAGGGGATTCTGCCCCACCTGCATCCAGCTCTGGGGCCCCCAGAACAAGAAGGACATGGACTTGTTGGGCTGAGTCCAGAGCAGGACACCAAGATGTCAGAGGGCTGAAGCACCTCTCCTGTGAAAAGAGGCTGAGAGAGCTGGGGTTGTTCAGCCTGGAGAAGAGAAGGCTCCAGGGACACCTTGCAACAGCCTTCCAATACCTAAAGGGGGCCTGCAGATGGCTGGAGAGGGACTTCTTGCATGGGCATGTAGTGACAGGACAAGGAGTAATGGCTTTATACAGAAAGAGGGCTGGTTTAGACCAGATATTAGGAAAAAATTATTCACTATGAGAGATGGAAGACAGTGGAACAGGTTTCACAGAGAAGTTGTGGATGCCCCATCCCATGAAGTGTTCAAGGCCAGGTTGGATGGGACTTTGAGCAACCTGGTCTAGTTGTCCCTACCCATGCCAGGGTGGTTGGAATTAAATGATCTCTAAGGTCCCTTCCACTGTAATCTGAAATTAGAATTTAATGCCTCTGAAACTTGAGGAATAAAATTTTAAAAAATTTAAAAAGCTTGTATTTGAGTATAAATTATGGGTTTAGTCTTCCCATTATCAAGTGCCAATCATTTGCATAATGAGGGAGATTATTCCTAAATTCGCTTTTTTATTTTGTCTAACCAATTGCCAGCTATAATCCTTCAAACAAAACTAAAAACAAACATACACGCACAAACAAAAAGCCCCACATAAAACCACAAATAAACAAAAAAAAAAAACCAAAACAAAACAAAAAAAAACAACAGCAAACCCAACAAAACCAATATTGTTTTGGGGCTCCAGTAAGTAAACTATAAAGTGCATCCTCCTCTCAGGTTTGTTACACCCAAACTCCCACAACATCCTCTCTTTAGAGATAAGGGGCAGATGACTATCCTCTTCTCTTGGCTACGTGTCGCACACCATGACTAAATGCTAGATTTGTCCAAATTCACTAGACTGAGGCATTGCTGAAAGCTTTTCACTCTCTACCCCCACACCTGGAAGGCACAGCCACAGGGGCTAAGGGAGCACAGCACCAACGCAGCTCACACAGGAGTGGCACATTAGGAACACAGCTGGAAAAGCATGGCACAGTTGTGTGGGATGGGAGTAGGGACATTGGGATAACAAGGACAAGGACAGCCAGCATTATGGGATCAGCTTTGACAGGACATGAATGACAGAAAATATGAGAGAAACAGAACCGTACAAGCAGAAAAATTATTAAAATCCCAAAGACAGAATTAGAGGAATAAAAAATTATCAGAAGCTTGAAAACAGAGAACGAGAAGGGAAAGAACACATAACCTTCAACATTCTATTGTTGCATTTGCATGTGAAAAGGGAAATGGAAGACCACAAAATATGAGACATACGAAGATCCAGAGCAAAACCACAATGGAGGAGAGGGAAAAGCACAGCAGCAGTGACAAAAAAACAAAAGCAACAGATTATAATGGTCACAGGTAGCCAGGTTTAGAAATTTCCTCATTTAAAGAAAATACTGAGGAACCAAAACCTCCTTGCTTTGCCTGGTGAAAGTAGTTTGGCACTAACACACTGCAAAACTACCAGCTCATAAAAATATGCTACAGCATCACACAAGAACCTTTCTGAACTTGAGTTTGATTCTTAAAGATGCTTTAATAGAAGCAGGCTTGGATAAATCTCACAAATATTTGTGGCATGCCTGGTAGCATTAAAAACAAGAGGTAGATTCAGCAGTTTCCTTCCTGAATCCAGAGAATAAAAACCTTTTTGTCCCAGATTTCTAAAACCCTGTAGCAGCTCCCTGGTCCTGCAGAGCTCCAGCTGGCACCTGGAAGCCAGGAAATACAAGCTTCTGTAAGCATGGACCTAGCACCTCCCCAGACAACAAGCCAATTAGAAAAGCTAGAGAAACCACCCAGGAGCTGAATTCTACGGGCAAAGGAACTGGCAGGGATGGCAGCATGGCAAACACTCTGCAGAATTAGCAAGCAGCAGCAGCCGATGTTTGTGCTCCAACACCTCGGACACTACACTTCTGATTAGCAGCAAGTTGTCACTATTAAAAAAAATACATATGTATTTCACCCTAAAACCTTGATACTGGGTATATTCATGTTCAGAGCTGTAGAAAACTAGTTCTCTGTAACAACCTTAGAAAAAGGTTTTTTTATCTTTTTATCTTTTTTTTTTTTTTCCAATTTTCCTTTCCTCCACTGCTTCTTCTCACAGAAAGAAGTATTTGCTTGACACAGAAGATATAAATCAATCTTTTCATCCCAAGATTCTGGCAGTTGGGTAGGAATGAAGGCACCCAGCATTTGAAACAGGAAAACAACCTGAAGGACAGCTATAAATCAGAGAAGGGGAACTGCAGTCCAAGGTGGGCTGCAGTTTTGCTCTGGCATTTCATATTTTGCAGACAGCACATTCATGTGCAGAGAATGAACTTCCTTGATGTGGCTGGGCTGATCCATCCTGCCTCTGACTCTGCTGTGGATGGGGCCAGGGTTAACACTGCATGAGGACAGTGCAGCTCTAAGCACAATTTCTGCCACACTGAGACGAATACTTTTAGAATACCTTCTAGTCATTAAACAGACCATAGAGCAGCATGCTTTACAGTTTCTGGCTCAGGGTTACTGTGTACATTTCAATAATAAATTATGCTATATGCAGAAGACAAAAACTTATAAATCAAATCTTAGCAGTATTAACAAATATAAGAAATCATAATTATTAAAAGTTCAGGGAATTGTAACTGCTGGAAAATCAGTCTCAAGGTTACAATTATTATACCACATACATATATGGTATTTAAGAAACACAGGCTCTGACTGGAAGTGAGGCCATAAGGAGACAAACAGAATAAAAAATATTTATAACATTGTTTGAAAAATTGTAATCTAACCTACATTGAACAAAAATTTACTTTCTCACAGTAAATTTTTTATTACATAAGGTCCACTGGAAATTAAATTGAATTAAAGTGAATTCAAATGCTTTATATTTCCCTAGTTTTTCTAATTTAGTATTTTCTGCAACTGACTCCAATACTCCTCATTTTTCCTAATTTCCAATTTTATTTCTCACAGAGCAACTGCACTACCGCTATTTTTTGTTCTTGGTATTTACTCTTCACTTCAATGACATTCTAAACTTTCTTTTTTCTAGGAGACTTCAAATATTTTCTTTTTCTTTAAATAACAATCCACATAAATAAAGCATCTTCTCTTAAATTTAAAAATTAAATAAAACTAGGAGCTATTAACAGGCAAGGAAGTACTCAGGTTCCTTTGTTTGATTCATCCATATCTCTAAGTTTAAATCATATTAAACATAGCTATATTATTTGGCCCTGATGTTTGTCTGAAACCATCAATTAACATTAATCTTGTTCAGCTACTCTACAGTGGATCAATTCTTCATTTCAATTTAACTTTGTAAAGGAGTAGAGTTCAATTACACAAGATAGTATCTGTCTGCCATAAGTATAGTAAGGGTTAGAAACACAACCCACAACTCACAAAGGTTGATGAATGTCTCTTGATGTTAAGCTTTCTTCACTTATGACTTGCATTGCCCAGTCATAAGCAAGGATGATGTTAACAGACCTTTATTAAAATATACAGGAACTCACAAATGCACAGCAACTGTTGCAGCAGAACAGCATAGCACTATCTAAATGGAAACAGCAGTCCTGTAACAACAGAGGAAATGAAAGAGTTGCTGAAACGTTTGCAATGGCAGCCTCACTCAGGATTCCAGATTCTACATCAGGCTGCTCAGCAGGATTGCACAGTCTCACCATTCCAAGAGGGCCTGGGCTTCCTGGTGCAACCCTGGAGCAGATGCAGCTTTCAGCACTGTGGTGAGCCCATGTTATCTTGTGCTGCTGTTTTATCTTTTCTAATTTATCCAGGATAATGGTTCAACTGATCCTGATGTTTATCTTCCTCTGGTGATGGTCACAAAAAAGTACCAAACAAAACCAACAACAAAACCCTGAGAAAATACCCAAACCCTACCAACAACACATCACCAAAAAAGCTTTAGAAGACTTTTCAGCTTTTCTGTATGACATTAGTTGTTAATAAATAAATTATATTTTCTATTACACAAGCAGAATATTTTAAGCCAATTCTTCAACTACAAAACCAAAAGGTTTCTATAAAAAGATTTATATTTGTTTATAAACAGCTCTCCCTGAATCTGCACAACTGTACAGCAGTCCAGAAGAAAAAAACCTTTCCTAAAACACATAAACATAAGTTAATAATAAATAAAATCATCTACATAGAATGATTAGAATATACTGGTATTTGTTACATTTTCTTTTTCCAGCGAAGAGGGTCCTCACCAATCAACTCAAGATGATGCTCCTCTATCATGGCACTCATGTCCACGTCACCAGACTTTTACTACATAAAAGACAAAGCTTTTCAGATCACAGAACCATAGAATATTTAGATATAGATGGGACCTCTAGAGATCATCCAGTCCAACTCTGCTGCCAAGGCAGGGTCACCTAGAGCAGGTTACACATGTCCAGGTGAGTTTTGAATGTCTCCAGACAGGGAGATTTCATGACATCACTGGGCAGCCTGTTCCAGTGCCCTGCCACCCTCAGTGTGAAGTTCTTCCTCATGCTGAGGTGAAACTTCTTGTGTTCTAGTTTATGGCCATTGCTTCTTGTCCTCTCATGAAGCACCACCAAAAGGAGATGTTATAAAATATTGCACTCAGATCTTGCCAATTTTAGTAGGATCCATAACATACTGCAGTAGAAATCAAATCCCAGTGCTATCAAGTAGGAGCAGATGACAAAAATTTCAAATGTCATTCTTACACATTAACAATGTTACTTTGGCAACAGCCTAGAACAAATAATCAGGGACAGAGATCTTGTTTCAACACAGGAAAGAATAAACAGGACTCTAACAACATACCAGCATAAGGTATTAGTGAACAGACTCTGCCATAAAACATGAAATGTCTCATTTAGATTGTCGCCCTCTCACATACTCTAATGCTTGCTCTGAAGGACAGGAGTCTCATAAGAATTGCTCACGTCCTCTAAACCCTATAGCCTAAGCCCAAATTTCCTGGTGTGGGATACAAGATCTTAACACAGTGGTACAAGTGCGTGAAAAGTCAAACATTGAATGGAAAGACAAAAATTCAATACTGTTTCTGACTTAACTGCTTGTATTTCATGCAGACACAACACCATTGGCCAGGTGATTTTTGCTGCTGTTGCAGAGTGAGAGAGAGCCCCATGGAGCTGCAGTGCTGGGAGCCTCTGCTTCTCAAGAAAAGTATCTTTTCAGCTCTAAGGCAGTTTCTACTGCCTTCTTACCAACTTCTGAAGCTCTGTGTGACCTCCCCCACACCTCCCCCATGTCTCCTCCGCCTATTTTCTATTCTGAACAGGCATCTAAAAGCAGAGCAATAACCATGCACAAGAGCTCTCGAATGAACTGAGTACAGCAAGTCAGAAGTCAGCACCTCACCAGAAGAAGGAGCTGCTTTCAAAACTTGGATGAAGCCTTTACTTCTCCCCAAATCAGTCCTTCACAGATCCCACCTCCTGATAGCAGGTGCAATTTCCCATCTCCAAGGTGGCTGTTAGACCCCAGCCACAGCCCTCCAGGTCAGCCAGCCCCACAGGGCTCCCAAAGCCATTCTCAGGAGACCTCTTTCCCAAATGAACCACACCATACAGTGACATTAAAAAAAATAAATAAATGAAAAGAGAGGGTAATGTGACACATGACACCTCTAGTCCAAGTGCTCCTTTTATACCTAAAAGCAAATCCTTCCCTTCATTTCAAAGCCAAACTGTAATCCAACCAGAAGCTAAACCCCAAACCCATGTTCCATCAATTCATTTCCTACCCTGAATGAGTAGCAGCAGGCAGAAAGAGTATCCCACACAAGAACACACACACAGAGTTGAAAATGCAGTATACACTTATAAACTGCTTTAAAGAGATTTATTAAGAACTACTACAACTACTGGGGATGTACCAAAGCCAAGCAGCCTCTATAGGCAGAGCAGACCATATGCCTTTGGAAGCAGTGTGCTGTTCAACACCAAACCTGCAGACATTTCAGTCAGCTAATGTGGTTTCTTGGAACAGCTATTTTCTTAAGTCTAATCAAATACCACAATAGAAAGAGTTGATATATCTGGGGAGTGTTTACCTTTTAGCTGTCAATCACACCTGTAAACTCCCCTGGAAATTGCTCTGTGTTTTACAGCGGGCTGCGTGTTGTGCATGTGGCTGGTACACAGCCTGAACTTCAGGCCCGGTCCAGTACAATAACAACTGGCTTTAGAGCATCCAGCTTTGCACAAATGCCACCCTGTAGCTATGGGAAATCTATCACCACCCAGGGAATATGAAAGTAAGCAATATCGATCCATAGTCAACTTAGTGGTCAACTCTTGAATGAGAAACATCCATCAGGAAGCTCTTATTGACAACAAAGCTGACAGTCACCATACCCAAAACTGCCTTAGAATTAAACCTAGAGATCTCAGAGCAACATGATTTTCTTTGGTTTGCCAGATATTAAAGCTCAGCAGAGTATCTTATGGCATTCTGAGATACTCATAACTTTGATAATCCTGGTACTGCATATTCAGGCTAGTGTTACAGCAAAACATAAATTATAAGCTATCTAATTTATTCGTAATTATAATTTATTAGTCACTTAATAGTGTATTTTGGTTAGGTGTAAAAAGCATTGTTCATCACTATGCTCTATCATAAACCAGCTCCTTTTCCAACAAAACATCTTTGTGGTCACTTGACAACACAAGGACTGCAATGGCAATAACATTTTATGGACGTTTTACCCTCCTTCCCTGTTCCCAGCCATCATCTTTGGGCATATGGCACAGGACATTAATCATTATGAACCAGAAAAGAGAGAATCCAGTTTAAAATAATGTAGGGGAGGAGAAATTTTCATCCAGAACACTTACTTGAACAATTTACAGCAGAGTTGCTGTAAGCAGCATGATGAAGTCTGTCCCAGTAGAGGAGGTATGGACAGATGGAAAAAGGAGCAGAAGGCTTTGTGTTGGGAAAGCCATTGTATCACTGAGCTACAATCAGCACAGAAGCCTGGAATGAGAGTGATCTGTGGCATCAAAGGCAAATGTCATAAATGTATCAAAGCAACAAACCATTTTTTAACATCAGAAAACTGAAAAATTAAATTAATGGTGAAAAATAGGAAACCAGTTTTTTAAACCGATTTCAGAGGGCTCCTATGAAACTAAATCCTCCAGTTTCCACCCATACACTATGCAAAATAGTACAAATATGGAGAGAAAAAAAAAAGATCAGAATTAATATAGACAGAGGTTAATATGATGAGTCTCTACAGTTCTCTTAGAAGAAATGACACCTCACAAATCGACCAGACTTCTTCAAAGGAATAATTTAACTTTTGGACTGGATGACTACAATTTAGCTTTCAGTCTACCACAGTTTCCAAGAAAGGCTTTTACAAAACTCTTCACCAAAATCTCTCCTTTCAAGAATATGAGACTTTATCAAGTAAGAGGAAAAACCCTATCTCAAATTATTAAGTAGTTTAAAGACACAAAATGCTGTAAAAATGGATGGGTTTCAGAATGGGGAAAGGTTCTGCGGAGTCTCACATGTACCTATGCCAAAATCTATACTGTGCAAATGGAGGTGAGCTTGCAAAGTCCCATGGCAATATTAAATTAGTCAGAATAATTAACTCATACACTGATACAAAACAACCTGTGAAACTTCTATAATGAGCATCAGGCACAGCATTGCCAGCCGGGCAAGGGAGGGGATTGTCCTGCTCTGCTCTGACCTGGGGCGGCCTCACCTTGAGTGCCGGGGGCAGCTTTGGGTGCCACCATATGAGGATATGTAGTGTCCAAAGGAGGGCAACAAAGACGGTGAAGAGCCCGTGACCAGTGACAGGACTTAAGGAAACAGCATGAAGCTGAGTTAGGAGAGGTTCAGGTTGGATATTAGGAAAAGGTTCTTCACCCAGAGGGTGATTGGGCACTGGAACAGCTCCCCAGGGAAGTGGTCACAGCACCAAATCTGACAGAGTTCAAGAAGTGTTTGGACAATGCTCTCAGGCACATGGTGTGACTCTTGGGGTGTCCTGTGCAGGGCCAGGAGCTGGACTCAATGATCTTTGTGGGTCCCATCCAACTCAGCATATTCTATTTTACTCTATACTTGACAACAACAGAATTTTGACAATAAATTAAACTCCAGACAATGTATAATCACATCACAGACTGTATTTCTGTAGGATGCTGTAGAAAACAAAAACGGAAACAAATTGATTAAGTGGAAAAAGTAAATTTAGGCCTCAAGCAAATCCAGATTCAATTCTGCTTGGAAAGACTCAAACTACAGCATACTGCATCTTGGAAAACTACCTTAGAAGGAAGACAATTTTCTACTCATACTTCAGTATTTATTTCTGGTCACTATCAGACAAATAGGTGGGCTAGGTGGATTTTGGCTTCACCTAGCACAGCTGTTTTGTTCTGATTGCCCCTCCTTGTCCCAGTGAATCCCACCCTGCTGACATCCTACTTCAGGGCAGAGAAAGAGCAAGCTTATGAGCTTTCTTGTCCTGACCTCTGCTCTTTCATCTCACCAGTGATTTCCAAAAGGGCACAGGAAGATCCCTGTATAAATCACAGAGATGAACCCTAAGGAAGAAGAATAAATCCTCACACTATCCTCTGACCTGTTTCATGTATCTCTAAGCTGCTGCTCTCAGTTTACTTTGTAAAACAACTGCCATCACTACTGGCATTAACTACCACCTTTGCTGACACTTGCAGACAGCACCGACAAATGGCAGTCTCCAAGAATAAGTTCAGAAAGTTGTGCTTATCTCTCTCCAAACATCCAGAGCCACAACAGAGACACAACTATACTGGCCACGTAGGATCTTGGAGGATTGATTGTCCCAATGAAAGCAGTACCTCTCTCCTCTCATTTTTGTGTTTCAGTGTGGTTTAAAAGTTTTCAAACAGTCAAATCATTGGATACCAGCTCCTCTTTGAAAAAGGAACTGCAAAATGACAGGACACTTGAGAATTATTCCAGTCCCACTGTTATCAATAGCACACATAGACAGCATCTCCATTGCAGAGCTGGCACATGAACACAATGTAAAAAATGTAAAACGCTAAAAATACACACAAGAAGAATCTCCACTCATATTTGCCTGCATTTTCTATAATTTGTTATGCGTGAGCAAAGTAGGTACTTCACAATACCATCTACCTAAGTACAAGCAAGGGGCAAAGTGACAGAAGCAGATCTGAGAGCGGAAAAGCTCTTTTTGATATCTTATGGCACACTCTGTCTAGCATGCATGCTCCAGCTCTTTGCCTCTTGTTGCTAACCAAATTTACCTCTGTGCCACTCTGGAAAATGCTGTCATTCTCCTGATTACATAAATGCATAGTCCAAGCATAACCACCTTTAAGGTATCCTTCACAAATTATCACTTACACTAACATAACTTCTCACTTTAGTCTCACATAAAGAACTGGAACCACATTTTTTTTAAGTTTGTAGTTTCGTAGTACCCATGTAAGATTTACATCGTAACAAGGGCATCGGGGAAAGCAGTAGGACTAACAAACAGCTTAGGACAAAGTTCCCTTAACATTGTCAGTAAAAACTCCAGTAGAAACTACATCATTGATTATAACTGGAGTTGGGAGAACTGCTATACTTGACAATCTTTAGAAAAAGAGTCTAAACTGTTGTACCAATGAAGTTTCAATCAGTCACATGAAAAAGCAATTATTTGATAACTACCCTGAAATAGATAACACACAGTCAACAATATCATATTAAAAATAAGCAAAATTCATAACCAATATAATTTAAAAATACTAAATCAATTTTACAGAGCAGTATTAAATCAATTATTTTTTTATATTGAAAATCATTGCACTCTTTGGAGCAAATGGATAATATTTTCACCTTCTGTATATCTTCTGTGTATCTTAGCATTAATGTTCTAATTTATAACTGATTCTAAAATGCATGGACTGAAGCAGTATCTCAAATATAATAAATGTTTTAAAACACATTCAGTTAGTAATCCATTATTTCATCTTGATATAGCAAATAAATCTGCTTACAGAAAGAGTTTCTATTTTCTCCCATCAAAGCTACATAATCTTCAAAGAAAGACATTCACTAAACTGAGGAAGGTCATCAATCTGCAAGTCTTAATAAATGTTATCCATTTAAGTAGCTATGAAAATTACCAAAAAAACCCCAGGAAAATTTCATAATGCAGAGGAGAAACAATAGTAAAAAAATGAGTTAGTAACATATGAGTTAACCTTTGGAAATGTAAGTGATGCCTTTTCCTCTTCACAGATTATATACCAGTTTTCTTCTCTGGAAACTGCAGCAGCGATTAAATCTATAAAAGAACCTAATTAATGACACAAACAGCAGCAATATTTTTTGCAGCTGTCACTTAAAAAGGAAACCTACTGGATGTGGATACGTGCCTCCAATCTAAAAGGTTAATGAGGCACTGCACACTTATAGCATTGAGTTGTGCTTTGAATCACTACAAATATACCTGTGCATTTGTGCTTATCTGCTCTGTCTTTGGAAGTAAACTGATCTATGATTTGAAAACCATATTTTCTGGGTTCCCTAAACAGTAGAAAAAGGAGGTGAAACATGCAAATTAAACTATAATATGGCTACTAATGCCACTCCAAAAATTAAGAAAAGTATCCCACTTTCAAATAGTTGTGCTAGGAGATCCATCTTGTTTCAACTACCAGAAATATCAACAACAAAGCAGAACCTTCTTCTGCTTTTTCACAGTTCTTCTGTCCCTGCAGCTTACTCTTCATCTAAATTCACAACTGTAGATTGGGGTATCATTGTTAATTGCTTCAGAGACCATGGAATGTCAAAAAGTAGGTGGTTTTGAATTGATACAGGAAATTAAGCATGGGAAACAGCAATTCCTAATGTCCAAATTCATTAACTGACATTTTTTAAAACAATTCTCTCTCTCCTGTTTTCTGAGTTTTAAAATTATTATGTAACACAGTAATTATATGTGGGTAATTATAAACTTTAGGGTAAAATTTTCCATTTTATTTACCTACTTCAAACTTTGGAAGTGAGAAGGAGGAAGGTGGCAGCTTTATTCTTTCATATTTTTTTAGCCCTCCCACACCTTTCACCACTGAAACTAGCCAACAGATTTGGTGCACAGTGAATTATGTTGGTTTTTCAATTCTGATTTGATTGGCTGTAGAAAGAGGCACACCAGTACCTTTTCAGCTCACACAATACATGCTCTATATTTCCCTCAATTAGCAACATAGACCAGGGAAAAAAGTGGAAATGGATAAAATAAAAATGGCAGTAATACTTGTAGATAAGTTATTACAGTGTGCAGGATCAGAGAATACACTAAGGCACTTCAGAGCACACTAAATGAACTACTACAGCAAAAACAAAATATACTCCATGTTGATGAATGCAAAATAAGAAAAATGACCATCCAAATTATGGACTCAAGAAATTAGCATCAGAGAGAGTAATGGTAGAGGAAAAAAAAAATTCAGCTCATCAGCAGCTGTAGTTAAAAACCAACAAAGATGAATAAGGAATAGTATGGCAAAGCATGTGGATTACAATATAAAGGATATTACTGAATTATTTGATTAAAGAGGAGAGCGAAGAAAATAATTCTAAGTCATATGTATGAAAAACAAATTGTGGCTCTTTCCTTTGGAAAGAAAACCTAAAAGCACATGACATTGTTAATAGTCTAGAAACCAGTTGTGAACTGCTCATAATGTAAGAAGAAATTTAAGAAAACATTCAAAAGACAGTAAATTCAAAATGGATAAATCAAATGCTATTCCCAAGTTATGTGTTTAAAACTCACTTCCACCAAAAAGTGAAAAAATCTTAACATATTTCAAGGCAGGAACGGATACTCTGTCATTTGTTAGTAATACCCTTATGATTTCAAATTAATTTATAGAAGACATGTTAATCTTGCTCAAATCAATTGCTTGTGAAAATAATTCCAAATATCTGCCTATTAAACCCTTGCTTATTCTTATAACAAGATGGCTAGAGTTGATTACGTTTGAAATTTGGTGACTGCTGTAGATGGTTGCCATATCTAAATTAATTGGCTCTTTCTATGATTCAAACAGACACCCATTTCCATGTTCCCTGCAGGACCTCCAACAGCTTAGAGGTAGAAAGCAGAGGAAGAGATGCCAAAAAAATCCAATTTCCTACCTTTAGCAGAAGTAACAGTTTCTTCAAAATGCCTTCATAAATTTCAGAACAGCTAGGTATTTTATCTGTTTCATTCTTTCAAAGCACAAACACTTTTTAAAATGTTTATTAGAAATGTCATTACAAAGATAAAGTGATCAGAGATGAAGTTGAAAGGGCATCAGTTCATTCTGGGAAAAACAGTCTGCACAAGCTCAGTACTATTCAGTTTAGGAACAGGAGCTCATTAACAGTGTTTTGCCTTGAAGTGCTGGAGTATGTTTACGGACAGCTACCACGGAGCAGTTAACAACACCTACTTTGTTCGGTGTCTAAATCCTTACACTCTCACAGCTTGAAACAACTCAGTGAGGTTTGACATTCGTTGTTGGTTGAGTTTTTTTTTTCTTTTCCTTCCTCTAAGATGAAACTCAATTTGATATTTCAGCTTCAAAAACATCATGAGAAAATGAAGATAGTTTCATTACTTGACATACCTCTCTAGTGAATTAAACTTCAATAGAAGAGTTGAATCCAGGCTATTGTATATCATCGGCATTCAAATGCACCAGCTTGAAATTAGTATTAAAATTATTTGTTAAGCTGAAGGAAAAATAACTTGATCTGAATAAAAGCAGTACAATGTAGTTCATACTGATTTAGCTCATGTCAACCTTAAACAAGTCTGGATGTGTTCAAGATTTTTCACTAGCTCACATAAACCAATTTTAAGCTAAATTGAACAAATTCTATGCTGCCTTTTTTTTTTTTTAATAAAATGACTAGACAAGGAAAAGTTGGTGCCTTCAGATTTGTCAGAATGACAATGATAATCTTAATGTAATAGTTCTGAAAGAATTCAAAAGGAAAAGAAATCCAGTATTTTCTAGTGCTTATCCTTGGAAAACCTATGAACAGGCAAAAAGCAAAGAGATAAGAATGAACTAAAAAGCCTTTAGTTTACTGAATCAATAATGCTTTAGTCTGTTTTCTTATTAACCAGCATGCAGGTCATTCTTTCCAGCAATCCCTTTGATCTGTCTCTGGTCTGCAAATGCTGCTGAATAGAAAATACTAGATTATATTGTTATTATTATTATTATTATTACTACATATTATAGGTAAGTTATATTTCTATTCATTTTTATGAACTTGTATTTCTTCTCTCCTCACATATTTGTATAGCTGGGTAAAGAATGGATCAAGCCAGTAGACTTCTCCAATCAATTTAATCTAATACTAGAAATAACTAATTTATATAATCAGTGTAGTGACACTGGCCTAAGACAGATTTGATTTTGCCTTGTTTATCTTTGTAGCAAACACAGGCAAACGCTGAAAAACACAAGGACATCCAAATTATTGCTAGCAAGAAAACAGTGTCCTATTGCTTTTCTTCTGAAGACCTCCTCTAATGCAACTTAGAATATTCCTCCAGCACAAAGAAATGTCATCCTTTCCTGTAATGCATATACTTTTTCACCATTGCTTGTTTTACATACACAGAAAAACTGAGACCCCTTTCTTCTTGCCTTTGAAATAAAACTACTATAAAACTAATTGTTTAACAACATTAAGGGCAAAATGAGAAACTAAAGCCAAGAAGAACACATCACATGGACAGCTTCATATTAATGAAGTCTTTCTTCTTACCAGTTTAGCAGGGAGGGAAATAAATATACTCTTCAGAGGACAAAAAGCTATTCAAAACAGATTTCAATAAAGCCTTTTTCTTTCAATAAGGAATTTACCCCAAAGGTTGTATTGTGTGTCAGCATCTCTTTTGTAGCTGCTGCACAAGATAGTTTTGGATACTATCACTTCTGTCTCACTTCAAACTATATTTCTGAATTATATGGATGGACAGGCAGAATGCCTGGATAGTAAATTTTATTTCATTTTAAAAAGGCCAAATTTAAATCACTAGTTTAGACATCATCTTAAACTGGAGAGGAAAGCCAAGTCTAATAACTTGACTTCCATGTATTTTACTAAGGTTGCTTAAGGAACATCAGAAGTTACAATAAAAGACTGTACTACAGATGATACAGATAGATAGATATGATTCTGCAAAGCACGGGCCGAAACATTAGCTGCTTAAACCATTAGGTCCAAAAATATCCTAAACATAGTGTCTAAAATGCATGCTGAGTGTCTTCAGCCATTAAACAAACATCCTGAGAACCTATTTTTGCCCACCTTTGGCTTGACCTTAGTGAAAATATGAGCTTCTCTGACTCCCAGAAGCACAGAATAGGCTGAGTTGGAAGGGACCCACAAAGATCATCAAGCCCAAATCCTGGCCTTTCACAGGACATCCGCAAGAGTCACACTATGTGCCTGAGAACATTATCCAAACATTTCTTGGACTCTGCCACGCCTGGTGCTGTGAGCACTTCCCTGGGGAGCTGTTCCAGTGCCCAGCCACTCTCTGGGTGAAGAACCTTTTCCTGATATCCAACCTAAGCCTCCTCTGACACAGCTTCAGGCCATTCCCTAGGGTCCTGTCACTGATCACAACAGAGAAGAAATCAGTGCCTGTCCCTCCTCTTTCTTGACTCAAATCACAGCTGAAAACCTCAGGACCTCACTGAATTCCTGGCTCCTCTTGAGACCATACATCCTCTGAAATGAAGAGTGAACTGCTCGCTGGAGGTTATGTCAAGCACCAGTAGAGCTAATCAGGACTACTTCTGAATGCTGAAGGTCCATATATATTGCTTTGTTTTACAGAATTCAAAAGTTAGGATGTTTTCTTAACAAAACCTGCCAATCACAGAGCAGAACAACTGCTGAAAAGCCTATCTGAAATCCACTGTGCCTAAGCATCCATTGTCATTGTTTCTAGATTCTCTCCTACCCAGTGTGTCTTATCTTTCTATTGTCCTCCCCTTGAGCAGGGATTGCTGAAGTTTATTTCATGGAAGAGGCTATGGACATAATTGAACGTTAATATCCAACACCATTGCTCTACCCATACGTAGGGGGTCATTTCTCACATATTTTATCATATTCTTGTATGAAGGACCATCCGACAATGTTGATCAATGAGATGGAAAAGACCTTCATCATTCTGCCCTACTACTTTTCCTTCAGCCCGTTTCATTCTATGTTTTCCTCAGCATTTGCATGTTTAAGGGAAGCTCAAACTGCATAACTTCAACATAAAAACAATACAAACATTCTCTGTGTATTAAGAATCTTGCCCACCCTAGATCATTGCTTTCTTGGCTCCCTGTTAAGATGAATTCTCTGGCTTCTGGCCCAAAATATAACGAAGATTAAGAAATTAAACTAATCACCACAGAAGTCACATATTGTTATTGCTGCCTTGTAGGTCCTCTGATTTACACAAGCACAGACCAGCTTCTGCCTCAATCATTGGAAGATACTGAAATCAGTCACCTGAAATAAGCCAACTTTCAGTTGCAAAGGTATCAAGGTGTGTAATGGCTGTTGGGGACATGGGGCTTTTGTGGTTTTAACACTGCCTAACAGTGTTTTCTGTTTTCTTGTGCAACACTTCTTTCACCCACCAGTATAAATTTGGGAACACTATCACTATACTAGGTACCTTCGCATAGAAATGCTTCCTCGTTAAGGTTTGCACTGAAACCAAACTCCTGAGAATCCTCTGACCATCAGAGTCCCTTGCAAGTGTCTGGTTTCTCAGACCACCTACTTTATTAGAGCTGATTTCAAAACAAACAGAAGAAATTCCCACATATCACCTCCCATCCTGTGGGGCATTTTATACACTGAGGGCTTATATAGACTTTAAAGCAACATTTCCACTTACAGACATAGTGGTTTCCTGTTCTTTGTTACTATATCTCATTAGCCCCAAAGTACACAATTATCAAGTGATTGCATCAGAAAACCTGATGATTATAGCAAATTACTTCCATATCATGGAGAGTTTTGCCCATATTATCCTTGTGAGCCATTTCCCACATCTTGCAGGCACCACACTATATACCTGATATATGTTCTGCAAGGAAAAAAGCTCTGCAATAGAGTACTGCTTGGGGCATCTTAGGTTCTGTACTAATTGACAAGGCATTGAAGGTAATAGAGTTTAGAGCAGGAATACAAGAATCTTCACAATTTTGGTGCTCCTTTCCGCTTCTTTTCTGCAGAAAATATAGCAGTCCTCCTCCAACAGTCTAGCACACAACACTGGGAGACCCAAGCCCATTTTGGGTCCAAGAATAGAAGTACAAGAGACATTTGTTCAGAAATCTTGTTGCTGGAACTTTTTTAATCAAAGACATACTAGTTCGAGACTCTCAAAATGTCTCTCTTTACTCTGTAAGAGAATCTAAATAACCTTCATGGGAAGAAAACCTCACTTATTCAAAAAAGACTAGCAGTCAAGAAAAGAAAGGTTTTGTCCTTTGTGGAGGACACAATGGAAAGCCACAAATGGTTCTAAACAATCCTGTTTCTAATACATAAGCAAAGATGAGGGCACAGTATGTGAGGACAGACCTTGAAAGGCTGGTGCCCAGTATATTTAAGGGTCCAAGAGAATAACTGAGGAAGGAAGTGATAAAATACTGGGGAAGAGGAGAAGTCAGGTCAATTTTTTGTGTTCAAGGGTTCAACAGACTAGAAAGAATAATGATTTATAATCTGTGTCCAAGACTTGTAGATCCATCTCAGAGGAACTAGATCGGTAAGAAAAGTATTCTTTTGTTGTCTGTCTGGGGGGGAAATCCACAGGTGGCAAAGCAGATAGGTAAACACGTGGAATTAAATAAAGGAGGCAAAGAATTTTGAATTGTGGCAGCTCAAAAGGGACAAGTGAGAGAGGCAGCAGCTCCCAGCTGCTTTTTGAATTAAGACTTATCACCACATCTAGTCTCTAATTGAGGAAGGAAAATGGGACTCAACACTTGTAACATGCTTCAACCATTAGGAATCTTTCAACCAGCAATTTTTCACAAATTGGCCAAAGCTAACTTTGTAATGGAAAGTAAGTCAACAGGTGCATAATTGACAATGCAGGTTTTAAAAACCAGTACAGTTTGTTCCAAATGTTCAAAATTAATTTATTCCTTGCTGTATCAAACTTCATACAAGATCATTTTAAAGAATATTATATACTAATAGGAAAATGTTTCCCTTTGAAGTATTTAAAAGCACAGTTAATAAAACTGTATTCTAACTCATGACCTCTCTCCAGAGAAAACATGGCCAAGTCACTAAGACCTTTGAGAAATGCAAACATGGACAGAAATATCTAATGTTTGAACCTGAGGTCCCGACATTTGGGGAATCTTGAACCAGCTTTGGATACCAAATTCAAAATCATCACAGAAAATCTCTGAGAAATGATAACAAATAGAAACAGAAGATAGGTTCTTGCCCCTGAATTTCAATGTAATCTAATAAGATATATTTTAGTAATGCATGAAGTCATACCCACTTCAGTTACATAATATGCAGAATATGGTAGAGTGGAATAGGAAGAACAGAAAAAAGCAGGAGGAAGATACAGTTTTCAAAGAAAAGGAGATTTTTAACAAAATCAAGACAAAAACTGTTATATTTGCTGGTGCTGCTACAGAGAGCCGTAAAATTTTCCAATAACATGATGTTATTCCAATCTTTCAATCTTGAAATACATTATGTTATTTCAGTCTTAACTGGACAACAAGTGTGTATAAAAAACCAATTTTTGAATGTTCTCAATGTTATGTTTCCTCTCATGCTTTATATTTTACTTAAAGAACATCTCCTTGTAACTCTAGGCTCAGGTACCTCATTACATTTCATCAATTATATCTTTAAAACTCATATTTGACTTAGTTTGAATTGTACTTGTGAAAGAGTGATCAAATGAGAACTAAGAATTTCCACAGGTGTCACTACTGACCTAACATGAAAGTTAAACCTTTCTAACAGATATATGCTGTCATTTACTATTTCCTGGAATGCAAGAATCTAAAAATGGATGCACCTAGATAGTTCAACAAATGCAGCACCCATCAAAGTGGCAAAAACTGCAAACAGAAGACAAAGCCAGATACCTGCAGAAAAAAGCAACTGCACAAAAAACATAAAGCTCACAGTAACTCTCTATATCAAACACTTTTTTAATTGTTTTTCCCTATTTTATCCTTCTCTTGCTTTCCATTCTGTATGTTAGACATATTTACTTTAAGGAATAACTATGGTCATATGCGATCTCAGGCAAACACTAGAAATTCAAAAGCACATCAGTTGTATTGAAGAAGTCAATGCAGGTTTCTTTATGGGAGGAAGGACGGTGGGACAGATGTGAAGGTTCAGGTGGTGAGTAAGTTCTATGCATATACCAGTACTCCTGCCTTTGAAGAACTTGACCTGAAGACCTTCACATATCTCCAAGGTTCAAATTTTTCAGTTTAAGTGTGAGACATCACAGGAATCAGTCCTTTTTCATATCCTATTGATTCTACGCTGTTTTGGGGTTTTTTTGTAATGAAGATAGACTTTTTTTGCTAAGTGTCAAATACACTATTCACATACTCTTAGAGAACAAAATACTAAAAATATTGTGGGAAATCAGCAAAACTCCAGAAAAAGTTATTCATTCATCGTTTTTTAAGAAAAGGACTCAAATCCAAATCCAGTAGGAATAGCAAATATTGTTTTAGTGATTACCAAGTTATATACACATTTTATTTGTAGTGTGATTATACAAGCTTCACATTTGTTCTAGCTCGTCAAGTGTACAGTAAGGCCATTTCAATTTCCATTGGTACTAAACTGACCCCTGCTGGCATGATGTGTAGTTGTTGAAAATACCTGGATACTTTAAAAGATTTCTAAAGATGGAAACAGTTTTTAATGGTACCCAAAAGTGTGCTAATTCATTTCCTTGTACAAATCTTTGTAACACAAGGAACTAAAAAAACTAGTTTCTGAAATGACCCAGAAAGGAGCAATGAGAGTATGGGCAGGAAAAATGAATGCAGACACATAAGATTATGTGGCTATTCAGCAAGTCTGTCCATGAGATAACATCTTCTCTCCCCACCTTAAAACCATAAAACTTCTTCCTAACATAGTTATGCCAAAACAAAAATATTTTAAAATATTAATACAGTTACACATTTTTGAAGTTGCATTAATTGAATATTAAGATACTTGACTTTTTGGGAGTTTAGTATAATGTTAACAGCAAGTGTTGGAACTGATGGCTTTTCTTGGAGATTCTTTTTCTATTAGGTTAGTTTTTCCCAGAGAATGCAAATATGAGGACGCTTTAGAAGTAATAACATCCCCCCACGTGGATCCCGTGACCAAATTTTCTCTGAAATATTAATGCAAAGGGAAAGTTCATTTTTGGGCTTGGCCCAAGCTTCAGCATCTAATGCAAATAAAACTATTCATCATGAGAAAGGTCACGCAAAAGTTGAAAAAGCACTGTCATATTTTCGTACAGGTCTTGAAAGTGCTTCTTTTATATGCTCTGACTGGACTTCTCCCCCATTTCTAATTCCACCAAATTTCCTTTATTGTTATTCCCTGTCTGCTAAATGGGAGCCTCTGGGATAAACAGAAAAGGGAGTCCCAGCTAATAAAGGGTCTCTTCTCACACATACACACATATATGTGTCTATAGGTTGGTCCTTTTTTAAAATAAATGAAAATAAATGCTATCTAATTCGTTCTATATGTCCATAATTGACATTGTCACTACAATGAAACAAATGTGATGATGTGTGTGTGCTTCGTATGTATTTTGGCACTGAAAATTCTTGACACAAACTGAACCCACAAACAGCAGAACTACAAAGCCTGGTCTCCTTGACTTTCGTTCACATCTCTCTCTGCTTCAGTGATCTTGTGTCTACTACTATACTGTGGTGGCCATTTCCTTAGTGAAGACACTAAGCGGTCTCTTTCCTTCTCACCTTTATATCATATTCCCTGAGGGAACCAAGCCAAAATTAAATGTGATTTGAAAATAAAGATCGCAAAGAAGGAAAAATGAAGTAAGTTACAGAAGCTAAGAGCTAGAAGGTAATGTGGGGGTTTTTTTTTGTTTTTTCCGTAGGACAGAAAAATTACAGACTGGCCTGACAGCAAAAAAAAAAAACAAAACAAAACAAACAAACAAACAAAAAACCCCAAAAACAAACAAAAACCTGAAAACATTGAAATAACAGGGTCAAAATCCACTCTGCTTTTTAGAATACCTGTCTTTTCTTGATCCTTTCAAAAAAGAACTCAGTCATTTCAATTATGCAATAGTTCAGTCCTCTCAAACAATTGCAGTTGTAGCATACAAAGCTATACAAGCTTGGAAAGAGAACAGCAAGATGGGGAATAAAGTTTAATTTAATAGACAATGCAAACCAAAAATCTTCAAAGACATTTCTGGAAAAGCTAGAAATAGATGAAGTTTTATCCCACCAAGTTCAGAGAATGTTATTACAGACACATGCGCACACATCTCCCCAGTAACTGATAAGCAAACTGTCCTTCACGTTTGACTGTCCCATGCACATGTGTGGAATGAGTAATTATAAAAAACTTCAAGAATATATCTGAAATATCTAGATAGCTGGGATTGATGAAGTGTCATTTGTGGACATGCACATATTTTAGATAAAGCAGGATCATTAGTCCTAATAATCAACAATTGCCCAGGCATTTATAACACTCCCAGACAGAGACTACAAAATATGATCACAACCCTGTAAATTAGTTTTTTTAAAGGCTCTTTATACTTTTGTTGATATCTTTGGGTAATGACATGGGCTTGGAGATTTGGGAGTATTACCTGCTTTTACTTAGCATTTAAAAAAAATAAGTTTGACAACAGTGAATTAATACACACTCATACAAGGAAATGATATGATGAAATTATTAGGATGATCTAAAAATCTTACCTTAAATGAGGATTTTTAATTAATATTTTTATTTTTAAGATGGATACAAATGCTATCAAGGCTGTGTATTAGCCTATACACAGGTATAAGAACCTATGGTTTTTAGTCAGAAGACAAACATCTTAAAAAGTGACAAAAATATTACTTCAGGTATTGGAATTGAGGTGTTCCCCTTGTCCATGGGGCATATGTCCCCCCACACTTGGCAGTGATTTTGTACACCTATTCCCTCCCTTCCTACCATAGTGAAATCAAAACAAAGCTTCAAATATAACTATTTAAAGAAAAGGGGCAAGGGAGGGGGGGAACTCTAATAATTTTTTCTGGCTAAACATGTATTTCCATCCACCACTTTGCAAGTTGCTCCAAACAAAATTCACCATTTGTTTGCAAACTGTGCAGAAGTACTGAGAACATCAAAGAGGTTCAGATTTACATTCTGTTTTGATGAAGTGACATGACCCAAGAACTGCCCCTTGACTGGAGCAGGCTGTCTAAAAAAATTCTTCTAGAGGTTATAAAAAGAAGGACATGCCTTTCATGCATATGCCGGGGGTTTTTTTTTGCAATATCATAATCTAAGATAATGGAGGATAGTGACAAAACCTATGACCTTTTTTAATTCTGTAATACAAGCTTGCTGCTGTCACTTACCAGGTCTAAATTTCTTCCAGCTATGTGTCAACCTCATTTCAACAAGGCAAATATAATATATTTCTAAGCATTCAAGTGGAACTGTATGTAGTTTGCTACAAGAAAATGAGTTAAGAACACTAAACTACTGCAGTTGAAGGAGGAAGAAAAAAAAAAAAAAAAGCAGAGGGAATGCATAATGCAAAACACACCGGGGGGGAAAAAAAAAATCTGCACCAAAACTCAATTCCAGGTTAAAATCTTGAACAAGCAAAAAAAGTAGACAGAATGACCCAACAAGTAAGCAAGAATTCTAGCATGTATTATTGATTTTTCAATATATTCAGCAAATAAATTTCTGCCTCAGTGTTTTCATCTGAGCAACACATGCAAAATACTGAAGGAGTCAATAATAATAACAAATTAAACAGGAACATTTTAAAGACACAAAAAACATCTCAAATAATTCAACAGTACAAACAGTGTAATATATTTCATCCCTGCTTTGTCATCTTGCACCTTCTATTAATCACTCACAAATTTAAAAGAAGTTAAAGACTAAATACCTACATAAGAACATAGGTCCATATAAAAGGGCAATGACCTGAATTAGACAAGCACAGTAAGGAAATGCTATTTCAGCTGTTTAGCTGAGAAGGCAAGTCCTCTTGACTCTTCCTTCAGTTGCATTTGAGCTTGAGCACCTTGCTGGAATAGATCAGCCTTATTCCTCAAAAGGAGAAACCGCTCTGAAAGCAAACACAAGCTAAGGTTGCCCATATTCTGACTCAGAAGCCCGGACTGCCTTGGCACTGAGTCCCAGCTAAGCAACCCCACCCAGGGAACAGCTCGGGTTCACTTCTATGCTGGTCTCAGAGCCTCCCATGTGGTTCCTGACAGCTTTACAGGAGTGCATTCAAAGCTGCCTGCAAAACACTGTACCGAAATGCTCAGTTCTCTTCAGAAAGGGGAATTTTGCTTAGGATATCAAGGAAACTTCAGTCAAATAAGGTTACTTTAAACAAAGACTAAGTAGAGCACTCTTCACTATACATTTGGAAGAGCACTAACTGCAAACTGTGTCTTAAACAGTTTCTTAATACACTATGCCTCTGTCTCTACTTCTGAATACATATAAAATACAGTGATCATACAGAACTGGTAACCAAAATTCAATGCATTGTTCTGAAAATGGTATTTACTTGTTCACAGCAGTGGTGAAAGCCTTATTTGTGACTTGCATTTAGCCAGAAGTACTAGACCACATGTTTGGAGGCCTTTAGGAGTGTAGGAGGCCCACTGCATCTGGTTCTCTTTTTTATCTGGGTCCTGCTGCTTATTTATATGTAGACCTCAGCTCAGTTTCAGATAAGGTAATTTCCTAAATTAAGATGAATAAACAATCTTCTTTACAGATGGTAAGAAAAGTAGATGAATGCTGAGAAACTTGGAATAAATACACATTAAAAATATGTAACCATTTTGCTGACAGAGTTGATAAGAGTTGTTAAAACAGCTTAGTCAACACAAATGCCCATATGCCTGGACCACTGAGTACGACCACAATTTGCACATACAGCATGAGTAATCTATTTTACTGCAAACTGAGCAGACAAAAACATTTTTGACTAGAAACAATACGCCACACTCTTTAAAAAAGTCAACACAGCTACTCAACTGAATAAGGTATCAGGATTTGGGGGTTTTATGGATGCCTACAGATTCTGTTTCAAAAAGCCTTTTTCAGCTTTCTCACGAATACAGTTTCCAGTGTGGATCTGGCATGATGGCTGTCACATCTTTCAATACCAAAGATTAAGTCTTCAAGAGACCAAATCTAATAAGAGAATCAGGTTTTGGGTGGGGCTCCTCTTGTTTTCTTTCTAATGGAAAAGGCTGATCTGTGAATTCATAGTTCCTGCCTGTGGAAGTTTGTTAAACTTTCACAAGTATATCACTTTGATAGTCACAGGACTATCAACAGAAAGAATGCAAATTTGAGGGCAGCCTTTCAAAATATTCAGTCAATTGCCACATTTCAATCACTGACATAGATTTTTTAACTGCATGTAACAGATAAATAAGTGCTTTCTTGCAGTCCAAACAAGCATATCAACAAGGTGACTAAATTTTAAGAAATCTGTTGGTTTTCTTTTCCTTTGCTTAATAGAAAAAGAATAGTTTTATGATGGATAAAGGAAAAGGTTTTCAGCAACTATAGATCTGAGGCACTTGAAGTTATGGGCTATTCTCAGAGGCTCATTATTCTTCCATGTCAGTAATCTGTTTTAGCTGACATTTTAAAATTTGTCAGATGTGTCTAAAAGTAATTCACCAGAAAGCAAACTCATAGGACCTGGAAAAAATATCAGAATAAAAGATTTCAGTAGCAATTTGTTAGGGCTGAACAATCTTCTAGTTTTGCTCCAAATACACGTTAGCCTCTTAACTCCTATGTGCAACTGAAATTGTATTTGCCACTTCTGGAGTAACTGGCTTTTTATGTCACTTTCCCTAATCTTAACTACCTTGCAGATTTAAAAAACATATAAATATGTGGATATATTTGTGCAAAGAAGCTATTGCAATTGTTTCAGTGAATCCATACTGATCAGGAACATTGTTAACATCCAAGCAATACTGAAAATACAGAACAGATCTCATTTTTCAGTTTATATTCCTACTACGCCTCATTGCTGAAAGACAGGCAGATCCAATCAGAAAGTGTAAGCATACTGGCAAAAAATGGACTAAAGGAAACTCAATCTCTTGTTCAAAATCCCAGACCCTGTAGATGCAAAATGTAATTCAAATTCTTCCCTATTGCTTGGGAAGCAATATCCCTATCCCTTGGCTTTTCCAATAATGGAAATTTATGAAAGACATCCTTAGCATAACTGCTGATTAAAGATATGATGCAGAAATTTTAGTAAGGCAAACTTATCTCTGTTATGTTGCCAAAATTATGTTCACCTTCTGCAAACATACTCTTCAATTTAATTGTAATAAGGATGTTGTTAAGTTTCTTTTTTTATCTGAGAGGTTTTATTGTCACAGGCTTTTAGTGTTAACAAGAAAATACTTATATGCTTGCCAAGAGAAATTAGACAAAATATCACCAAAGAGCCCAATAAAGCAGCTGACATATATAAACCTCAGACATTGTCATTCTGAGAGCACTGACAGCATTTAAATATACAGCAGCAGACCCTGGGGTCACACTACCCACTCTACCTGTAAAATTAAAAGATTTTGACCTTGACACCAAGGCAGAATAAAGCCACTAGCCCCAGACAGTTGGATTCCCTGGGCAGCAAAGATAAATTGTGAAACAATCAAGAGGTGTGCCAAACAGGAGAAGGAGGAAAGGACACAAGGGACCTGAATTCATAAAGGCAGAACAAAGATGAAGCTCAAAGAAAGCACAGAGATTTAAAAAGTGGCTCTCCTCACATATTTCACCAGCAAAGTTCATTTTTGCACTCAAAGATGTGCTTTTTAGCTTTAAGCTTTTGTCAGCTTTCAAATAGATTTTTTACAGATTTGAAATGGCATTTCTAAATGCATCAAGGCGTTGCATTTTAATAACTCAAACCATGCTGACTGCACAGACAGTACACAGGAAGTAAACTGAGTGTGTGTTTTGGAAAAGGATGGCCTACCAGAAATCTACTAAGCAATCCTACCACTTCCACATGAAACCAGCAAGGAACATCTCTCCTATTTTTACCACCTCTCTGGTTGGAGTTACACCATATATCGCCTCAGCTCCTGCCACCTTCCCAGTTCTGTCACTTCATCTAGTATCTTTTCTTATTTCCTTTTATTTTCTACCACCCTCAATCACAACCCAGGTAGCTCCTCTAACTACCCATTTTTTGCACTCTATGCTCTGCTTTTTCTTTTCTCTCCTTAGCCCATTTGCCAGTTTGTGTTTCCCCTACAATGTCACCTCTATTTCAAATGGTCTCCTTTTTACCTGGGAAGCAACCTTTTCAAATAGTTACTCAAATCATTTTCTCTTTGTCTGACTCTCTGTTACCAGTCTTCATTTCAGTGTGCTCTCCTCCTGCTTTGTGGCCTGACCTTAAAAAAAATAATTCTTGCAGCAAAAACCACAAAATGTACTACTACAAATATTGTAGCTCATACACTCTGTTCAAAGACCAGTCTGAGCCACAGCATCTCAGCAAATGCAACACCTGCAATCTTCCTTTGTACTGAAATTGCTTTGCTGTGCAAAATTCCCAGTTCCATTTTATAACACAACATAGTCATTCCTTATTTTCTTCCAAACTCTTCCCTGACACAGAAATACATATACTAGCCTTGTGGCATGTTGGATACTCATTTTCAATTCCCAAGATACGGGGTGTAAATGAAGTGGGAAAAGGGAATGAGGAAGGTCATCTGAAGTTGACTATAAGCAGATTCTAAAAAATATATCAGAAGAGCAAAAGGCAAGTTTAAAAATTAAATAATTTATTTTTGCATTTCTTTCCCAACTTGTAATCAGCTCACTTCTAAAGCCTGTGCCATAAAATTTAATACTTGGGTTTGGCAAAATATACTGGGGACCATCGAGTTCTGTGCCACTGTGGACTCCTTTGAATGAGAAGAAATTACAATTATGTTGATGTAACTAATCTGCATTTCTTCTGTGTGACAATAGTTGTGAAATCAACAGGTACCAAAAGAGGCCATGCTCCTACCTCACTGAAAAGCAAAACAAAGCACAGCTCCTAATTGCTTTTTCTTTCCTACACCTGAGGGAGCTACTCCTCTTCCTGCTTAATTAGTGAATAAAGGAGCAATTAAGTGGAATATAACCAGTGGGCATGCAGGGGCAAATGTCAACTGAACCATAGGAAAGAGGAGAAGCATTGGCATCACCAAGCAGCTCTTCTTTAGCTACGTGCTTCTTGGTACTCGGAAGGAAATCATTAGGCTTCTTGTTCTGCTGTATTCTATCCATCTTTCTCTTCACAGCGTGTTTTATACACAGGATTATGCAAGTGTACCTGCCAATTTTTATAAATCCAATGGTCTGCTTTAGCTATCCAGGCTTTTCAACCTCCTACATACACTTTCAACATTGCCCAAAACAGAAGAATGATGAACTGACTTAATTACACTACAGCTTCATTTCTTGTAAATTGTTACATGGTGTAAATAGCAACTGGGGAGTCTGCAATAGCTTTGGTTACTGCAATCCATGGAGAGTGTCCATGATTTTCAATACCAGATTACACTTGGACAGACAATAAAAGTTTTAAATGCAAAACCTCAGAACAACCAGTCAGGAAATCCTGAAAAGTGGCAATGCAGAAGACAAACACACCTTTATGTTGACCTAAGAACCTTAGAATAATTTCTTTTGAGTTAGAAAACCACACAACACAATGTGGGGGAAGAGAAGAGGCCACCCAGTTCTATCAGGTCAGGACCCAAGAGGAACTTCTCTCTTCTTTTAGTACATTCACCCCACATCAGGAAGTTAGGCTTAACATTCATGACTTGCCAAAAAGCTAATATTACTGTGGAGTCACACTAACAAGTTAAAGATTCTGTGCTAGAAAGACTCAGGAATCCAGCCTTTCTTATAGTCCCGGTAAATTACTCTGCACAGTCTTGATAACTATCCATTTCCATTGTTAGTTTCAAGAAAATTGATGCTGTTCTGAGGAATCAGAGTGCAACACTAGGCTTTGAAAAAACAACTTTATACCATTCATTACAGCAAAGTAAAGTATGTAGATGTAATCTCTAAAAAGTTACAGACTACAAAACATGTGTGCACTGTCCTAATTTTGCTAATAATTATTTCAGTATTCCTGCATCTCAAAAATTCAGGAAGTAAAATGCATTATGTCTCAGGATGACTATATATTAAAATAAGCCATCAATGTCTCAGACTGCTGGTCCAGTAACTTTATGATAGATAGATAAATTGATGCCATTCTAGCAAGACAGAGGTGATGAACAGCAGCTTCATAACAGATGACCCTTTGCTATCAGACCAATTACAAGAAATGCTGAACCAGTAGCACAACAGGAGCTAAGGTGCTCCAGCCATGTGAAACAACAAATCCCTTCTCTCTTCTCAGCTGGAGAAGTGCAGCTGAGGCTCATTAGCTGTTGATAAAATGAAAATTCATCAAGCAAAAGGAATCTCACTTCATCATACGCAACTGTTCTTGTTAAAATGGAATTAAGTGCATTATATTGTTCAGCTGGTTCTCAGAAAATGGAAGGCAGTATCATAATGCAAACATTATTTTGTTAAATTCTTAATATATCATTTTGTTTTAAAACGCAGGCTCAATGCCTTAGCCTTTCTGGCCGCTGAACAGCACCATATACAAGTACAATGGCATGCAACAGCCTACTATGAAAAATCCTAGAGCCAGAACTTATCAGAACAATTCAGTGTGGAAAAAAAGCTGATTTTATCATTATCTTTTCTGTAAGTGGCAAAGGTTTGCATTGCCTATTTTATGTTTGCCAGCAAATTGAAATTTAATATTTTGCTAATTCTTTCTCCATCAGATAAGTTTCTTGGCAAAAAAAAAAGTGATACTTTCTCATCTTTAAATGTCAAAAATACATTTACTTTTTGGCTTGCAAACATTGCAGACATATAAAATCCAACCATAGAGGGTTACACAATCTCTCTAGGATTAATTATGCTTTTAATTAAATTAAAAGATTCCCCCTTACATGACCTCCATATCAGTCCCGTATGCACGTTATCTCTTCTCAAGCTTGTCTCAGAGGGTAACAGACTCCCCATTACAGACTAGATCATTTTGCCTTTTGTGCATCTGCCAAGAGGCTGTTTGGAATTTAATTCTTGTCCTTATTTATGAATAATAACTTCAAGAACAGTTGTTTGTGTGACAAATATTCTATGAATTTGAATTTATATTGCAACAGTTATCACAGAAGAAATGCATTAGATTTTTGTCTTGTACCCTATTTTTGAAGACAAGTACAATCTGCCTGATAATTAAATTTCATATGCCCAAAACAAATGATTGTATCTGAATACTAAATACTATAGAAATCTAATTTAAAACATACACAAGCATCCGCATATGTATTTTATGCACAAACCTTTTGAGAGGCTAAATATTCCTGGGAAGAATCAGCAAGCCAGATAGGTTTATAATGGGGGGAAAATAAAACCAAAAATAGAAAGCAGGCATCCAGTGGATACAAACGAAGAGACAAACTGCAGTGGCATCCAGCACTGCATACACAGGAGGTTAAAAGAAAAAAAAATATCATTCATTAATCATCTTCTGCAGTAGAGGCTGAATAAAATAAACAAACCCCCAAAACTGAACTAGGTATGGTCTGATTAAAAAAGCAAAGCACATGGTGGAATATAAAAGCTGTAAGCAACTTAATGGGTCCTTACACGAAAGCAGGTTTGCAACACAATTCTAGATAACATTCCTTTCCCTTTTTCTTTCCGAGCAGTCACAGCAGCAGCATTAGTTTCTTACAAGCCTGTCACAAAACATGAGGGACTGGAAATCAAATCACTACACACTGATGAAACAGAAGATAGATTCCTGACAAGTAGCAATCTTTCAGACCTTTACCAGTGTTTCTTAAAAGAAAACAAATGGGAATAGGTCAACTCCTTCCCCCATGCACCTTAGCGCAGCCTCATTCACATTTAGTTTTGGCTTGACACACACAGTTTTATCACAGGTGACTGAACAGGATTGTGGGAAGTGACATCCATCTCTCAGTAAAACCTAAAAAGCGCATTATATTAGCTCTCTGTAGAGGCCAGCAAGGCACTGACTCATGATAAATTAACCTCTGGGAGGTGTATCAAGGATAAGGAGTGCTCCTCTGGGCTGGCCATTGCCTCCCTTTCTATGGGAGGGCACCCAAACCCACAGAAAATCTGCGGTCCAGCAGCACCAACACAGGCTTCTATGGGCAATGAGCAAGAGCTAGTACAGCTTCTTCAACAGGCTTCTTCAACAGATAGCAGTGAAGAGACATGCAATATGACCCTTTAATTTAATTTTCAAGATTGAGCACTTGATGGTTAAAAATAAGCTTGGTAGAAGGATGGATGAAATCCATCACCAGGTTTGAACTTATCTGGGCAATTTCTGTTGGTAACAAGAGTGTCAGAGCAGTAGTAACATCAAGCAAATTATTAAGGAAGCTTTGTTAAGGTCAGAAGGATGATCCAGGGCACTACAGGCCCATCAGCCTAACCTCACTTCCAGGCAAGGTTATGGAAGAGATCATCCTGAATGCCATTACACATGCAGGACAACCAGGGGATCAAGCCCAGTCAATACGGATTTACAAATGGAATGTCCTGTTTGACCAACCTCATCTCCTTCTATGATAAAATGACCCACTCAATAAATGTGGGGAAGGCTGTGGAAGTGGTCTGTTTAGACTCCAGTAAGCACTGGACACCATCTCCCACAGCATGCTACCAGATGAACAGGCTGCTCGTGGCTTGGATGGGTGGACTCTTAGATGGGTAAAAAACTGGCTGCATAGCTGGGTCCAGAGAGCTGTGGTGAATGGAATCAAATCCAGTTGGCAGCCAGTCACTAGCTCCCCAGGGCTCAGTTTTGGGGCCCAGGCGGCCAAGAAAGCCAATGGCATCCTGACTTGTATCAGGAATAATGTGGCCAGCAGGATCAGGAGGAGGCTCAGGTGGGATCTCATGACTCTACATCCACCTGGAAGGAGGCTGGAGTGAGGTGGGGGTCAGTTTCTTCTACCGTGCCTGCAGTGAGAGGACCAGAGGAAATGGCCTTCATCTGAGACAGGGGAGATTCAGGTTTGATATTAGAAAAAAATATTTTCACTGTCAGGGTGGTCAGGCATTGGAATAGATTGCCCAGGAAGATGGTGGAGCCACCATCCATGGAGGTGTTTTAGAGGCACCTGGGTCTGGCCCCAGGTGACCGTTTAGTGGTTTAATGGTTACAGTGGCAGTGCTGGGTGGGCAGCTGGACTTAATACTTAAAGGTTTCTTCCAACCTTCATGATGATTCCAAATTTATTGTAGAAGGCCTGGTCCAAATATCTCTTAATGTACTTCTCAGCTGAAAAATCCGAAGAGAAATGTCTCATTAGAAAGAGAAAAAAACTGCAAGGCAGAAAACCCTGACACATGGAACCCAACCTTCTCTAGACAAGCCCCACGATTCAGAAACAGCATTTACTGTTTTGGGCACTAACAAGCCCATGTGCCCCACAAAAAACTAACAAACATTACAAATAGAACAGACTGTTATCATAAAGCAATGCCCTACAGACAACACACGGAAAACTAGTGAATTTAAGAGGATTGATTCTGAAAAGCAAAAGATAAAGTAAATTTTTTGTACCTAAGATTTCTTAATTTTAAAATCAATTTTAAGATGGAATGTAAAGTAGCACTTCCTGCAAAGAAGATTTTTGATAATATATATAATATATTCAATATTCCTCATTTCAAATTCTTGTTCAGGACTTCTAACAAGCTTCCACATCCAAGCTGTCAAAGCTCAACAGCTTCCTCTGCAATGGCTATTCCTGTCCAAAGAAGTGACTCATGTTTTAATTTAATGTCCTGAACAGTTGTCTAACAGAGTGGCATTTGCTCCTGATACCATTAACAACCTCTGCATTTTGACTGAAATGGGGCAAAGTCCCACTGGTGTATTTTTCTAATATGTCTATCACTCCAGCATGAAGATGGCACCTGCATACTGAAAATCAATGTGACTGAGCACCAAAAGGCAAAACATCTAATCGGGCGTTTTCCCAGATGCCAATCACTACCCTGCAATTCTTTTATTGGAAGAGCTTATCAGTTAAACAAGAGGCTGCAATGTTCCTAGAAACACTGGAACTTCAGTCATTCTTGAGCTCAGGGCTCAAGAATTCCCCTACTCAACCTCCTGGTCCTGGGAGATGTTCAAGGCTAGATCCTGCCCACATTTACCATGTGTATCACACAGGCAGCAAGGAAGATAAGACTTCAAGAAATGTGATTTCACCCTGCTACACATTTTTAGTTGAGGATTATTGCCTTAAATCAGATCTTTTCATGGATCAGTGCAAACTCAGCTGTAACAGACTCTCTTACATGAACTATTTTCAAAGCTGAGGAACTCAGAAAGTTCTTGTATAAAAATTTACTCTTAAGTCCAAAGTTCATTTCAATACTGAAGTGCCATCTGTTCATGTTGTATTTATACATTTTTTAACATTGCATATCTAAAATTAATTTTATCATGGGAAAAACAACAAATGTATTAACAACAGTTGAAAATATAATGTTTAAATGCTGAGATAATTTTTCAAAAATAATTTTATGGTGTTATTTTATAGAAAAATGTAAACTGCTTTTAAATTAGATTGAAAAATGTTGTTGGTTTTGGTATTTTTTGATTCAGAAATTCTGCCATTTCTAAACTTGAGGGACAAAATTCAGCTTCCCACTGTGCCTGAGTTGTTCCCAAACTGTAGCAGCAAGCCATAGAAGGGACAGACATGGATTACTCTAGCAGAACTTTAAATAAATACAAATATGGAGGTATAGAAGGAAGCCATACTACTTTTTAGCCCAGGAAAAACTGGCAAAAACCCCACCCCTTTGTGACTTCTTACAGCCGTCTGGATACCTGACAGCAGTAGCTGCAACCCAAAAGAACAAGTTACAGTTTGGCAGAGGATATGGAGCAGAGAACAACATAGCTTCTATTATTCATCCAAGTGATTTTTCATCCCAATGGCACTTTCTGCCAATTTTCAAAAATATAGCTTGTCTTTGGACAAACCTCTAACTTCTGTAAACAATAGCATGATTTTGAAAGCAACATAAAAGCTAGGAAATTAGGAGTTAAACATTGTTTGTGTATTAACAGGAGTCAATCCTCTTTCTCCATAAGGCTTCCAGCAGCTCCCTGATGGACTGTCATCACCACATAAATTTCATTTTATTCTGATCTGTTTTGGTAAACAATAAAAAATACTTTCTTGAAAGTCATTCTAACCTTATCAGAATGCAGTGGTAGTGTAGAAGATTTCTTACAGCAAAGAAAATCTAAAACTATTCTCAAAAAGAAGAATTCCCAGTCCAAACCTGAGGGTTTTCTTCCTTTTGGTATCAAAAGAACAGCCCTTCTCTACTTTGCAATATCTCAGGCTATAGCAGTTTCACATTCTAGCTAAAAGAGCAAATAAACACACCACTTCTTAACATGAGAGAGGTATGAAGAGAGTAGCACTAGAAAAAGTAAACATATTGAGGGGTTGGTTTCGTTCTTTTTTTCTTTCATTCTTTCTTCTTTTTTCAGCATCTCCCACAGAATGAATTATCGCAATATCCTGCAATATAAACCACAACATTTTCCTCATAATTTACCAGTGAATGCATTTGTTAACCTCTTTATTTACAGATTTTTGCTTAAATCTACCTGATAAGGAAATGACAAAAACACTACAGAAAAGGGGAAAATAAATGGCTGAAGTGTAATGCATAAACTTATTCTCATATACTTGTACAGCTATAGTTTGCTGTTCACCCAAGTCTTATTTCCAGGGCAAGTTCTACTATTTTTAAAATTACCTCTGTCTGCTAAGACAGAAGTGACCTGGTCTCACTTCTAACACGCTCATGAAATTTCACCCAGAAGCAGCATTCAACCATAGCAGAGCCAAATTACTGAAGTTCTCATTACTTTCTAGCCGGTGCAGAGTCATGGTTGATATATGAGTCCGTCACTCTCAGCATTGATTTGCAGAGCTCTCTGAACGTCTCTGAGCAGTACAGTCCCCTTAAAACATTTTTCCCTTCTCTCTACCACACATCATAAGTCAAATTGTCAAATCTTATTTCAATTTCTTTGCTACATTTAAAATATTCATCAGGTAAATCATTATGTTTTAGCTATGCATCTTCTTGCCTTAAAAAAAACAAAAAAAACCTCCAAACCATGGCAACTAAAAGAAGAATAGAGAAACAGCTGACGCAGCAATATAAACCACTCATAACTGCCATAATGAGGAATTTTTAAGACAAATATTGGACATATATTTTGCTGAAGTGTATTGGTTAAGCGAAGACTTTCTTGCGTCCCATTGTGGACATTGCTCATGTAAGCATGTAAGTATGGGGGTGAAGGTTAATGAATCTTTCACTAAAGACTTCATGGTCTCTAGCTCTCCTCTCTGAGTAGACTTACACAGAGTAATCACATCATCTGCTGGTAAAACACAAGAGAAAAAGCTTCCTATTTAAGATCCAGCATCTTAAAAATCACTGCTTTATTTTGTATATTCATAAACAAAATATTAAATCCTAAAATATTAAAAATATTAAAATAAAACATTAAATCCATATTAAATCCTAAAATCTTTTTTTTTACAAATGTAAACATGTAAATTCATATACATAATTAATGCTTAGCAAAAGTTCCTTGCTAACAGAAACTGCATAACTTTAATTCTATCTAAAACAAGTTAATATGAATAGTCTTCATGGGAGGTAAGGAAACTGCCCCCTCAGCATGTTTACCTAACTTGTGTGTGCCTGCACTACATCTTCAGTAAGCAATCAAATACGAGCGTGCTTGTCAAAGGCCAGATGTATGCAGCTGACAAACTGCTTTACTCAAGAAGGAAGGTAACCAGCATTTTCATTTTATTTTACCTACATAATACTGATTTTTTATTTTTTTTATTTTTAAATCAGAACAAACTATCAACATAAATGTTTGCCAGCACTTGTTACTATAGCTGGCATATGATGGTGCTCTAACAACAAAGGCCCTACACAAACACACAAACTATAGGGTCTTCACACGTANATTTCATTTTATTCTGATCTGTTTTGGTAAACAATAAAAAATACTTTCTTGAAAGTCATTCTAACCTTATCAGAATGCAGTGGTAGTGTAGAAGATTTCTTACAGCAAAGAAAATCTAAAACTATTCTCAAAAAGAAGAATTCCCAGTCCAAACCTGAGGGTTTTCTTCCTTTTGGTATCAAAAGAACAGCCCTTCTCTACTTTGCAATATCTCAGGCTATAGCAGTTTCACATTCTAGCTAAAAGAGCAAATAAACACACCACTTCTTAACATGAGAGAGGTATGAAGAGAGTAGCACTAGAAAAAGTAAACATATTGAGGGGTTGGTTTCGTTCTTTTTTTCTTTCATTCTTTCTTCTTTTTTCAGCATCTCCCACAGAATGAATTATCGCAATATCCTGCAATATAAACCACAACATTTTCCTCATAATTTACCAGTGAATGCATTTGTTAACCTCTTTATTTACAGATTTTTGCTTAAATCTACCTGATAAGGAAATGACAAAAACACTACAGAAAAGGGGAAAATAAATGGCTGAAGTGTAATGCATAAACTTATTCTCATATACTTGTACAGCTATAGTTTGCTGTTCACCCAAGTCTTATTTCCAGGGCAAGTTCTACTATTTTTAAAATTACCTCTGTCTGCTAAGACAGAAGTGACCTGGTCTCACTTCTAACACGCTCATGAAATTTCACCCAGAAGCAGCATTCAACCATAGCAGAGCCAAATTACTGAAGTTCTCATTACTTTCTAGCCGGTGCAGAGTCATGGTTGATATATGAGTCCGTCACTCTCAGCATTGATTTGCAGAGCTCTCTGAACGTCTCTGAGCAGTACAGTCCCCTTAAAACATTTTTCCCTTCTCTCTACCACACATCATAAGTCAAATTGTCAAATCTTATTTCAATTTCTTTGCTACATTTAAAATATTCATCAGGTAAATCATTATGTTTTAGCTATGCATCTTCTTGCCTTAAAAAAAACAAAAAAAACCTCCAAACCATGGCAACTAAAAGAAGAATAGAGAAACAGCTGACGCAGCAATATAAACCACTCATAACTGCCATAATGAGGAATTTTTAAGACAAATATTGGACATATATTTTGCTGAAGTGTATTGGTTAAGCGAAGACTTTCTTGCGTCCCATTGTGGACATTGCTCATGTAAGCATGTAAGTATGGGGGTGAAGGTTAATGAATCTTTCACTAAAGACTTCATGGTCTCTAGCTCTCCTCTCTGAGTAGACTTACACAGAGTAATCACATCATCTGCTGGTAAAACACAAGAGAAAAAGCTTCCTATTTAAGATCCAGCATCTTAAAAATCACTGCTTTATTTTGTATATTCATAAACAAAATATTAAATCCTAAAATATTAAAAATATTAAAATAAAACATTAAATCCATATTAAATCCTAAAATCTTTTTTTTTACAAATGTAAACATGTAAATTCATATACATAATTAATGCTTAGCAAAAGTTCCTTGCTAACAGAAACTGCATAACTTTAATTCTATCTAAAACAAGTTAATATGAATAGTCTTCATGGGAGGTAAGGAAACTGCCCCCTCAGCATGTTTACCTAACTTGTGTGTGCCTGCACTACATCTTCAGTAAGCAATCAAATACGAGCGTGCTTGTCAAAGGCCAGATGTATGCAGCTGACAAACTGCTTTACTCAAGAAGGAAGGTAACCAGCATTTTCATTTTATTTTACCTACATAATACTGATTTTTTATTTTTTTTATTTTTAAATCAGAACAAACTATCAACATAAATGTTTGCCAGCACTTGTTACTATAGCTGGCATATGATGGTGCTCTAACAACAAAGGCCCTACACAAACACACAAACTATAGGGTCTTCACACGTATTATTGTTTATAATCATTATCACACGACTTTGCTTACATTACTTTGTTTCCTTACAATTTTTGGTTACTGACAAAAAAAGAAACTCACCTACAATTCCTGACACCTGATGAGAAAAACTGGTCTAAATAATACTTACTACTAATTTTAGTATGTCTAAACCGAAATTTAATTTCTTGTCATAAGTGGAAATACCTGCAGTTCTAATGCTCCCTAAAGCACATTCAGGATAGGACCAAAAAGTCATGCTTAAACAACCTTCTATTTCATCAATCTCACCTTAAATAGCTCCATGAATATTCTGTGTAATAAAGCTTAACATTTTTTCCTTTACTTTCAAAAAATTCTCTTGACTTTCTCCAGCCAAAAAGCAACTCAAATACTAGTTCCTCTATAGCAAGCACCAGCTTTTTCATACCACTTCAGATTTGCTGAGAAGTATGTTACATTTAAAGGAATCTGATGTAGTAAGAATGAGTTCTCAACAACTGGGCCACTATACTTCATTCAGAAATATCAGTATGGTCAATAAGACCTTTACCAAGAGAGATTTAGAATCAGGTCTTGAAATACCTTGGTTTTCGTAATGTAGGATTCCTGATGAATTATTTTAAAACCACAAAGAATGTACTATTATATCAAAGGCAAATGTATAAAATCAGTTAATTTACTGAAAGGTCGCTCACTAATTAATTACAGCAGAAAGCACTGAAAAACAAAAATGCTAAAACCAAACACAATAGGAATTCTGAACCCCCAAGATACAGCTATACCTGGACTTACAATTATGATGCCACCTTCAAGCCTACTTTTTTATTTATTACTTTCACAGCCTCTAATCAGCCTGGCCCTACTAAACCTATGATTCAAAAATTCCTAGTGTAATAAGAAGTCAGATACAAATATACTGTACTGCTGATTTATGGTCAGCTACACAACCTCAACAGCCAGGCCAAGAGTCAGGCCAAATGCCAGGTCAGATGTTTGTGTAAACAAACACAGGGTAGGGCAACAGTCCAATACATAGTGGGGTCCTTAACAGTCAAATTTACCAGCAGAATAAGGATTAAGTAGTTTTTCCATTACAAACTTCCACAAATTTTCAGCACTTCATGACTGTACAGTCACCTATGAAAAAAAGACTTAAAACTAAAGTCAAAGTGACAGCCACAAGGGTGATTTGAGTACAGACTCATATGGAAACCTACACTGATAATTAATCCCTTGTGAGAAAAAGTTGGTTTAGTCCTATAACACGATAATTGAAAACTGTCAATTCTGCTCTGATACTATTTTTGTATAGTGATCTAATGTTTAATTATATTCATTTGGTAGCTGACTGGCACTTTTTATAATATCTGCTTTCATCTGAAACCTCTTGAGATTCTTACGTGAATGCATTAGAAACCTAAATGAAAAATCTGCTTTTTAAGAGAGTTTCACTTTGTTGTTTGAGATTTAGAAATAAGATTGTGAGTGTGGACTATAATTTGCTGTCTGTGCTCTATCAAAATCATTGATCGTGTTTGCTAGAAACACGCAAATCAATACAGCAAGTATAGATTGTAATAGACTAGGAATATAGAAGTATACATTTGATTCATGAGAAGAAGTAAGCGAATCCAGATAGCTCAAAGATTACATTTTTTTGTAATAAAAGTAATTTTAATGGCAGAGAATTCTTTCAATTGTTTACCACAGACTGACTTCAACAGACTATTTTTCCCATAGAAATGTCACTTTTCTGGTGTATTTTTACACAACAGGCTGTATTTCATGCTTCAGAATACCAAACTTTAGCAACAACACATCTTCTCAAGCACCAACAAGGAGTGAGAATATGAGAAAATAAATAATTATTAATAAAATAATAATATCTATAAATAAGCTGGCATGGCTTTGGAGCTTCTTATGGAAAACGGAACAAAAATGCTAAAAGGTAAGGAAGACTGAAGCAACAGCTTGGGGGAAAAGGGTCTTATTTTACCTGTTTCTCTCTTTAAGGAGTCAAATGCAGATGAAAGAGGTCTCTGTCCAAAAGGAAGAGGCAGTAAGGAAAAGGGAATTATTTCAGCATTTTATGTGAGTTTTGAATAGTTTGGAAAATGTATAGAACCTTCAGTTTCTCCTTTTTTAACCAAAAAAGCTCAGTCATCCTGATCACACATATAATTTCCTTTAAGAAACCTGTAAGGTATTCAAATATCACGTCAGTGTGGCATCTACTTAATTTTCAAAATTTCTTTTTCTTTCTTCAATTGTTTAATTTAAATATAACACCCAAGGAACTCAGAAAATTTAAGAACCAACTTATTTTGCTAAAGTAACATAAAATTCAAGCCATTATCATTCTAATTGTTTTCTTGACATCAATCATATGTTGGTTCTCAATTATATCACATTTTCCTATGTGCCTTCTCATCAAATGCATTTACATTGACTCATACATTAAAAAAAAACCATTTAATTGTTACTAACTGATGTTGAGTAATAGCACACAGAGGTACTAAAAGACTGTCCTGCACTTTTATTTATGACTATAAACATCAGATATTTGATACAATACATGATCTGTGGTTAAATACATATTGCCTTCCTTCATAAACAAATATACACAGAGGAATAAAAGAATAAAATTGAAAGTATTTAATTAGGAAATGTTTCATGAAATTGTTTATACTAAAACAAAAGTTCCCAATGGTAAATACTCTCTTCTAGAAAAGTTAAGAAATGTCATTTTATCATTGTGTTCACACTAATTATTTCCTTTTGTCTCTTGTTTCCCATTTGCAAGTATTTGGGGAGAGAGGTACGTATACTATGTATACACAGAGTATTTGGACACAAACTTTGCCTCCTTTACAGGCAGTATCTTCCTTTACAGATGTACAAGGATTAGGATAAGGTTAAGAAGTTATTACATCATATGTTTTATATAAAGCTGTCATACAGGATTTTCCTCAAACATAATTTTTTTTAAAAAAGTTAAGCAGCATTCCTATGTGACAAGATCAACTAAGCAGAAATGTTTTGGTTTAGACAAGTTGTAAATTCATAACTGTAAGGACTATACTTCCAACAGCCAAAATATTATAATCAGATTTGACTTTCTAAATTAAATACTTTGATGTTTCATTAAAGAAGTTCACAAGTTCACTTTAAGTGACTACAAATAGCAAACTGTTTACTTCCTCACTTAGGAGTGCTGAAACTGGTAGTTAAAGGATAGGAAATAGCTGGAATTTCTCTTTCACAAAATGTCTGAGATATCTGGGTCTACATATGATGTCCAGCCAGCACTCTGCTTTGGTCTAAAGGAATAGTATCCCAGAGTAGAAAGGCTAGCCCAGTATTTCCCATTTTCAGCACCAAGTTTCATCTCTATAACCTATAATGAAGCAGTGTAGGAAAACCCATTAGTAAGCATGTGATCAGCACAGCAGAACCTCGTCATAACTCAAAACTCGAAATACTTGGCTAAATCTCACAGCAAGTATAAACTGGCATATTAAGCATTTTTATCCTCCAGCTCTTTTTTTGTGACTTCTGACCACATTTAAGCATCCACAATTCTTCACACCCTACCTCCTAAACATAATTTATTAGAGCACTCTTTCACCAGAAAATCTGAGGCAGGGAGAGGTTACCCTCTGTAGTTTGGGAAACAAAAAGCAAAACTCCATAATGTGTCACAAAAAATTCACAAAACACACATTCATAACAGACAACAAACTGGTCATGTCTTATGGGGATCTGATGAACGTAAGGCAGAATACCAATATGGCAGCATTTGCAATCACAGATTCAGAAGGACAAATTGACCTGCCTCCATACAACACATCAACACTTTAAATTAAATAGTGGAAGCCATAAAAGAAGAAACGATATATAAACAGTTTCCAGCAGAGGGTGAACATATTTGCTCTTGGAAATTCCCATGAGCTAGCTACAGAAAATTGCAGTCCTCCTCCCTAAGTGGACAGTGCAAAGATTTTATGGCCACTCTTCAGTTCAATAAAAAGACATAACTGGTATGTTCAAAAGGGATTTTGGACAAGCACAGTTTAATTACGCTGATATCATATAATCCTTTGTTCTGTCAGACTGGCTTGTGGAAGAACTGAGCATTGCAATCATTTCTTAGGCTTGAAGCACATGTCTCAGACATACATTTTTCACCTGGAGCTACTGACCCCCTGCATGAATGCAGCCAGAAGCTGGACCAGATGCAGATGGCTAAGGCTGCTGAGGCGAAACTGAGCGAATGCCAGAAAATTATGGAAATCAATCAGAACAGTAAGGGATTACTTCAATACTTTTGCGTGCCAGTACTAACAAAATTACTGTAATAAGAGTATGGAGCCTTGCTCTGGGGTAGAGCAATCAAGACACGGTGTTGTGGCTTCTATGAAGGCAAACTTAATAGCACCAGTGGCCAGGTGAAACCAATGCAGAGAATATTGGCCCTGTTACTGAGCGGGTGAAACAGATTCCTAATGTGACAGAAGGAAACTTCTTCCCTCCCTGGAGTAAACATATGGTTGGTCTTTTACAAAAACTCATAAGTAAACTTTAAAGAGAAATCTTCAGAAAAGCCTAAGTTTCAATCAAGTGATAGAAGTGTACATAACTGTTCTGGCATTAACTAAACTGCATTTCTTTTCATAAAAGATCACACCTAAGGGTCTCATTAATTCTTGAGACACTCCTATTCAAAAGGAAAGTCACAGGCTGTAAGTGCTACTTTTTTGTCTCTTCTGTTCCTATAAAGAAATATGTAAGAAAAGACAGTTCCAGTTATGTTCACTGCTATATTTACCAAAGACTGTCACATCATGAACAGATTACTGTAACATAATCCAGCCAGACCACACAAGGCCAGCTAAAAGCTGAAGGCAGTGCAGAAAACAGCTGCTTGTTTAACTTTGCTATATGCTGGCAAAACGATAGAGCTTGCCTGTAGATTGGCCTCCAGCTATATATTGTTTTTCAGATGGCATTTACTGTTTAAAGCTCTACACAGGGTACCATTTGTTTACCGGCAAACATCCAGCTAACACTCTACTTAATAATCTTTAAAGGAAAAATGTAAGTGATCAGGTGTTTACTATGAAAAATCCCTGATTCCAGAGCTCACTCCTCAGCAGAAGGCAGAGCCTGCCAACTTTACCAGACAAAGCTTGCGTTTTCCCTCCACATATGGGAGGGAATGGTGGCTGCAGGGCTTATTACAAAAATCAGTTAAGCATCATTGAGTGAGAATGTCAAGATTTTCTTTGGGATGTGTTGTGAAGTTGCAAGATATTTTTCAAAAAGTGTCTACAATTTTTGGCTGTTAGATTTTAAAGAGAATAATCTCATATATTCCTCACTGAAGTTTCCTTCTCACTGCTAAGAAATATTTCCATCTCTATCAAGTCAAAAATCTACATTTTAATCCACTTTCTGTCTACTGCATAGACACAGATTTATGATAACATGAAGGATTTTTTCAGACAATTTGATTATCAAGAAGAACGTCAAAAGATTATTTATCTCCAAATATGACCTCAGCATATATTTTGTCAGTAAGCCACATAAAAATTAGGATACTGTATTTTTTGAACTTGCTGTATCTCCCTCTGACAGTCTTGAGTCTACCAAGAAATGTCACATTTTTACTTTCTTCTATGAGGCCAAGATTTGCAAGTTTTAAATAAGCTTTTGCATAATTATTAAGTATCCTTTTATCAATCAGTTTTGTGACTTCCTAATACAAAAGGCTTACATTTGCACAAGTCCAAGACTTGTCACGACAATAACTGAAAAATAGGTTACTTAAACATTTTAAAGCATTTTAGCTGTTTTCACTTACTGGAAATGAATATTTGACTTCTTTCCAAATAAAACATTGTAGACAACATCTTTACCTAGTCATGCAAATAAATAACAAGCCAGTCCTTTCTGAAGGGGTACAATGAAATTGTGCATGGGGAAAAATCTTATTATTAAAATGTTAACATCATTGTAAAACCAATGTGTAGATCAAGACCATCCATAGTATTTCTATGACTCATGGAAATGTTTGTTTGCAATTCTCCACTGTATGAGACCACCATCTCCCTGCTCTCCCCCCAGACATACATGCCATGATGGGAAAAAGCTGGACACAAGTACACACACACACACACACACACACACACACACACACACACCACCTTTGCTTCTCATCAATGGCCACTCTTCTTACCAGTATCTAATCTAAAATCCTTAAATCCTAGAGAACAGCTTAGAAGCAATGTGTCCCAGCTACTTCTGCTATGGCACATGTGTCATTTCGGTAAAGAATTGTCAAAAGGGCACAAAAACTTCCCAAATCTTCTTGAAGAAGCTACGAAGTTAAAACTTCAGCTTCAGAGTAGTGTACAGCTTCTGACCTCTATGTCCTCTTTATAGAGAAAAGTAACAAAAGGATTCTCAAACTCAAAGACAGTCACACAAAAGGTCATCCAAGCATTATGAAAACATTCACCTGTAGTAAGATACATTACTGTAGTAATCTGCTGGATGAAGGGAGAAAAATACCGTCTGCCATACTAGCTTTTAAAACAGAAGTCAATGTTTTCTTTGAAGTAAGAACTTCAACTTTGAAGTAAATTAAAATTTATCAGTTTCTGTCTCTCACCATAGAAATGGAATAATAAAGATTTTACTCCTGACTCTTTAAAAATCCCTGTAAGTTTGTCACTATGATCCCATAAGCAATTTCTCTCACAGCAAGAATATATGAGTTTGGTCAAGTGCGGATGCAATTCACAGGGTAACAACACAATGCAATAAATATTGGCTGTATTGAAATTAAAATGTTGGGTTTATCCCAATGTCTTGCCAAACAGTTTTAGTTTAGCCTAGCCTTTTGTCAGTGCTTGGGCAAATGTATAAAGTCATCACCACCTGCAAAGATTCTGATTAAAAGATTGAATAGCACAAGTTCAAGAATCCACCCCTGTGAGTCAGGCATCAAAAAAGCATGTACAGGGAATATTCTCATTTTCAATGAATGCTATGATAACTGCAAAATTGTGCAATGCCTTTATTTAGCATGTTATCTACTTTTTTCTTCATTTACATGACCAAAAAGATAAAACTTGGTTTAATAGCAATATTAGCTTTCTCCACCAAACAGGTAAACCCATCAATAAAACCCTATAATAGGTTTAGTTTAGCAAGAATCTATGTTCCATAAGGTCATAGAATCATTTAGGCTGGAAAATACATTTAAAATCAAGTCCAACCATAAACCTAATACTGCCAAGTCTGCCACTAAACCATGTCCCTAAGTGCTACATTTATACATCATTTAAACACCTTCAGGGATGGCGACTCCAGCACTTCCCTGGGCAGCCGGTTCTAATGCTTGACAACTCCTTCCATGAAAAGAAATTCTTAATATCCAACCAAACCATCCCTTTACACAACTTGAGGCTGTTTCCACTTGTCCTACCACTTGTTACTTGGAAGAGACTGACACGCCGCTCAGGTCTCCCCTGTGCCATCTTTTCTACAGACTAAATGAGTTAAGACTGATTTGGTAAGATTTTATTTTCACCCATATTTTGAGAATATTTTGTACTTGGCAGTGACATTATCATCAGGACAAAGTGGAAACTAACTGATGCACGCTGAATTTTTTTCTTTTTAAATACTGATTGAACATCATCTTTATGGTGATGAAAAGATATTGTAGCATTAAAATCTAGCAAATATTTAAAATAACCAAAACAAAACCAAACAAACAAACTCCCACAACATTTTTTTTGTATTAAATACACTAAAGAACAGCAAAAATACAGACTGGTGTTATGTATTATTCACTTGTTCATAAACATAACAAGAACTGCCAATATTTTAGCCAACAGCTCTATACTCTCATCTAAAGACCTGTTTAATGTAGCAGGCATGTACATGATTCCTGTGAAAGGACAAAAGTAATTTATTTGTTCACTTTCCCACATTAAAATCAAATGCAGATAATTTCCACCTATTGACCATATAATCCACATTATTAATCAGCTACCCCCTTGCTAGCAACCATTATGCTTTGTTTCTGGAAAGAAGTTTAGAGCTCCAGTTCCCAACACTATCCACTGAAATGATCAAAGCTATCTGAATTTACACCAGTTAAATGATTTTCACATGGTATGGAGAGAGAATATGAACATACAAAAATGAGCAGCGTGCATTATAAGGATAAAGATTTACAGTGATTGCTAAAATTTCATACATGCTTTAATATCCATCCTGTTTAATAATGTGATCTATTTAAAAGATTTCTATGCATTTGAAACACATAAGATTTAATTTTACTCTGTTAGGGAGTTTTAATTCTTATTCTTATGAACATGAGTTGACATGAGTAATTCCAGAGGTAGGCTGACAGATCATCAGGTTACTTTTGATAAACAGGATTAACAAATCATCATTTAAGGACGGCTATTCCAGGTCTAAACAAATGCGGATGTGAAGCACAGTAATGTTTCTGACCAGCCCACACCAGATTCTTCGTGAAAAGGTGTAGTAAACACACAGAGAGAGAGGGATCTTTCTGCCAATATATCCATCCCAGTACCCACCAACTTTTGCCTTAGGAATTTCCTGAGCCAAAGGCTGTATTCATTTCAAAAATGACAGTGACTTCTCTTTCAAAGCAGCAGACCAGCAGTCACACCAGTCTAAGACATGACAAATCTGATGTTATCTTCTCCCCTCAGGCCTTACCTTTTGATCTCCAACTTCTTACACATAACAGTGTTCCAGCAACACAGCATTAGAAACACAGGACGAAACTGCTCCCACAGCTCCACCCAACTTATCAAAGACTGATGAAGTAGAAAGATCATGTCAGCAGCCAGATGGTACCACTGATGAGGGGAATACGCCAAAGTCCAAGGTAGCAGCTGTCAAGGCAAACCTGCCAACTTGTAACTTGTCTGTAGCAACCCAGCATCTTTGATCCAATGCATATGGACCAAAAATAAATAAAAGTCACCAAATTAAAACCTTTACTTCTCCTTTTATACTCCTTCTCTCCCCACCCCCCCTCCCCTTTTTCTGTATCCTTTTATCCACAACGGGGAAAGTTAGGATCAGGGTTCAGCCACCAGAATAAGTTGCCATTTATTCTGCACCATGCCAATCCAAAATATTTTTAAGTTATTTAAAATGTTCTGTAGTGTTTCAGAATCTCATAAATTTCTTGGTTTCTTTGGTATAGCAATGACACCAGAGAAAATCTCCAAATTTAAAACACTAAGTGCTTTACTCCTTTTTTAAAGGGCTTCATTAAAACCATTAGCCATTAATAAGATCCAAAGTTGTTTACTGTGAAATGCTACATAAAATGCAACTGGAAATGGAACTCTGGCCCTTTTCTCATTGATCATCTATCTCCCTATCTGAAGCTAATTGGGAAAATAGGAAAAGGCCACCCAACCCCTTACTTCTGCCTTTCTTGGATCTTTTCTCCAGGCACATCAGGCAGTTTCTTAGTTTTCTATTCTAACCTTAAGAACAGTTACTATTTTCTGTATTTAAATAGAAAGAAAAAAAAAAAAAGTGGTTGAGTCAAGCATACAAGAGCTTATTTTTTTCAGGTTCAAGGTTCAGGAAACATTAAACAATCTGTTAAATTATTATAGTATTTTTTTAAAAAGCAGATTATTGTATTAATATGATTAGGTCACAATATACTGACCTAATTCTGCTTAATTTACATGATATTAACAGGCTGTTAGAGAAACCAGAGCTTTGATGTGAACTAGTTCTACCCTTTTCAAACTGAGTACTAAGAGAACAGGAACAAATAGAGCCTCTGTCAACAAAGAGTTTCTGAAGACCACATTTCAACATCAGCCATGTATTCAAAATGGTCCAAACTGGCATGTGAAAGCTTGATATAGTCCCTTTTTAATAAAGATAAATGAGTTTGAAAACTAATCTATCAAAATGGATTGTGCTTAGTCAAAAAAGAAAACATAACTATCAACAAGAACATCCCCTTACAGAAAGCCAGAAAGTCTGCCAGCTTTTATTTCCAGCACAGTAACCTAGTGCATCTGGATTTCTAAGGGCAATCCCAACCCTATAATTACCCAGCAGTCACAACTAGTTTTCCTAACAAAGCTGAGCCCACACAGAAACACACCGTTATAATAAAGATGCTTTGAGATTATTCTTCCCTGTGTTTTCTAATACTAAAAAAAGGACATTTCAGATAAATACCGAATGTCAAAAGGAAGAAAAATGTGGGAAATTCAATCCTACATCATGTCACATATGATCAGCATTTCCTGTTTTCTAGCTCAGCTTCCACCAAGGGCAATTATACAATTTAAATTATAAGAAAAAAGAGTCCCATTAAGTCTTACGTCACTTCTGTAACAACATGCTTTTTAAAGGGGAGAAATTACTCCACTGCAACCATAAAATTCATAAGGGATTTTGCTGAAAATTTCTACATCACATCATTTCTGAGCATAACTAGTAACACTGTCTTCACAAAATACAGCAGACTGATAGCAAATCATGGTTAAAATAAATTATTTCTTATATCTTGTTTTCTCTCCCTGTACTGGTTTCTTGACACACAGAGTAGCATTATCCGAAATTTAGAAAGCAGTTACAAATAACACTAATATTATTTACATTATGGATTATGTGTTAATCCAGTAACACTGCAAGAAAATAAATGCTGTGCTGAAATGTCTTCTTTATTTTATTTTGCATCATATTAAAAAAATCCATGCTCAAATAACCTTTGGATTGCCTCTTTTCTTCTCTTCAAACCTTCTTAGCCTGTAGGAGATACCCCTGCCTACACACCTGTTCTGCTTGCAACAATGCTTTCCTGCAGCCAGCAGGTTCCACAGGATGCAGTTCTGCAAGCGTGGTTTTACCAGGCTCATTTGGACACACCAGTGAGGAAGTCTTTTAGATCCAAAGATAAAGGCAGATCTTTCCTAAAAGAGCACCAATACTAAAGCTGTTTATGAAGTTTTAAGTATTGAAATGGCTCTCTTTCTTTTCTGTGAAGAAGATGGTGCATTTCAGTTAGAAAAGAGAACCCAGCATGGATTTAAAGTCCTTAGGAATTCCTCTGTAATAAACTCACCACTCAGAGAATTTCATTATCGCTATCCTAGCCTTGTCTCTACATGTGCATAAGACACAACTGCTGGAAAACTATAAAAAATACTTTTAAAAACCTTACTATTTATTTCACTGACACTGGCTTATTAAAATTTCAATTCTCCATTTGCTTGGAAATAAGTAAAAAATAAAGATTTGATTATTTTTGTATTTACATATAACAATCTTTTTCAGTTTAGACACTGACAGTTCCTTATAATTATGGGAGTTTCCAAAATTCCCCAAAGTACTCATTTATTAAAAGAATTTTATTCCAAGTATTTTGGTGCCATCCAAAAGCTATTTAGCTTAGACAGGTAGGCTGTTGGCAACAACTGTCAAAACTTAAACTATCAGATACCAGACAAGGAATTTGTCTCACATTAGAAGATTCAAAAGAAGCAAGTCCCTTTTATCTTACCTACTATTAGGAATACATCTGACAAGTTTTCCTGGGTGAAGTCCATTAATGGAAATAACTGCATAACCAAACACTGTTTACAGGCTATCTTTTGTATAACATGATAGTTGTGAATGGACGAACCCTACCTCAACATTTTTAACAGTGTATTTTCTATCCCTTATCCTTCTGCATAAAAGTCTTCAAAATTATTTCCCAATTATTTAGTCACAGAACCACAAAGCCCTCAAAAAAAGAAATGTTCAAGAGTTAATTTGGGCAATGTTTCAACCTCAGAATGAAGCAGCAAAGGAGTACATTTTCATCTGCTGCTTTTTCTTTCTCAGAAGAAGCTATCAGTGATGGCTTCCCTGGCAACAAGGCACAAACACACATCATCAGTGATTCAAGCAGCTAATCAAGGACAGATGTCTCAAGAGAGCATCAAAGCTGCCTTCTGCATTTCCAAGCATGTCTTACTTTTCTACAAATAAAAATATCTCCATAGCCAGGAAATCCAGTTGAATTCTTAAAGTAAAGACATGATTTTTTTTTCAGTGCCTCTTTCTATACTTTAATTACAGATTCCCTGACAGTTTAAATAAAGGAACAGAAACATTTGTCACAGTCATATGGAAGCACCAGAGAGCAAGAGCTTTTTTCATGGGAAATACTTTTAAAGTAGTTTTCATCCTAACTTCCAAAGTACTCTAGCATTCCTTTACAATGCTGAGTGCCTTAACTTACAACAAACACATCAATAATATTTTCAAACTGATTTCATCGTGTTCTGGCATAAATTCAAGCTTCATTAAAGGTCTTCTCTTAGGGATTCAAAGATCATAGACTCACATATTCCCTTCTGTATAACCTACATGTACAGAAGTCTTGTGTGATCTATAAGACTTCAGTTTCATTTTCCCTTGAAAATGCATCTACATCAAGTCAAACCCCAGGCAATCCTGATTTCAGTTACCTTTCTTTTGCATAACAACATATGTCTGTTACATATGTGAAACAGCTTATTGAACAGATTATTGAAAACTTTTTACAGCATATGACTACAGTGTAACGTTAATTAGTAACAATTTAATAATAGCAGTGCTAATTAATTCCTCCTAATCTATAGCAAAACAGCATGTGCAATGCTGCTAGTGCTAACAATCATTCTGTGGTGTACATTTCTCACTGAACATACATTGTGCTGAACATAATTCAAATACTTCCTGGAACACAGAAGAGCTAAGCCAGATATGTGGAGGCAGATTGACTTACCAAGACAGAATGACATGTGAGAGGATGCAGGCAGCTTCTGGCGACAAATCACTGTGGGAATAATTCTAGTTTTGTTCCCTGCTTGCTCTTAAGAAGCATTCAGATCTTGTACCAAATCCCATTAAATCAATGATAGGACTCTCAGTGCCTGAATCTCAATTTATTAGAATCCCAACACACAAGGCTGAACACCAGATCGCAGGGTCAGAAAGGATACCCAAGTCAAACAGCACAGATGTGCTTGGGCACATGATCCCAGTACAGATCTGCAGTCTGGACCAGAACTGAAGATAACCATTGCTATGCAAAATTATCTTTCAGCACCCTAAAAGTCTTTCAGGCATTCTGGATATAAAAATCTGTTGGTTTTAGATCTAGTTATAAAATCAGTGTTACTGAGAAAAGAGAAAAATTGACTATTTAAAACAAAGCTAGTTAGAATTTCCAAAAAGACCAAGTGAACATTGTAGGACTCCATGGTCAGATCTTTTACTGCATCTTTGTTTCTGAGAACTCAGCTTTACTTGGAACAGTCAAAGTCACTGTGCCTCACTATTCTAAATTCTACAATTGATCATTACCTGTGTTTAATCAACATCATTTGCTTTCATGAGCTAGAATAGCCACCATCCATCTCTCTTGAAGGTCCTCCAAATTCTCTGTACAATTTTAATTCTAAAAAGTGTGTATATGAGTGTTCATACACTCAGAGATTCTCATTTGCTGAGCAATGAGTACTTTTGTTAGTAGCATTATAACAAGGAAGCAAATTTTGTTAGTCTAAAAGAGTTGTTTCTTTTTCTGCCATAAAGAACTAAGACAATTAACATCTCCCCACTGAAATGTCAGAAGATGTACAACAACTACCCACTGGAAAAATAAGACACAAGTAGAAAACCTGACAAGCTGCAGATACACATACCAATTCATATTGCTACATGAAAATAAATCATTTCATTAGATCCAAGGAGATTTCTAATCACTAAGAATACTAATTACAGAATTATCATTAGACAATCAAGCATTCCATGCTTAATCCTAGCTCAACTAAATCTCCATTGCCACTGAATTAAAGCATGTAACACACTCCTACATTTACACCTTGGAAAGATGACTGTGTGAGAACTCCAGAGCAAAACAGTTCAGGAGAAGGCAGCAGATAAACACAAATTACTGGTATTACATGTTTGTTTGATCCAACAAGCTGGATGCAACAAGCTTCATCTTATTTCTGCCTATGCACCACTTTTCCCCTCCACCACACCAATGCAAAAATGGGGTCCAGGGAAATCTCCTCAAACTGCACACTGACAACAGAACTCCAGTCAAAGGGGTATCAGCAAGACAGTGGGATTAAAAGCATATAGTGACACATATTCACAACTTCCCACTTCCCCTTATGTGTACAGATTAATGCTAGCAAAGTATTTAACATAGAGTATGAACCACACAAATGAGTAGGAAACCGCCAGTTTCGCATAACTTCCATTTCTCACACTTAGGCACATTCACTTAAATTTCTACAAATATCTGTATATTCTTTCCAAAAAAACCCAGAGATGTTCTGGCAACAAACAATGGTGCTCAAATGTTATCTCAGACTCGACTGGAAAACACCATGTTCCCTTATAAATGGGCTTGTTTTTTTCTTTCTGTGCCTTTCTTATGAGCCTTCACATTTCTCTCATTCATCTCATCTAGAAATTGTGTGTTCAAAAACTTAAATTTGCAAATTCAATTACTTGTGAAATCTACAACATCTAGATAGCAGTAAAAAGAGTTACTGGAAATCATACAATTCTGGACCTACTAAACTGGGCTGGTTGGTTGGCTTATATCATGGGCATATTTGCCAGCATAACTTTTCTTTATTGTTATCTGCAGAACAATTCCTTGATTTGAAGATAAAAACTTCAAAGAAACATGGCTGGGAGTACCATGCTTGGAAAGCAAATATGTATATGCTTACTCTTGTCCCAAACAGTAGGCTATTTGATGATCAAAAATCTCTTGCTGCTGTGGATACTCCAGCTCTTTCAGTTCACTTTCCCAGCAGAGCTGTACCAGTGGATCACAGCTTCTTCCAGAATACAAAGCTACCTGACACAGCTCTATTTATTTCACAGTTTCTCTATATTTACACATTTTGTGTGGTTACGGAGATTTGTTATGTCTCTGGTCTTGTACCCAGATACAGATTTGCTTTTAGCCCTGACACAAGAGCATGCACTACGATTTATTATCTACTGATACCACCTGCAACATCCAGGGCCATTGTGAGACACCAGAGCTCTACCTAAATTCAGCTGCTTCCAAGAAGATTCAAGCTTGCAAATAAGAACCATTAATGCTCTACAACATCCTGCTGCTACTGAGTACTTTTTGTTTACAGGTTCTTCTCTAATTTTTGTCATGACAAGGTATTACAAAGACAGTTCAATAACACAGAGGAAGCATATCCATTAACATCTTCATTACGTCAAGAAGTTTGTTAGGTAACTGTGTAAAGTTAAACCAGGAAAAGATATTTTTCAAAACCACAGTTAACACAACCCAAATTGCTTCTATTTTTTATACCTTGCAGTTCACTCATGCTGAAGATGACAGGACAAATCTTGCTGTGACTCTCTGCAGCCACTGTTAATTCATCTCGAGTATATTATTTTTTTATAGGAAATGGTTAAATGCACTAACTGCTGATTTTTCTAACAGGTACAGGGATGGTAAGACACCAAGCTCAATTCTCCTCTTGGTAGCTCCTGCCATCACTCAGCCCTGGGGTCAGCCTAGGTGTGTCATCCAGGCAATTGTACAAATTTTTGTCTGGAGTAAACTGACAGAATGGGGGCAAACTGGTAAAGTACTGCACTAAGCTTTATCATTGGAACTTTTCAGATCTGTGGCTTTCTAATCAAATGAACTGGAACTTACATTAAAAATTACAATCTGACTGTCTGATATATCTAAAAGGATAGTTTAATGAAAAAAAATTGCTATGGAATGAGAAACATAATGATCTTGTATAATTAAGGCAGCAACTTATGTTGGACTCACATTTGTCATCAATCCAAAACCACTAGGAAAATTCCAACACTATCATTATATTCTCACAAGCTGCTTCTTCAGCCACTCTATAATTTTTTATAAAACCATAGACTGTACTTCACTTTTTAATAATAGTCAATACACGCAATATTAATTATAAAACCTAGGCAAATAAAATCTCACATTTAGAGAGATGTTTGGTTCAGATTTATGACATTTAAATTATCACCAGGATGATGGATATTGTCTCAGGTTAAAAAAACCCAAACATATAAAAATACAAAAAAAAAGTTGGAAGTTTAAAAGCAAAATAAGCAATTCTATGCTGTTGCAACAGCTACTCACTATCAGCCAGCTCATGGAATTCTACCTCATACTATGTAAAGCATAAAAGCAAACATGATTCTTTTAGAAGATTAGACAGCACAAATGCACACCGTCCAAGTTGCTGTTTTAAATAAAGATTTTTTAAATTTAGTACAAGCTTAAAGGTTAACATTTCTACAAAATCAGAAATGTCAGCATTACTTAGTCTACATAATTTCTGCATAGCAGAAAACATCGATGTTACACACAATGTGTGCACCCTTCTTTACTATCTTCTCAGACTGGAGGCCCAAAGAGGTAAAGTAATTTTCACCCACAAGACTGAATGAATGTTGACAAAGCAGTAGGTCAGCACTTCACCATTTCTGTCTGGACTAGAAGCAACAGGTAACCACATCCCAACTATTTACATGATGAATGTGGATAACACTGACTTCAATGACCTTGTGATGCATAAAAATACCCATCAAAGAGTGGGTGTCCAATCCACTTTCCTCTGAAAGTTGAATGAAACCTTGGCCTTGATGGCAATGGAAGAAGAAAGAAGATTAGTTTTATATTTGTCAGTACAGGCAAAGCACAAGGTTTGTTGACAGACTGAAGAATATTCTTGTGGAATGAGAGAAGGAAGAAAGCTTTAATACTGCAGATTTCTATTTTAAACTAGAAAAATACCACCAGATTTCAAAAAGTGATTATAAAAACTTTAATAACACCCACAATTACTTTAAATTCAGAAGGGAGATAAGTTCAAATCCATTATCTGCAGTATCTATGACATTAGGGCCACATTTGAATGAACACATTTAAAATTTTTTAACGCACATAACCAGCACACAAGGTTTCAAAGGATCTGTAAGAAGAAATACAATTTATTGGTGGTTATAGCATGAAAAGAGTCTAGTCAATAATCAAGGGGAAAGGGGGAGAAAAAAAAAATAAATCACTAAGGCAAATTAGATGATTTCCTAAAAGAAATATTCCTGGATCTGATTCTGCCAGTTAATCTACATCTAACTTGAGAACAGCATGGGAAATTCCAGTGTAGGTGTGTAGCGAGAGGCAAGCAAGAAAGCTGTGACAAATCATCCTGACTGTTGATGGCAGAGTTCTTGCACCTTGCCTGCAGGATCTGCTGCCAGCCACTATTGCAGAATATTCATAAGCACTGTCATGTACTGTCATGGAACTGTGTAAGACAGCCTTTGTCAGCTTCAGGTTGCCATGGCACAATCTCATGCCAGCCTACAGCACGTCAGTGCTACAACCACGTTGTGACAGCTGCTCACACATGCTAAAATACAGGATAATGCATCAATTTGATTGTGATATTGAACCAGTACCACGGTCTAATTGTTTCTTTCTCCATCTTCTTTCTACAGCAAACTTAGGAGTAGTTTTAATGAAATAGAACATGACACACCACAATTACAGTTAAAGCAAATATATATATATA